>OX401417.1:33599467-33760583 GCA_947846245.1 Cerastoderma edule | reverse complement strand
TCCTCCTTTTATTTCATGCACCAATATTCGGACACGAAGGCCTGCTTTGAGCATTCTATTCTTTTCACAGTAAACGTTCCGACCCCCCAAGAGATTCAATCAAGAGCACCAAGGGAAATACTGCCGACCTCTTTTCGCCGGGGAACTGGCAGTAGATCGCCACTACAGGCCCGACACCGAAATCAAACTACGAGCTTTTTAATCGCAACAACTTTGACATACGCTATTGGAGCTGGAATTACCGCGGCTGCTGGCACCAGACTTGCCCTCCAATAGGTTCTCGTTAAAGGATTAAGAGTGTACTCATTTCAATTGCGGGATCTCGTAAAGAGTGTCCCGTATTGTTATTTTTCTTCACTACCTCGCCGTTGGGTAAGTTGCGTGCCTGCTACCTTCCTTGGATGTGGCAACCGTTTCTCATGCCCCCTCTCCGGAATCGAACCCTGATTCCCCGTCACCCGTTTATCACCATGGTGCGCAGAGCGCAAACCCTACCCGGTGGGGAGAAGGCGACGACGTTTCGGCGAGGCATTGCTGCCTCTCGTTCGCTACCTAGTCGCCCCCACCCAATGCGGCGCCCTGGCATCCCGCGGGCTCTTCAACGAGAGGCCGCCAAGAGCGCGACGACGTTCGACGTCTCGCTACTCCTCCTCCCCCGCGAGCCTTTCTCGAGCTGCTTTCGCAGAAATCGCTCCCGTCCGGGCAGCCGAAGCCGGCCCGGACGCACAGGTCGTCGCAGACGTGTGACAGTCCCTTCACGCTTCCCATCGACTACTCGATTTCTCGAGACCATCTCGTGGGACCGGGCGAGTATCCCCATCCGTCCCGCTTTGCACCCAGCCTTCCCCTGCGTGGGTGATCGAGATTGCCTTAACCAAGAGGGTTTTGTCAAGCCGAGCTCGACAGCGACGACGCGAAACCCCGGCGAAAGGAGGGGGACGCGTCCACCAGGCAGTACCGGACCTTCAAACCGGTAGCCATCCTCTCGGAGAGTAGGACAGGCCTGACACTACCTTTGCCTTTGCCGCAAACCACCGGCGAAAGAAGGGGGACGTGTCGGCCTTGCAGTACCGGACCGGTAGTTTTCCTCTAGGCGAAAACTCACGTCCTCTCAAGGAAGTGCCTGACTAGGCGAATTCGAGCCCAGGGTCCGACTCGGAGCACGTCGATTCGGGGAATGAGGTAGCGCCCTTTGGAATTACCACAGCGAGCAGGCTCACGCTAGGCGAATTCGCTGGTTTCGCCTCCACCTCTGTCTTCTTCATAGCGCCACCTCAACCGGGCTTCACCTCGGCCCCTACATATAGCGATTCGTGCTCACGCCAACAACCACCCATCCACAAGGCATGAATCTGCACCCCGAGAGGCTACTCGAGACGCGATTTCCGCCGCTCTTCCCGCATCGACCCCGAAATGTCGGCGACGGCCCCTGGAATTACCGCAGCGAGCACGCTCTCGTTAAGCGAATTCGTCCGGACCCGAGCTCCGTGCCTCGCATGACCTCGGACCCTATATCAGAGCCACACAAGCCCCAAGCTCAGAGCCGCAACTCGGAGCCCGTCGGCCCGGGGAGTGAGGGAGCGCCCTTTGGAATTACCGCAGCGAGCAGGCTTTCGCTAGGTGAATTTGCTGGTTTCGCCTCCATCTCTGCATTCTTCATAGCGCTCCCTCAACCGGGGTCCTCGGTCCCCGCATATAGCAATTCGTGCTCACGCCGACAACCATCCATCCACGAGGCATGAATCTACACCCAGAGAGCCTACTCGAGACGCGATTTCCGCGGTTCATCCCACACCGACTCCGAAAAGTCGTCGAGGTCCCCTGGAATTACCGCTGCGGGCAGGATCTCGCCAGGCGAATTCGCAGATTACGCCGTGACCCGTAGTCCGAGCCGCGATCTCCGAGCCCCGGTGCGCTGCTCGAGGCACGATTTCCGCAGCTCTTCCCGCACCGACCTCGAAAAGTCAACTAGGGTCCCTGGAATTACCGCAGCGAGCACGCTCTCGCCAAACTAAGTCGCCCTGACCCGAGCTCCGTGCACCGCATGGCCTCGGAACCGAGCTCAGAGCCCCGCAAGCCCCGAGCCGCAACTCTGAGCCCGTCGGCCCGGGAAGTGAGGGAGCGCAATTTGGAATTACCGCAGCGAGCAGGCTCTCGCTAGGCGAATTCGCTGGTTTCGCCTCCGCCTCTGCCTTCTTCATAGCGCTCACTCAACTGGGCTTCACCTCCGCCCCTACTTAAAGCAATTCGTGCTCACACCGACAACCACCCGTCCTCGTGCCTTGGATCTGCACCCCGAGATGCTACTCGATGCTCTTCCCGCACCGACCCCGAAAAGTCCGCGAGGGCCCCTGGAATAACCGCTGCGTGCAGGCTCTCGCCAGGCGAATTCGCTGATTTCGTCCTGACCCGTGCTCGAGCCCCGATGCGCTACTCGAGGCACGATTTCCGCAGCTCTTCCCGAACCGACCCCGAAAAGTCGGTCAGGTCCCCTGGAATTACTGCTGCGGGCAGGCTCTCGCCAGGCGAATTCGCTTATTTCGCGCTGACCCGACCTCCGAGCCCCGACAAGCAGCTCGGAGCCCGTGTGCTCGGGGAGGGAGGGAGCGCCCTTTGGAATTACCGCGGGGCGAGCAGGCTCTCGCTAGGCACCTACGCTGGCTTCGTTCTGCCCCGAGCTACCAGCCACGAGCTCGGAGATGTAGCTCTGCCTCGTTCATAGCACTCCCTCTCCTGGGCTTCACCTCTGCCCCTACATATAGCAATTCGTGCTTTTGCTGACAACCATACCCTGGTGTAGCCTAAATCGATACCCGCGACTTTGTCTTTTTTTCCAACTTTTTTTCCTCGGACCCAAACTCCGAGCTCCCCGTCCTCCTTGATAACGCTCCCCCTACATTAACAAATTAGTTCATGCTGACAACCTTCCCCTGATGTAGCAGAAATCAATACTCCGGACTTAGTCATTTTTTCGGGATTTTTTCACTTTCTTTCATTCTTTGCTTTTTCCGTTTCCCTCACCGGCACTTTATTCCCTCTTTCTTTTCCTTTTCTTTTCATTTCCCTCATGAATCACGATTAAGATTCAGGGCTCTTAACCCCTTACCTCCGTTCCCCTAGCTCTTCTTTCTGCCTCCGGGGGAAAATGGAAATTTTTCATTCGTGGGCCGATCGCCACCAAACTCGCTGGGTGGGTAGGGGATGTCAAGACGAGTCCCTCGATATCACGTTTTCCCGGGAGCGCCCTCTGGAAGACGATATATGGCCAGCCAAAGTTTCCCCTCTTTAATTCAATGCAGCGCCGAACTCAGTCAATATCGGGCCGATCGCCGTCATAGTCGCCCTGCAGGTAAGGGAGCTCGTCCCGATGAAGGGCATGCCGCGTCTCCCTGGCCCTCTCTCCAGCGGGCGGAGAACGCAGCGCTCGAAGTTTCCAAGTGTGGCCTCTGTACCCCCTATTCGCGCGTAGCTCCGGTAATCGGGATCGCAACGCCTTCAAACTCGCTGGGCGGGTAGAGCCGGAGGAAACGAAATCGCGTTTCGCGAGTTCCTACTTCTGCCACCGGGGTAAAATGGAAATTCGCCACCAACCTCGCTGGGTGGGTAGTGGACGTCGAGACGACCCCACCGATGTCACGTTTTCCCGGGAGCGCCCTCTAGAAGCCAAGATATTGCTGTTCAAAGATTTCCCTCTATTATTCAATGTTACTCGAAAATCGCTAATACCGGTCCGATTGCAGTGAAAGTCGCCCTGTACTTAGGGAGCTCTTCCCGGGAAAGGAACTGGTTCGCGTTGCCGGCCCTCTCTCCTTTGGGCCGAGAACGCGGCGCTCGACGAGTCCAAGTTGCAGCCCCTATTTGCGCGTAGCTCGGTTGATCGGAATCGCAGCGCCTTCAAACTTGCTGGGCGGGTAGAGGGGACCAAGCCGGAGGGAATAAAATCGCGTTTCGCGAGCTCCTCCTTCTGCCTCCGGGGGAAATGCGAATTCTTTATTCAAGTAGAGACGAGTCCATCGATGTCACGTTATCCCGCGAGCCCCCTCTAGAAGCCGAGATATTGCGGTTCGAAGTTTCCCATCTTTAATTCAATGTAACTCCAAAATGGTCCGGTCAGAGCGCCACCAAACTCGCTGGGTACCTAGAGGAGGTCGAGACGAGTCCATCGATAGCACGTTTTCCCCGGGAACGTCGCCTAAGTCAAGAGATACGGCCGGTCAAAGTTTTCCCTCTATAATTTAATGCAACTCGTAAAACCGTTAAGAGCCGGCCGATCGCCGTGAAAGGTACGTAGGCGAGCTCTTCCCGGGAAAGAAACTGTTTCGCCTTGTCGGCCCTCTCGCCTGCGTGCGGAGAACGCGGCGCTCGAAGTTTCCAAACTGCACCCCGTGTTCGCCTGTAGCTCGGTCAATCGGCTTCAAACTCGCTGGGCGGGTAAAGGGGGCCGGGCCTGAGGGAACGAAATCGCGTTTCGCGAGCTCCTACTTCTGCATACAGGGGAAAATGGATTTTTTTTATTCAAGGGGCGAACGGCACCAAACTTGCTGGGTGGGTAGGGGACGTCGAGACGAGTCCATCCATACAGTTTGGAAAACTAACTTGTTTGAGGCACCTGCAATTTACAAAGGGAATATGACTTCCCCGACCGGCCCATACACTCAACCATACTTTTACACTTATTGACGAAGTAAAATCGCTCAAAACGTCGTCGGAAAATAGCGAGGAAACATTCTATTCAATAAACAATAAAATATCAGCAATTGAAAAACGGATGCAATCCCTGGAAACCAAAGTAAATGAAGTTGAAACATCCTGCAACTTCGTGAGTACTGAGTTTGATAAACAAAAAACTGAATTAAAAGAGACAACAGCTCATATAACAAAACTACAAAACTCACACAGAAATCTAGAGTCAAAGTCCGCATCACTACAAAAGCAGAAGTCCGAAATTACTGAAAAGCTAGTAGGCATTGAATCGCGTTCAATGCGCGAAAACCTGATTTTCTATGGAATTCCGGAAGCATCGAACAAAAGAGATGATCCCGAAAATTGTGAAGCCCTTGTGAAATCCCCAATTTCCGATAAATTTGGCCTAGATGCACACTATATGACATTCGACAGGGTTCACCGACTGGTCCAAACAGTGCTAATAAACCAAGGGGAATTGTAGTCAAATTCCATTTTTATTCGGAAAAAGAACAAGCTCGTCGTCGCTCCTATGATAAAGAGGCCAAACAATTGCTTCAGGACGACAACTATGGTGTTGGTATTCAACGGCCCTATTCTGTTCGTGAGGGAAGAAGGGCGTTCAGCAACATTATCACAGCAGAGAAGAAGAAAGGGAACACGGTTAGGTTAATGGACTAAGACTCTTCGTTAACGGAAGACTGACCAAAGTATACATTAACGGTGAAGTGTCCGATCCTCCACCATACATGCTGCCATCTACCCGCTAGGGAAGTCAGACAGAACTGTTGAGGCTCCTATCTCGGAATATACATGGACTTAATAGGAAGTTAGCCGATTTAGACTTTATTGAAATGTTGAATAGCTACGATATCGTTTTATTCCCAGACACTTGGTTAAATAAGGACACTCATATCGTTTTGGAAATTAAGGGTTATTTATCAGAGCACATTTTTGGAAATAAGTCAGCAAACACTACGAAAGGTTGCTATAGCGGTGGTTTATCAATTTAATATAAATGAATTCTTAGATCTCATGTTTCAATTATTGTAAGACAACAAGCGGGTTTAATGTGGATTAAATTGTCAAAACGTCTCTTTAAATCTAATGAAGATGTTATGTTATGTAATACTTATATTCTTCCAAGTAATTCCAAGATTTCTGTTAGAAATAAATTTGACTTTTTTGATCAAATAGAATCAGACATAGATCGGTATAAGGCTTTTGGCAAAGTTGATATAGTATGTGTTATGAACGCAAGAACGTCAAATGTGTGCGATTCGTTGGACCGTGACGACGATTTATTGAATGAGAATGACGATACAAATATTGAGCTTGTGTCAAGTGCCAACTCTGATCACGTGACAGATACGCACGGTCGGCGCATGATCGATCTTTGTAAAAGCACGGGTTTATGTATCGGTAATGGTCGTTTACATAACGACGTTCACGGAGATTATACTTTGCATTCACATAATGGGTCCAGCAGTGTTGATTATTTATTACTGAACAATGAAGAATTCTGTAATATTGCTCATTTCAACATAAATAATCTTACAGAATTTTCTGATTATGTAGTTTATCGTTTTCTTTTAAGGTTTATACATTTAAGAACAACACATCACATGCATATAGTTTAAATAGTAAGTTATATATGGAATGGGATACATCAAAAGTAGCTAGTTATCAGTCAATGGTACAAGATAAGGATAATGCTTTATCGCAGTTTATTCTAAACAATTTTCTACAAATATTACATAACGCAGCAGTTCAGACTTTCGAAAGTGCTGTATGTCTGGAATGGAATGGGATGGTAGAGCTTTTGTCTAACTCCTCGGAAACAAAAACAAATATGGATTGATTTAGACAAACTTCGATTCATTACACATATTTTTATCGACCAAGGCAAGATCAAAAACTTTTTCACATTTTTGTGATGTTGAGAGGCATTTAAATTCTCTTATCTGGTCTTGGTTTCTTGAAATCATATGGTTGCGTGTTTTAGTAGTAGAGTAATAGTTTTTGTCTAACTCCTCGGAAACAAAAACAAAATATGGGTTGATTTAGACAAACTTAGATTCATTGAACATATTTTTATCGACCAAGGGGAGATCAAGGACTTTTTCACACTTTTGTGATGTTGAGAGGCATTTAAATTCTCTTATCTGGTCTTGGTTTTTTAAAATCGTATAGTTGCGTGTTTCAGTAGTATAGCAACAGTTTTTGTCTAACTCATCGGAAACAAAAACAAAATGTGGGTTGATTTTGACAAACTTCGATTCATTACACATATCTTTATCGAACAAGGGAAGATCACGAATTTTTTTCATATTTTTGTGATGTTGAGAGGCATTTAAATTCTCTTAACTGGTCTTGGTTTTTTTTCTTTCTTTAAAATTTAAATTTATGCTTAGTACTCTCTTATTGTATACATATAAACTGTATACGTGGAAGATGTAACGATATGTTCTGTTTTGTTCAGCTGGAAATAATTGCCATGCACAGAAAGTGTAAAATTTGCCGCTAATGACAGCATGTTTGTGTGTGCTGGAAGTGTACGACACCAACATTCTGCAAATGAAGAGATAAAAAGCAGACTCGGGCGCATATTTGTGCATAAAAATAAATGGCTATAGCTGAGAAGACAGTCTAGAAAGATCTAATACAAAATACATTTTCAAAGTTAGCATAGTCTTTGGAATGTCTGTTATCTTAATCCCCACGGGGTAACTTAAGTCCCCAGTTGACAAAACAGTACAATAGGCCTTTTCAGAAACGTGGTTTGTCTCCATTTGTAAAATCGGGCCACATTCGGAATACCTCCACTTCCGGGTAGTACTTTTGAAAGAAGAATGTGGGCAAAGGCAAAGAAAACGATCGCTATCGATCGGATTTTGAAATTTATATGCTTCATGTACTAAAATTAAATATTAACATACGAAAACATTAACAAAATTATTTGTTGTTGGTTGTTGCCAAGCCTCGTTATTAAAGGAAAATAGATTAAAATGAATTAGATGAGACCCGAATAGCGCACCGCAGTTCAGTTAGAATATGACATTCCGTGTGAAAAAAGGCAAATAAGTATATGTTTTTGTCTGAATTAAATCCTTTGAAAGATCAAACATGTGTTAATCGGCTGGTTGATGGAAGGAAATAATGAATGAAACACATATTAAGAACTAGAATGTTATTACAAATTTGCATTAAATTCGATTTACGGATTCTAAATTAGATAGAACAAACATCAGCACTTTTGTCAATAATGTGTAGAGGTTATATTGATATACCAAACAATTCTGAATCTTATATATTGATAAACCAAATAAGTCTGAATCGTATGTATTGATAAACCAAACAAGTGCAAATCACCGGTTTTGATTTTCCAAATAAGTCTGAATCATCTGTATTGATTTATCAAATAAGTCTGAATCATCTGTATTGATTTATCAAATAAGTCTGAAGCGTCTGTATTGATTGACCAAAAAAGTACGAGTCGTTTGTATTGATTTTACCTAGCAAGTCTGAATCGTCTGTATTGATTTACTTAAAAGGTCCGAACCATATATATTAAGCAAGCAAACATGAATCGTCTGTATTGGTTACCAAATAAATCTGAATAGTCTGTAATGATTAACGAAATGACCGTATTGACTTACCAAATAAGTCTTAATCGTCAGTATTGATAAACCAAACACGTCTGAATCGAATGTATTGATTAACCAAATGAGTCCGAATCGACTGTATTGAATTACCAAATAAGTCTGAATCGTCAGTATTGATAAACCAAACAAGATTGAATCGAATGTATTGATTAACCAAATGAGTCGGAATCGACCGTTTTGATATATCAAACAAGTCTGAAATTGTATGTATTGATTTACCAAACAGTTTCGAACCGTATGTATTTACATACCATATAAGAAAATGGTCTGATATACCAAACGAGTCTGAATCGTCTGTATTGATAAACAAAATAAGTCTGAATCGAATGTATTGATAAACCAAATAAGTCTGAATCGTCTGTATATATTTAACAAGCAAGTCTATATCGTCTGTATCGATTAACCAATGAAGTCTGAATCGTCAGTATTGGTGTATCAAACAAGTCTGAATTGTATGTATTGATTAACCAAATACGTCTTAATCGTCTGTATTGATTTACCAAATAAGTCTGATTTGTCTGTATTGATTGACAAAACACGTCCGAACCGTCTGTATTAACATATCAAATAAGTCTGAATCGTCTGTATTGACTTACCAAACAAGTCTTTATCCTGTGTATTGATTTACCAAATAAGTCCAAATCGTATGTATTAACATACCAAATAAGTCTGAATCGTATGTATTGATAAATTAAACTATTTTGAATTGTATGTGTTGATTAACCAAATACGTCTCAAATGTCCGTATTGATTAACCAAACAAGTCCGAGGCGTCTGTATTGATTTATAAAAACAAGTCCGAGGCGTCTGTATTGATTTATAAAAACAAGTCCGAGGCGTTTGTATTGATTTATAAACCAAGTCCGAGCCGTCTGTATTGATTTATAAAAACAAGTCCGAGCCGTCTGTATTGATTTATAAACCAAGTCCGAGCCGTCTGTATTGATTTATGGTACAAGTCCGGGGTGTCTTTATTGATTTATAAAATCAGTCCGAGGCGTCTGTTTTGATTTATAAAACGAGTCCGAGGCGTTTGTATTAATTTATGAAACAAGTCCGAGGCGTCTGTATTAATTTATAAAAACAAGTCCGAGGCGTCTGTATTGATTTATGAAACAAGTCCGAGGCGTTTGTATTAATTTATAAAACAAGTCCGAGGCGTCTGTATTAATTTATTAAAACAAGTCCGAGGCGTCTGTATTGATTTATGGTACAAGTGCGAGGTGTCTGTATTGATTTATAAAATCAGTCCGAGGCGTCTGTTTTGATTTATAAAAAGAGTCCGAGGCGTTTGTATCAATTTATAAAACAAGTCCGAGGCGTCTGTATTAATTTATAAAAACAAGTCCGAGGCGTCTGTATTGATTTATGAAACAAGTCCGAGGCGTCTGTATTGATTTATAAAATCAGTCCGAGGCGTCTGTTTTGATTTATAAAACGAGTCCGAGGCGTCTGTATTGATTTATAAAACAAGTCCGAGGCGTCTGTTTAAACTTATAAAACAAGTCCAAGGCGTCTGTATTGATTTATAAAATCAGTCCGAGGCGTCTGTTTTGCTTTATAAAACGAGTCCGAGGCGTTTGTATTAATTTATAAAACGAGTCCGAGGCGTCTGTATTGATTTATAAAAACAATCCGAGGCGTCTGTATTGATTTATTAAACAAGTCCGAGGCGTCTGTATTAATTTATAAAACAAGTCCAAGGTGTCTGTATTGATTTGTTAAACAAATCCCAGGCTTCTGTTTTGATTTATAAAACAAGTCAGAGGCGTCTGTATTAATTTAAAAAAACAAGTCCGAGGCGTCTGTATTGATTTCTTAAACAAATCTGAGGCGTCTTAATTGATTTCTAAAACAAATCTGAGGCGTCTGTATTGATTTATAAATCAAATCCGTGGCTTCTGTTTTGATTTATAAAACAAGTCCGAGGCGTCTGTATTAATTTAAAAAAACAAATGCGATGCGTCTGTATTGATTTTTAAAACAAATCTGGGGCGTCTGTATTGATTAATAAAACAAGTCCGAGGCGTCTGTATAAACTTATAAAACAAGTCCAAGGCGTCTGTATTGATTTATAAAATCAGTCCGAGGCGTCTGTTTTGCTTTATAAAACGAGTCCGAGGCGTTTGTATTAATTTATAAAACGAGTCCGAGGCGTCTGTATTGATTTATAAAAACAATCCGAGGCGTCTGTATTGATTTATTAAACAAGTCCGAGGCGTCTGTATTAATTTATAAAACAAGTCCAAGGCGTCTGTATTGATTTGTTAAACAAATCCCAGGCTTCTGTTTTGATTTATAAAACAAGTCAGAGGCGTCTGTATTAATTTAAAAAAACAAGTCCGAGGCGTCTGTATTGATTTCTTAAACAAATCTGAGGCGTCTTAATTGATTTCTAAAACAAATCTGAGGCGTCTGTATTGATTTATAAATCAAATCCGTGGCTTCTGTTTTGATTTATAAAACAAGTCCGAGGCGTCTGTATTAATTTAAAAAACAAGTCCGAGGCGTCTGTATTGATTTTTAAAACAAATCTGGGGCGTCTGTATTGATTTATAAAACAAGTCAGAGGCGTCTGTATTGATAAACCAAATAAGTCTGAATCTTCTGTATTGATATACCAAATAAGTATGAATCGTCTGTATTGATTTGCCTAACACGTATGAATCGTCTTTTTTGATTTCCAAAATATGTCATATTCTACTGTTTTGACATAACAAAGCGGTCTGACTCTTTTGCTTTATAGATGAGCATAAACAACGCTGTGCACCCATGTATCGATTTCTTTACACGAACTAAACGTTTCTAGTTCTATTTAATTGTTGTACAGGACATGACCATTTAAATTAAGCATAAATTAAAAGAAGTAGACAGTATTTCTCATTATAAGTATGCCTTAAAATGGCCATTTGTAAAACTTAGTTTACATAAGTTGTTCAATGCTTTCAAATGTCGCCCATACACGAAGGGATGGGGACATCGTTCGCTCCAATCCTTCAGCCCAATTCATATGTTTAAGACAGTTTCGAAACGTGTTGAGATAGGCAAATAAATCTTTTTATTGATCAGCCACTTTTTCGGCATATTAATACGGTTCGATGAAGACGGATAAAGAACATTTTAAGGCAAGGCATTAACATTTCACAATTCTACACGTTAGATCATATATAATAAACAACTTGAGAACACGAGAACATAAGAAACGTCCATTGTGTCAATACATCCCATTTTGTAACATATATAAATTATCTAGAACTGTCTGTTTACCCTTTTGCCTTTCATTATCAGTAACCAGTTCAACCTATTTAGTTTCAGGTCGACTTTCTGTGTATATAAACATGACAAGTATCGGTTATCAAACCCTTCTAGTTCTCCTTCTCACTACAAGTATCCACAGCGGTGTTGATGGAGAGTTTCCGAATGTTACGACCCTGACTCCCTGCATAAGTACCTCCGTAACAGCGAACTGTAGTCATGGTGATGGATTCGAAAACAATTTACCGATGGAAATCCCAGACAATTCCACGGATGCGCTAATGAACACGTCTCAAACAGTCCCATTCGGCATATCCACCAGTCTCCTATGAAGAAATTTATTTACAACCCGCCGAGGTGGACATAATTTTAGAACAGCCAGAAGCACAGGCGTACTTTGCTAGCTTTGAGGACGAGTTTCAAAGTTGCTTGTTATAGAAACCTTGCGCTATTGTCCCTACACGGACCTGTGTAATTTCACGCTGAACCAAGATTATGAGTCGTTAATCTCCGCTAACACTTATTTGTGCTGCGGCAAGTGTTCCTGTCAATCAGACTGTAAACTCCTTGGTAACTGTTGTCTTGACTACCACGGAATGTTGTCGTCACCCACAGATAAGCGTGTTCTGGAAACATGTATGCAGACGTTTGAACAACATCCGATAATAACTTGGAAGTTTCCATTCACAATCTACAAACACAAAGTCAGGGCTTACCAAGAATGTCCCTAACCCTGCTGCCGGCGCTCACCTCATCATTTGAAGAAATAAATGCCAGTTTTGAGCTTGGGATAGTAGTAGTAAAGGAGAGGTTCCTGGAACAAACCGGTGTTCCAGGGTCCTTTCCTGGGCCGGGGTGGTAGAGAAGTCTGGAACAGAAATCGTTGAAAAAATGACTAAGTCCGTAGGTTCCTGGTCAAAAAGTTGGAAAAATTGTTATAAAGTTTTAAGTTCTTAGGCCAGGGGCAAGAAATAAGAAAAAATGCCATGAAATTTTATAAGTCCAAAAATGGGTCGAAAATTTTCTAAGTTCGAAAATGCCCTGAAATTTTCTGAAAATTTTCTGAAAGTTCAAATTTTGAGTAAAATAACTAAGTCCGAATTCGGGTAAAAAATGACTAAGGCCAACTACTGAGATAAAGAACTGTGGTATGACCATGGTACTCTCTAACCCTTAAAGTAAAAAAACTGAGACTTGACAAATATGAGAAGTTCTTTCGAAAGAACTGGTTGGTCCTAAAAAGGGCCGTTTGGTGTGTTCCCCATGAAACAAAGCTGTGGGCGGATGTTAGTTCTTTTTCTTTGGTATGCGCGGTATCTTGAAGTTGTTAATGTTTTTTTCGTGTTTTCCTTGGCCTGTGGCAACGGATATTTGGTGTTTGTCAACTGCTTTCTGCTTTTTGGGCGATTCTGCTGGAACTGTGTTTTTCGCTTTCTCGATGTTGATTGTTGTGAGGATGCTGCCTGCGTCTGTTTTACAGCATTTGCTAATGCATTTACTAGTTTATGGAGACTTGTTTTGTCCAAATCAATTTCAATCGGCAACTACACTGGTGTCGATGCAACTTCCATTTCCAGATAACTTCACTTCTGAAGCTTGTCAATGATATGGTTGAGTTGTTGAATACTTATATCCAGACATTGTAACTTCGTAAGGTGAAAGTTAAATGTCTGTAATTCGCTCAGGATGCTGTTCATCACACTGTCTTGCTGCGACTTCAGATGTCGAACTTCATTCAAAATGGTGTGAAGTAACGAATTGTCCCCCGTTGGTAGCATAGTTGTTTGTGTTGAATTATCAGGCTAGTAATGGTATTGCTGTGTCTGGTAACTCCCAGGTCCAATGGTGTTTGACATCATATCAGATGGTATCTGGTTGTCATGAGAGTTGAACGCCTCAGCAAGTAATTCGTCAAAGTTGAGTTCCATTGTTGTTCCGTTCAGCTACAAAGTTGAAATGATAACGCTTACATGAAATGACGTCGTTTTTTTACCGCCAAAGAGGATTGAAATAATGCCCAATGAAATTAGAGGAATAACGTCCAATGAAATTAATGAAATAATGAAGTAACGTCCAATAGAAGTGTACGTTAGTTTTAAAAACGTGATTGGTTAAGTATTTAAATATCGGAGTGAGCAGTATAAAAAAGCTTGCGAATCTGAAAACAGTTATAACTTCATAGCAATATGGAACCATTGAGACGGCAAGTTGTTGATTTAATCAACCAAGTCAAGTTGGTCTCTGACCAACTTGAACAACTGAGAAGACAGTTGACACCGCCACCACCACCACCACCGCCACCGACACAGCTTTTTGCCCAAAGCGAAGAATGCTGGGATGACGATGATGAGCCGCCATTCTACCTGCAAACCGGGCTGGACGCGCAACAGTTGAGGCGACTTGATCGTCGAAGTGCGAGCAAGTGTCCGGCGTGTGGGAAGATTGGAGGCTGTTATCATTAAACAGTTTCCACCCAAACGGCCCTTTTTAGGGCCAACCATATCCCACGAAAAGATTTCCTTTTCAAATTGTCAAATGGTATTACCATATGAGCATCTTATGATGACAAAGAAATGTCCCCTTATAAAATATACACATGATTAAATCTGACCCGACATTTCTTAAAACCCAATTCTCTGAAAAGATTTTTTATTTGTTTTAAATAAAACATTATATCTTGTGATGATAAAAACTGTCCTAGAATGATAAAACTGAAGATAACTTTTTCAGAATCCTCGCATACCGCATATAATCATTCTGATTGGTTGATTTCTTAAATATTTAAGAAGTATCTTAAATATTTAAGAAGTAAGTCAATAGGTCAGCAGGTCAACGAAAATGTTTAAGTTAACTGCTAGGTCAGTAGGTTAGTAGGTTAACACAACTGTATAAAAAGGTCAGATTTGATTGTTTTAAATCATATTTCTGCAAATGAAGTATTTTGTGAAGTTTCTTCGCCAACTGTTTTGCAAGTCAAAGCAAAGATCCAACGATGACAGGATCCGGGAGGAGGAGGAGGAGCTGATGGAGGAAGAAAAGAACCATCGGCGGAAAGCACTTTGTGCTTTCTTTGAAAGGAGAGGGTGTGAGTATCATACTCGTACACCCATCGTTAAGATGGGTAATATATACCCGGACCTTTCGGAGTTTATGCCTCCAACTGAAAATGTTGCTTGGAAGGCTAAACTCCAACAACTATACCCTGGTCTAACCTATTTCTAAAATAATAGGAGGCTACGGTAAGCCCTTTTAAGGGCTACACAATGCTCTCGAAAGATTCTTCTTGAAATTGTCAAACTTTCTAAACAAAAAATAATAAAAAACAATTGAATTGGTTTACATACTTTTATTTCTTTTTTAAACATATGATAACAGTTAAAGATATGATAACAGTTAAACATACAACAAAATTTTTAAAAACATTTCTTTGAACAATATTAACTTGAGAGTTCATTACACTTTAATATATATTTATAATTCTAACTTTTTCTTTTTCTTAGGAATACCAGAACATACACGTCCTTTTCGCTTTTGAGCTTTTGCACGTTCTTTCTTAACAATTAAAGAACACATTTAACCTTTCTTTTGCTTTTTTTATTTACAGAAAAATCAGTTTTTGTTTGAATTTGATTGTTCTTTCAATTCCTTTTTTGGTTCCTCTTTCGGTTGATCCTCAAATTTGATTTTGTCGTCCTTGTCGACTATTTCCATTTTTTCACTCGAATCCAAAGTTTGTACAGACTGATCGTTGTCTGTTTTGATTTTCTCCGTAGTTTGAATTGATAGAGTTGTTGCAGATATCCTTTCCGTCGGAATGATGCGCACACTTTTCCTTGTTTTCAAACAATATCTGCTATACTCGTTACAATACGATGTCAATGTTCCAACGAAATCCATGTCACGGTGTTGTGAAAGTTCGTTTTGTGTTGAAAACAAAACTTGATGTGTAACCGGGTTTACGTACACATACGTATAGATTCCAACGCGTTTTGTCTTTTCAGGGCAATTACTAGACCAATGTCCATCGGCGTGACACACGAAGCAAACTTAGGTCTGCTCTGATGCGGCCTGTAAAGTTTATCAATGCCTAGTATGTCGAATTGTTGGTAGACATCCTGGTTGAACTGGTTGTAAGATGAAAACGCCCCAACATAAACTCCCACATGCTTGAGCTCTTAGTCGGTAGGAATGTTGGTAATTTCATACTCGTGCGTATATGGATTAACATATACATAACATATTTTTGCAGGTTGATAGTTGTTTACAATCTCTGCCATTTTGACAACTTTAATATTACGTCTGCTCTGTAAGAAGAATGGAATGTAAATGATACATTGTTTCATGTTTGACTATTTATACGAAACGGTTGTTTTTGAATCACGAGCTCGTTCATAAAATGTCTTGATGATACGATCTTTAAACCAATGTTAAACTAGATTTCAAAGTATCGAGATGGTATTTAAAGAGAGCAATTCACCTGTAAATAAAAAAATGGAAACGAATTAAAGTTACGGAAGAAAGTGAATCGGAGAATTATAGCGATGATGACTCTTTTTCGCCTAAAAAGAAACCTGTAAAGATGATACAATACAATGCTTCAGAAAATGAGTGTACCAATGAAAAATCTGAATTGATGGATATGAAAAAAATGTACGAACTAAAATCTATGACGAACAAACAGTCCCGTATATTTAGGACGGAATCGCATTTATTACATGCAAGTTTCAAAAACTTTGAGGAACTATCTCATCACCAAATTGAACCATTATTTGATGATGTTACCAACCAAATCAATTCGATGTTACACACCGAACCATCGGATAAAATCAGAATGACGATTAATCACCCAGCTTTAGACATGGGGATTCATATTCCTTTTACGGACGCCGCTCAACTGAATGGAAGTATTATTTTGAATGAAATTGAAAAAGTGTTACAATCCAATGCAGATTTTCGGATGAATGATGGAAAAATGACATTTGATGTTACGCATACCCACCCACCACAAGGATGTGGTAGGATGTCAAAATCAACAATAGATTCTGCTGTATTTGCAAAGAAGAAAACATCGTTAGTTCAAATTAACAATACCAAAGACAGCATGTGCTTTGCAAGAGCGGTCGTTGTTGGAATGTGTCATGTCAATCGTGAACCTACCGAGGAGTGGAAAAAAAGATGGGGACTTATTCGAAATCCGGATCAAAATCTTCATAAAACCGAAGCTGAGAACTTGCTTGAGAAACAGGAATCTCACCATCAACTCCTTGTGGTCAGGATGAATATAACATTATTCAAACTTATTTGTATGCAAAAGATTATGTTATTAAGGTACATCAACAACACTCATCAGTAGAAATGGTATATTTGCATCCTGGTGTAGAAAACATCAAAACCAAAGATATACATTTGTATTTTCACCAAAACCATTATGACTACGTCACAAATATCAGAGGATTTTTAGGATGTAATTATTATTGTGAATTGTGTGACGTTGCTTACCAAAACAGAGAAAGTCATCTGTGTCCAAATAAATGTAAGGGTTGTTTTGGGAATGTTAGATGTATGTCAAGTGGTAATTCATTTGAATGCAACCAATGTCATAGAATATTTTTTGATAGAAGCTGTTTTGACAACCATAAGAGTGTTTATGGAAAACAACAAACATCTATTTGTCAATTGGTAAAAAATTGTAGGAAATGTGGAAAACAGTTTCAAACTAGAAAAGGAAAGGACATTTGTGCAGGAAAGAAAAAGTGTCGCTTTTGCAAACAGATAACAAATCTTGACCATCGTTGTCATATTCAATCTTTCGAAAGTAAGACTGAACAATACGTTGATGGTGAAGAAAAAATTAAAAAAACATTGTTTATATTTTTTGACTTTAAATGTAAACAAGATACTGGTGTTCACATTCCAAATTATTGTATTGCTCATAGAGCTTGTGACATATGTATTGATAAACCACTTGATTTTCATTGTACAACATGCAGTGAATTTGGTGAAGGAAAAGAAGTTATATTTCAAGGAAATAACACTTTCCATGAATTCTGTATTTGGCTTTTCGCTGATCGTCACAAAAGTATGACAGCAATTGCACACAATTTCAAAGCTAACGATGGGCAATTCATTTTGAAAAAAAATATTATTCAACAAGGAACAAAGCTAACAAAATTAATCATAAATGGAAACAATATTATGAAATTGGAACTAAATGGTGTTTGTTTGATTGATTCATACAATTTTATGAGTTTTGGTTTAGCCAAGTTTCCTGTTACATTTGGACTTAATGAGTTACGAAAGGGTTTTTTTCCGCATTAAGCAAATACGGATGATTTTCAGGATTATATTGGTCCATTTTTGGATAGTTCATATTACATGCTAAATTCTATGTCTCCTGAAGCAAGATCAAACTTTATGGAATGGTATAACGAGCAGGTTACAAATGGTAAAATCTTTGATTTCAAAAAAGAAATGGAAGAATACTGTCGTTCAGATGTAGACATTTTGAGAAGGGGTTGTGGTCAATTCAGAAAAGTTTTCATTAAACATGGAGGAACCGATTAATTGAAGCTATAACAATTGCAGATGCCTGCAAAAAAGTATGGCGTAGTTCTTATTTGCCAGAAGGTCAAATTGCAATTATTTCCAGCAAAGATTCCTCCAAACGTCGTTTTTCTATTAAAGGAATACGTTGGATTCAAAGTGTTGCAAATGAAAATAATATTTTCATTCAACATGCAAAAAATGGTGGTGAATATGAAATTGGACCTTATAGTGTAGATGGCTTTCATAAAGAATCCAACACTGTGTATGAGTTTAATGGGGATCTGTATCACGGATGTCCAGTTTGCTATCCAAATCGGTTACAAACAAATCCATTTAATGGCGAAACCATGTAATTTCTGTTTGAAAAAACAATGAATAGGATAGCTTACATTAAACAAAAAGGTTACAATGTTCATGTCATGTGGGAACATGAGTTTGATGCAAAACTCAAAGACAAAGAATACAAAAAATACATTGAATCAATATTTCCACATTGTGATCCAATAGATCCAAGGGAAGGATTATATAGTGGGAGATGTAATGCCATAAAATTATCTCATGATATTGACTCTAAAGATGAAAAAGAAATCAAATACATTGATATCTGTTCACTTTACCCATTTGTGTGTAAATACAAATCATACTCTGTAGGTCACCCCTCGATTTTGACAACAGAAAATATTGACATTGACAATATTCGTCAATATGAAGGTCTCATCAAATGCAAAGTTTTACCCCCACCTAATTTGTTGCACCCTGTTTTGCCATTACATTGCAACAACAAAATGATGTTTCCTTTGTGTAGAAAATGTGCAGAAGATAGTTTATCTCTCTACTCATGAACAAGATGATAGAGCATTGGTAGGAACTTGGGGGACTCTTGAACATTTTAAAGCTCTGGATAATTGTTATTGTTTGCTTCATGTCTACGAAATATGGCATTTTGATTCTTTATCGGATCAATTTTTCAAAGGTTATGTTGACAACTTTCTGAAAATTAAGCAAGAGGCTAGTGGTTATCCTGGTTGGTGTCAGTCAGAATCAGACAAAGAAAAAATTATTCTTGACTACAAAAATGCAGAAGGTGTTGAGCTTGATGCAAACTTGGTTAAAAATAATCCTGGTAAACGATCTTTTGCCAAAATTATGCTCAATTGTTTGTGGGGGAAACTGGCTCAACGTGAACTCATGACACAAACAATTCACAGGTTTTTATCAAGCATGTTGAAATATTTGACAATGAATGCCCATTTGTTTTAGTAAGTTATGAAAATAAGTTAGATCATGTGCAAACTCACAGTACAGCAAATGTTATAGTTGGTTCATACATAACAGCGTATGCAAGACTTGAGTTATACAGTATTTTAGAAAAATATGATGATAGGGTTTTGTACTTTGATACTGATAGTTGTATGTACATTCATGATCCAACGCTATGGAATCCACCCATTGTCAATAGTCGATTATGAAAATGGACTGATGAAGAGCCAGACAATACAATCACAAAGTTTAGAGGACTTGGTCCAAAAAATTATGCCTACCAAATGCAAACAAAAGATGGGTCTATTGAAAGCAAATGTAAAGTAAAGGGTATAACATTAGATTACAAAACTAGTCAAATTGTCATTTTTAATACTTTTACAAAATGCATGATGGATCGTACAAATGAAATCAAGGTAACATATGACTGTAGAATAAGAAGATATAAAGATAGAACTGTAAAAAGTGAAGTTCAAACAAAAACATTTAGATCTGTATATACAAAAAGAGTCATTGTCAATAAAGTTGAAACTGTTCCTTATGGACATCAGAGCTTAAGGCGAAAACATATAAAAGCAAAGCGTAAAATAAAAAAGTATTAAACAAACATTAAAGATGGAAGGAACAGACACGCTTCCATTACCACTTGAATTACGTGAACAGATTTACAAAGAATTCGTTCATCTGCATGTTTTGAAAGATAAGATAAAGAAAGAGATTCAATAAACCAGTATTGCATTTTGGACACACCGCTTCCACAATGGATGTAAAAAAGGAGAATCGTCTTTAAAGATGTATAATATTCAATACTACATCAATTTATTGATAAGGGATATGCGGTGCAATAATAGTGCAGCATTTGGACTTATTACACAACTTTACATTGAACCGGGACTGCAAAGACGAGATACATCTAGATGGGAATTTCAAACCTACTTGGAAAATGAAACTATAACAGAACAATTTCTCAACACGCTTTCACAAAAAGCCAAGTTGTTTAACTTTTATGTACGATATGCGTCAAATCCTGTGGAAAGTGACGATTCGTTACACCCATGCATAGCTGTGAAAGGATATATCATTTTTGATCGAGATTTTTCAGAAAAAGAAGTGTGTTCACATTTGATTACAAAGAACTTGTACAAGATGGAGAGACAAGTCCGATTCTACTTTTTTGATCATCAGTATCCACGGGAAATAGGAAATTTTGAACTGTATAAAACAATTATTGAACGTGAATACAAAATAGAAAATGTGTTTGACTGTGTTTATGATTTTTAAACAACTGTTTAAAACGTTTGTATAAAATGCTTGTATATAATATTTTTACATCAATTTAAAATTGTATGTCAATAAGTCATTGTTAAAACATGTTTTTACTGTATAAATGACTAAAATGTTAGTTATGAGTAATAAAAATATGTTCATCGATAAACTGTTGTCTGTTTTGTATTTGTTACAAGATCCCCAGTTGTGTACTTAATGACTCCTTGATGACTCGTTGTCCTACCGTCAGTTTGCAGTTCGAATGACGTCATTTATTGCGCAATTGTTTAACGAATGACGTCATTTGCAATGCAAACTGGCGGTAGAACAACAAGTCATCAAGGAGTCATCAAGTACACAGTCAACGTCATGACAACCCCGACGATTTGGAGTTAGATCGTGGAAGAACAGTGATTTTTTGCTGCAACTTATAGACCTCGATTATGAAATATTTCGGCCGTAAACAAGATTAAGAAAGTTTTGAATACAGCGATGTATATCGTTGTATGAAACTTTAACAAAAATTGTGTTTTGAATAATTTTATCTTTTCAATACTTTTAAATACTTTTAAAGGATAAAAGTTACTAAATGTTGCATTTGTCGTCATTTTACATTTATCCTTTGAAGAGACAAGTTAATCCAAGAAATGGATATCCAATCCCTTTCGTTTCAACACCCCTGTAATATTTACGTAAGTGGACCTAGTGGATGTGGGAAAACAGAATTTGTCCGTAAACTTATTGACTATCGTGAAGATTTATTCAATATTTTACCAGAAAAAGTGGCATGGTGTTACAAAGAATGGCAACCTGCTTACAATTTAATGAAAGAATCATTCAACTTCATAAAATTTATCGACGGTATTCCCGAGGATGAAAATGAAATTGTTAGCGATCCCAGCATTTCACATTTAATTGTATTTGATGATATACTCGGGGACAAGGATGAAGAAAAAATCAAGTTATGGTTTACAAGAAAAGGACATCACCGTAATGCAAGTGTTATTTACATAACTCAGACCATGTTTCAGCAATCAAAGTCAAGTCGAACTATAAGTTTGAATGCACGATACATGATTGTGTTTAGAAATGAAAGCCATAACAATCAAATTAAAACACTTGCAAATCAAATGCAAGCCCCACATTTGATCCAAGCTTATAATGATGCAACGTCTAAAGACCATGGATATCTTGTCATTAACTTTCATGCCAGAACAAAACGAGAATTAAGACTTCGTACAGATATTTTTCATCGGTGGTATTCGCAAAATGATGATCAATGACCTATTATTTATTCACCAGTATAAAACTGTATGCAGATGAAAATCAATTGTCATTTTTTATGATACGGTCTAAGGAGATACACAATCCTAAATGGCGTTACCAAATACCTCATCATCGATTTTACATGCATTTCAAAATTTAAGTCAGGAAACAAATAAACATGCAAGAGAAGCGTTGTTAAAATTAGGGATTAAAGAAATGCTAAAATGGTTTACATTAGCGGCGAAGAAAATTACAGATGGTAAAATCAAATTACCGAAACAAACCGCTAGTTACATGTTAAAACATAAAGACGACGTAAAAAAGTTATCGGATCCCATGATAAATGACGACGAAAAACGCAAAATTATTTTAAAACCTGGCGGTGGCGGGTTTTTAGGAGGTGTTATTATAAGAAGTTTAATACGTTGGAACGGTATAAAAACTGCAAGAACTTTTTCAAAACAACCCAGACAATTAAAAAAGAAAAATACCCCGAAAAGAAAGAAAAATACCCCGAAAAGAAAACAAACAATCAAAGTTGATGAAACTTTTATTACACAAAGAAGAAGATATGAATCCAAAACACCCATAAAATCTCCTATGAATTCTTAAAAACAAGCAATGGTACATAGACTACACAATATTGGATCTAAATATATTCGATATATGACTGCTCGTAAATTACATTTTCAAGACATTCCGTCAACGTCGTTATCGCCAAGATCTCACGATAAATATAATGTTGGTAAAAGAGAATTGAACCAGCTTAGACAGGAAGCAAAACAATATGTAAAGTCAAAAGAAAAACCAAAGAGTCCAGAGTATACTGCAGTTCGTTTATCTCCAAGAAGTGTACAGGCCAATTTTGCCCGTTTTTCACCATTGAATAATCCGAACTTATCGGAACCTGCACGAATTGCACTTACTGCATTGCAATCACAATTTTTATAAAACATTTTATAAAAGAAATGTCTTTACATCATGGATATCAGTTTGTTTAAGACAGTTAAAGAGTCAACATGGTAAAGAAAACGCCACTTATTAAAAAACATGGTCCAATAATTATGGCTATGCTAAAATCTGCCCCCAAAACAAGAAAAAAACTCATAAAGGAAGCGAAATCTCCAGTCATAAAATGTGTAGCAGAATGTTGCCACAATGTTTTAAAAGGGCATGTTCCTTTGACAGAAGCTCAAAAGAAGAAATTGCATTCAAAGCGACAACATCTTAGAAGTTTAGCATCAAAATCAGTCTCTTTTCAAAAGAAGAAACGTATTTCAAATCAAAAAGGAGGTTTTCTACCACTTCTTTTAGGGCCATTATTGCCTTAATTAACAAAAGTTTTAGTCGGAGGTATTGGTGGTGCAATTAAATCTGTGTAAAAAATGTCTGTCAGAAAAATGGCTGTTGTTCCTGTACAATTATTAGAAGAGATAAAAAGAATTAAAGCGGAGCAAATGCATAACCCACGTTTACCACCAAATCCCCAAGTTACAGATGTTGCGCAACAACAAAACAAAATGAATACTATTTTGGAAAACTCTGCATTATCGGAGTCGGAAAAGGCTCAAACGTATGGTGGAACTTTGTTTAAGTTACAAAACTCACTCGAAAAAATTAAAGTGCCCGCAAATATTATACCATCAGATAGTATCCATAAACAAAACGTAGTATCTGATACAATGCAAGATCGTATTTTGCAAAGTGTACCCAAAACAATGCAAAGAAAAGCAGGATTGCTTTTAAATATGTCGAAAGATAACGACAATTTATCTTGGAATGATCAAGGGGTTGTAACATATAAAGGAACACAAATTCCTGGATCAAATATAATAGATATTATAAATGATACATTGCGTCAAAGAAAAGGTGTTGAACCGAAAGGCTGGGAAACATTTTCAAAGGCTTTAAATGAAACAAATGTTCCACAAGAAGTTGTTGGAAATGTTGTTAGATGGAAATGGAAGCACAAATACGATCACGCAAATAGTGATAGTGATAACGAAATCACTTTTAGGACCCCGAAAATGAGTACTCCAAAAATGAGTACACCAAAAACATCTAAACGACTTAAATTTTTAAGTAAAGTACACAAAGCATCGCCATACTCAGACCCCCTTGAAAAAGAACGTTTAAAAGAATATTATACCCAAGAATTAATGACCCCACCATCGACTGTTAAAAAATCAACTATAAAGAAACGAAACGTTGTAGCAAACCGTCAAAGATGGGAGGCTTGGTAAAAGGACAACATCGTAAATTAAATTCTTTATTGAATAAGTTGTACTATGACCCCAAAAGTAAAACACCATTTTCTAGCCCAAGATATTTGTATCAAAAAACAAAAGCAACTTTAAAAAAGATTAAGTATAAAGACGTTAAAGAATGGTTGGAAGGTGAAACAACCTACACGTTGCATAAACCCATTCGTAGAAAATTTAAAAGGCGCAAGACTGTTGTGGGAGGTATTGATTATCAATGGCAAGCAGATTTAGCCGATATGCAGAAAATGTCGAAACAAAATAATAATAACAGATATCTACTTTGTGTCATTGATGTATTTTCAAAATATGCTTGGGTTGAACCTATTCAAAATAAAACGGGGAAAACTTTAATTATTGCATTTCAGTCGATTTTGAAAAAGTCAAAACGGAAACCTTTGTCTTTACAAACTGATAAAGGATCAGAATTAAGAACAGAGAATTCCAACATTTCTTGAAAAAGAATCAAATTCATTTTTTTACAACTGATAATCCAGAAACAAAGGCAAGCATTGTCGAACGATTTCAAAGAACTTTGATAACTCGCATGTGGAAATATTTTACTCATAACAAAACAGGACGTTATGTCGATGTACTAAAGCAGTTAGTTAATAATTACAATACAACTTTTCACAGAAGTATTCAAAATTCTCCAGACTCAGTAAAACCATTCAATGAAGCTAAGATTTCTGAGATATTGTATTCTCCAAAGAAAAAAGAGTTAAAGAAAAAAGATTTAAAACCAAAGTTTAGAGTAAAAGATAAAGTACGAATTAATAAAACAAAACATACGTTTGATGAAGGTTATTTACCAAACTGGACACAAAAAAAAATTGAAATAACCCATGTAAATAAAACATTACCAATAACTTACAAGTTAAAGGATTTAAATAATGAACAGATTATTGGGACATTTTATGGTCAGGAATTACAACTTATAAAAGATAAGGAAATCTATGAAATCTATGAAATTGAATCAGTGCTTGATAAACGAACAAGACGTGAAGGAAGGCTTTTTGTTAAAGAAATAAAAGCAAATTGGAAAGGTTATCCTAAAAAATTTCAAAGTTGGATTCCAGAATCATATATTGTTTGAAGCTTTTGACAAATTCTTATCAGAAAAGATATATAAAAACAGACTACATCTGCCATGCATTCTCAGTGTAATATTGAGTCTGGTACCGAAAGTATTAATAGTGGCAAAGTTACCCATATACATGTTGCGGAAATCGTGTTCCTAAAAATCAGTTTACTTTTGTTTCACAAATTATTGTAATTTATGCAATCATTGCAACATCAATAGTACATTTAAGTATTCAAAGTGGCAATCGAGAATTGTGGTTAATTTTACTAAGCAGTTCATTAGGTTATATTTTACCATCCCCAGGACTTAAGTTTAATAAACAAAACAAACAGTTTGATTTTCCTGATGGCAAACATGAGTTCATTTTATCTAACTCTTCCAAGTGACAGTTCTTTAGACATGTATCCTGACAACTCACAATGTTGTTACAAAGTTAAATTACCAAAAACAATTCATCTTGAAAAAGAAAGGTGGGAAGTTGGAATGGCTCAGTTAATAACTCCTTCACAATTTTTGAATATATCTGAAATCGAAGCAGAATTTCACATTATTACAGCCAATGTATATTTATATAAGTTTATAGAAAAAAGTGAAAAGAAAAGAAATCTGTCAATGTACGTTATTGAGAAAAACAAAACCTCAGGTAAACCAAGTAAATGGGGTATATGTTTTAAGTTTCAGCCAGGATCTTACAATAGCCCTGCACACGTTTTAGGTGTAATAAATGAGGTGTTACAAAACTGTATAGGAGATGAACTTGCTTAAAAAAACATAACATTTCAAATTGGTTATGCTGAGGAATTTAAGCGACCTAAGTTTGGATTCAATAATATAGGTCGTACAGGCGTAAAGTTTCACCCTTTTCTGTTTTTGAAATTGGGCGGTGATCCAGAATTTATGGGGAAAACATTATTTCCAGGACATAACATTATGCAAATGTTTAAATACAGTCCAAATTTAGATGCAGGCTATAACCATTTATACATTTATTCAGATACTGCAGAATACAATGTTATTGGGGACACACTAGCACCAATTCTTCGTGTAACCCCTTTTAAAACATCTAATGCCCACGAAAATGTGCATGGTAGTCAGCACATTAACCATGAAATATCAAATGTTCAATACATTCCAGTTTCAAAATCTGAGTTTGATACAATTAACATTCAAATAACTGGTGATGCAGGTATTCCTGTTCAGTTTGTAGTTGGCAAGACAATCGTTAAGTTACATTTTCGACGAACCAAAGAAAAATAAATAAAACGTTTTCATTAAAACAGTTTTTACTACCGAATAAAAAGTTTTTACAAAAAACTTTTTAGAAAAAACATTTTAGAAAAAATAAAAAATATTTTAGAAAAAACATTTTAGAAAAAATAAAAAACATTCTTGACAAAACATCTTACCAAAAACATTTTAGAAAAAATAAAAAACATTTAAGAAAAAACTTTTCACAAAAAAGTTTGAGAAAAAATAAAAACATGATTCCAGTTTATCGAGGTGTGCAGCATCAATATGGTTATGGCTTAGGTTCTTTATTCAAAGCTGCATTAAGAACTGTAACACCACTTGTAAAGACAGGTTTGCATGCATTAAAGAAAGAAGGCATTAAGCAAGGAATAGGTGCAGCCCAAGATATTTTTTTGCGTGGCAAAAAAACAAAAAATGTTTTATTATCGCGTGCAAAAGAAACTGCCAGATTTGTTGGTGAAACCTTGCTTCAAAAACCAAAGATAAATAAAAGAAAACCTCAAAAACGAGCTCAGTTACAATCTACATCTCGAAGGAGAAGCATCATTTCAAAGAAACGCCGTACAAATCGAAGACTTTTAGATATATTTGATTAAAAATTATGCAAAACGGGTCATGCGAATGCAGTAAATCTGAGTTAGATGTGGTGTTTGTACCACCCACAATGACATCTATGCAAGAAAGTCAGTGGATTGAACATTTTCCTGTAGCACCGTTATCTAATTATGCTCCGATCGAATTCAACATTCCACCTCAAACCGAGTATTGGACAGACCTGTCACAGTCATACCTGTATGTAAGGTTTAAAATAACAAGAGCCGATAACGCTGATTTACATGCCGATGATAGCATTGCACCAGTTAATAATATTTTGCATAGCATGTTTAGCAGTATCGATTTGTACTTAAACAACAAACTGATAAGCAGTAATTTAGACACCTATCCATAAAGAGCCTACTTTGAAAATCTTCTGTCATACAACAAAGATAGTAAATTAACACATTTAAATGCTGGTGATCTTTGGACAAACGATACTGCCGGTCATTTCAACTCTTTAACCTATGATGGAACTAATGCAGGACTTAAATTAAGGTACGAACAAATATCACAAAGTAAAACGTGTGAATTACTCGGTAGACTACATCTCGATATATTTCAACAAGAGAAATATTTCCCAAATGGGATTGAAATTCGTCTAAGAATAAACAGAGCTCCTTTGAACTTTTGTCTAACTGGGGCAAATGGTGCAGTCGCTGCAAAATTGGTACTTGAGAAAGTTAGTCTTAATGTTAGAAATGTTGAGTTACTTCCAGTTATTGCAAATGGTCTTAATCAAGCAATTGCCCAGAATCACATGAAAATTCCACTACGACGAGTGGAAGTAAAAACATTTACTATTGGAAATGGTTTACAGTCAAAAGTAGAAGATCATTTATTTCAAGGACAACTTCCAAAACGTATTTTTATTGCAATGGTAACAAATGCTGCTTTCAATGGTGCCTACAATACTAATCCATTTCATTTCGGGCACTTTAACCTTTCGAAGTTGGATGTTTCTTGTAATGGACATAGTATTTACAATCGACCATTTGAACCTGACTTCGAGCACAACTTATTTTTCAAATCATACATGTCGATGTATCAAACAGTTTCGGCTATAGGACTTAACAAATCATTTGACATTCCTAAAGAAGATTACGCAAATGGTTATTGAATCTGGGGATATGATCTCACACCTGATCAAGGAAGTGAAGGGGGGACATCTCCATCCTATAAGAACTGGAAATCTAAGGATAGAACTTCAGTTTGCACAAGCCCTTGTTCAAGTCATCAACGTTCTTGTCTTTGCGGAGTTTGATAATTAGATCGAAATTAACAGTTTAAGAGAGATCATCACAGATTATTAACAAGATGTTGGGACATGAATACGATATACTTTTACGAGATCGAGCGGAGAACGTGAAATATCCATCTAGAAGTCAAAACATTCGAAGACTGGATATTTGTTCATCCATTGATAAACATATGGTGGATGAGCTACAGAACTTAATCATTGAGGAAGTGCATAATCAGTGTCCAGGATGTCAGATAGATCACCCTATTCAGCTACAACATCCTATGTGCTTGTTCATGGATCGTTACGAACAAACAAACATACTCATACATGAAGCTATGATGAACTTAAACCCTTACAAAGTTATGGAAAAGTGGTATCCAGACTTGCAAGAACTACAATTAAACGATTGTGAAATTGCAGAAGCCTATACATTATGGCAGAGTGTAAAGACAAATGTACTTTGCGGATTTACCGATATGTGGTTGGATAATTGGCGTGAAAAGGTACAACATTCGTGGAAAAACTAGGAACAACGTATTCAAATATGTATGGCTATGAAATACAACATATATTGAACCGTGGTGTATGGATTAAAAATCTAAATGCTGAAGTGGTTTCAAAAGATAAACTTCCAGAACGAAAACCGTACCATATCAAAGCTTATATCGTTAACACAGATCCTTCTACTGGAGAAGACGAACATTGGGTTGATATTCAACGCGAACAACGATATCTTTTACTTTGATTCGTACGGATTCCCACCAATGGAGAAGGAAGTACTTAACTTTATCCAGGACCATACAACAAGATGGACTTTCAATAAACAGACTCTACAGAGTTTACTTGGTCAAACATGTGGGGCTTACTGTATATTCGCTCTAACCGCTGCTTCACAGGGATCAAACCTACCAAGATGTCTGCAGAAAACGTTTTATACAATCAACCATCATAGAAACGATCAGTTTATAAAGACATGGCTTTATCAGAATTATGGAACTTTGTGCACAAAATCTATAAAACTGTAATTTGATTTACTTTTGTTTGTATATAGTTCATATGTAACTGTTCTTACAAAGTTAATTAAAAGGTCACTGTTCAATATAATACATGATTTTGTCTTTCATTGTTATACCCTCATACAAGATGTGTTACGTTTGCCCTCCCCTTTAATCTTATACCTATATTACTAAGTATGAAAATTTCTGTATTAGGATTCTCAATAACCCCTTTTTCGTTATCCCGCCAATAAGTGCTCCTGTTTCCCCAACCAACGTACACACCCATTGGACGTTACTTACACCAAATCTTATTGGACGTTACTTCAGTGTTCCATTAATTTCATTGGACGTTAACCCTCTAATTTCATTGGATATCAATTCAATCCTCTTAGACAGTATAAAAGCGACGTCAATTGAGGTTGACGCTATTATTTTACTTCTACTGCTACTATGGACCAGTTACGCAACACAATCCTAAAAGTCTCTGAGGATCTTAACACCTTGCAGAGAGGGTTGATCGACATGCGGTCGATCATTCATCAAAGGCCACAGGAGGACGATGTTCAAATTGTCAAAGTAAAATACCGACGAACTAGGAGTGGCGGGAACACAGAAAAATAGTAACAACCTACAGACGTCATCGGAAATGTCCGGTGTGTGGAGCAAATTTTGGATGTTCACACCTTTGAGCCACTTCATTCCAGCCGGGACACACCAAACGGCCCTTTTTCAGGGCCAACCAGTTCTCTCGAAAGAACTTCTCATATTTGTCAAGTCTCAGTTCTTTTACTTTAAGGGTTAGAGAGTACCATGGTCATACCACAGTTCTTTATCTAAGTAATTGGCCTTAGTCATTTTTTACTCAGATTTCGAACTTAGAAAATTTTCATAAAAATTCCAACTTAGAAAATTTTCGACCCGACTTCGGACACCGGTTTGTTCCAGGGTCCTCTCCTTTACTACCGATAGTGTGCAACAAACAGAAAACTATTATTTCAAAAGAGAACCATTCACGGGCCACTCGGTCCGCTATAGTTGATAGTTTCGAATTCGTGTATGACGTGATACCTGAGCTCGACGAACTAGGTCGACTGCCCTTAAATGCCCCCAGCCTAGCCGAGACGATTCGTCTGTTACTGGGTCTAGTCGGTGTAAACGTAACCATAGCTACAGGTTCCGGAAGTTCCATTCTCTTCAACATTACCATAAAAGATGACACCCGATCGTTCAACACGAGAACACCGTTCGAACAGTATCATAACTGGGCGTTGAGGGGTACTCCTCTCCCATTAATGGAACTAATCTTCCTACACTTTATAGAGAACAGCCTGGTAAATGTTCCCTATTTTCTATGGAACGAACGGCCTGGTACGAAGGTTTGTGATTTCGTTGGGAGAGTTGTGCGTATTCTCACGATGAGACCATGTCCGATGTTCTCCATCGATCAGATCGAATTCGGCCTCATTGACACGCGGTCAGGTTTGATGTTTGAAAAGGGAGATAATCCTGTCGCCGGGTAATTGAAGACAACTCCTCGTTTGGTGTACCCATGTGTGCGGAAACATACAGACGCGCCTTCCTGAGTGCGAGTTAACTGGAAACGATTTCAGATGATATTATAGAATCTATAGAATTGATCGTATCGATAGCCTCTGTGTCTGTATCCATCGTATGTTTGGTCATATCTCTCGTGGATTACTGCTGTTTACCTGACTTGCAAACGTTCCCGGGAAGAAATAACATGGCCCTGATTGTCTCGCTTCTACTCGCCCAAAGCACGTATCTGCTTGGTAGTTACGGTTAACTCGACACAGACTTTCTCCCATGTAAGCTTGTCGGGGGCTTCACACACTTCTTCTGGCTTTGCTCCGTATTCTGGATGCACGTTTGTACATTTCACATGTTTACTGTATTGGTGAAGATGAGACCAATGCCGGGCACGTTTTCCACGGGTAGATATCGACAATTTCACACATACTGTATCATGCTGTCTCTAACATTTGTTTGCATCACATAGGCGTAGGAGCCGGGGGGCCAGGGGGGCCCGGCCCCCCCAATATCCAGACTGGGGGGGGGGGGCCCAGAGTATACTTTGGCCCCCCCAATATTCACAATGGAAGGTGAAGATTTTTGGAAAGAAAAAAGAAAGAAATGGAATTTTACAGCAAAATCAATATAAAAGTGTATTTTGTGCTTTTTTTAATACCAATTCGCCTTTTGTTACGAACAATAACCAAACAATTTTGACGTCATCATCGCAAATTGCAATCTGAATACATCGGGTTTATCCAATGAAACTTCAGCTCACGGAAAGTAGTTTCGACTAACGAAAACAGTGATGCAAAACATACTCTAAGCAGTCAGACTCTATATTGTATTTAAATATTGTCATTTTTTACATGAAATGGTAGTTGAAGTCGTGGCTGTGACAGCATGGTGGCTGTCACTTTTAGTTTGTATCAGTACAATATGCTTTCCGCGTGAGATCGACTCTTGGCCCATCCTATTTTCTTTTTCTTTTGGTTATTTTGTCTTAACTAAGATACACAATTTCATACGCTTTCTTTTAATTCATTCAATGATATTGAATTCGTAGACGCATGATTAGTCATGAGAAAGTTTAGGAACATTTATTCTTAGACCGGTCCTCATCTGAAGTTGGCTCCACCCAATGTTGAAAACGCTCCTACGCCTATGCATCAATGGTGACCGGTAACTTTACTGGCGTTGGTTACGGTAAAACAGTTGCTATGTTTCCAGTCAAAGAATGATTGAGCTTACATTCGGAATACCCGCCGCTCTCGTTGTCATCAGTAATCTGGCCATGTTTATTACAATTATCGTTAAGATAATCGCAGACCAGACCTAAGCTTGAGTCTGAAGAACGAACGTAATTATTCCGTCGTGTTGCGAAGCTTTCCACCATTACAGGGGTCACGTGGTTGTTTGGGTTTGTTTACATGTGGATGGGCATCACTGCCTTCTCATTCGCCTTTATCATTCTAAACGGTAGTCAGGGACTCTTCCTCATGCTCTCGTTTGTTTGTAATACCAGGACCATGGCCGTGTTAAAGGAAAGGTTAAGAGTAAATTGTTGTTGTGGGTGCATTTGGTAAAATCTCCAAATCAAATATTTCCTGTTGACCAATAAAGATATCGAAAGTAATCTGCAAGAAATCTCTTAAGAGCAAAGCGCCTGTATACGCCATGATTGACCTTCATATCAATTATGAACAGATCAGTTCTTGGTGAAGGAATTTGGATTTTGTTTTAGGTCTTACTCTATTTTTATGGGTCAGGCATTTAACATAGCTGAAACAATGTCGACGCGGTGTGAAACCTTATTACCATACGTTGTGACTTCTAAAACCTATTCAAACAAGAAAGGCAAACTAAGTTTTGATCTTAGAATGTGTGGAAGAATGTTTATATTTCAGTCGTATAATATTGCATTGTCGCGTGAAGTGTGTCTTTAGTATGAGTCAATTTCTTTTCAATTTCTTTATTGGCAATCATCGACCAAATTTGTCTATGGCCATTTACAATATCATAGCATATGGCTAAGACAAAAAGAGCAAAGACCAACAAAAAATGAGCACAACATATACACAAATTGAAATTCTAAGAAATATGATACTAAAAGAATTTAGATAGTCGGTGGTTAAGGAACAGCAAAAGTGTTTAAAGTTTCATCACTAATAGCAAAACTCTCCGAACGATATCTTCAATTGATAAGTATTGTTTTTCTTTTTTAACTGTATAAAAGTATTAGAATAAGGCCGTATTACGCTTTAAAGATGTTTCCTACGTATTTGAGTGTACCTGGAACATTCTAGTAGAAAATGGTATTCTTTTTTAAACACATCTCGACGAACATTTTCAATGTCTTTTTTCTCTTGACATTCTATTAAATCTGCCTGCTTCTATTTCTAGTTTGTAAAAACATAGTCTAAAACATGCAAAGAATTTCAACCACTTATTGTTAGAGATAGTATCGAGGTATGCTTCATAAGAAAACTCCTTTTTATATTTACCATGAGAGTTTAGTTTTTTTGGTATTATTGACCGAGATAGTCCAAGTCTGTACAAACTCATCATATAATCTACTTTTGGAAATTGCATAATTATCTAAACTTGACCGAAAATTTATTCTTATATTTGTAAGACCGAAATGACCATTACATAAATTTATCTGTTTGGCCTAGCAAACATTAATAACATTATTGCAATGGTCAATATAAGCATCATATAAAGAGGGTTGGCTTCTGTACATAACCCATTAAAGTTTAAGAGTTTGTTGTTTACATACAATGGTCATTATAAGCATCATATAAAGAGGGTTGGTTTCTGTACATAACCCATCAAAGTTTAAGAGTTTGTTGTTTACATACAATGATCAATATAAGCATCATATAAAGAGGGTTGGCTTCTGTACATAACACATCAAAGTTTAAGAGTTTGTTGTTTACATACAATGGTCAATATAAGCATCATATAAAGAGAGTTGGTTTCTGTACATAACCCATCAAAGTTTAAGAGTTTGTTGTTTACATACAATGGTCAATATAAGCATCATATAAAGAGGGTTGGTTTCTGTACATAACACGTCAAAGTTTAAGAGTTTGTTGTTTACATACAATGGTCAATATAAGCATCATATAAAGAGGGTTGGTTTCTGTACATAACCCATCAAAGTTTAAGAGTTTGTTGTTTACATACAATGGTCAATATAAGCATCATATAAAGAGGGTGGGTTTCTGTACATAACCCATCAAAGTTTAAGAGTTTGTTGTTTACATACAATGGTCAATATAAGCATCATATAAAGAGGGTTGGTTTCTGTACATAACACGTCAAAGTTTAAGAGTTTGTTGTTGACATACAATGGTCAATATAAGCATCATATAAAGAGGGTTGGTTTCTGTACATAACCCATCAAAGTTTAAGAGTTTGTTGTTTACATACAATGGTCAATATAAGCATCATATAAAGAGGGTTGGTTTCTGTACATAACACGTCAAAGTTTAAGAGTTTGTTGTTTACATATAATGGTCAATATAAGCATCATATAAGGAAGGTTGGTTTCTCTACATTAATCATCAAAGTTTAAGAGTTTGTTGTTGACATACAATGTGCAATAATCTTCTTTCAAATTGGTCTAAAACAGCGCAGTTTGGTATTTGCCTTTTTTAACACCTGATAAGTATATAAAAAAAAATGATTGTAGACTATCTATGATCTTGAAATTGTAAACACGCCAAACCTCAGAGCCGTTGATAAAATTGGCTTAACCATTGCATCGAACAAAGACAAATTTGTTTGAATGCCATGTGGATTTTTGTCAAAACTCATTAACTCATAACATATAATTAAGCTATTAAAGCTTGGTCATTCGTTTTCACCGCTAAATATAAAGAACCTTTACAATAGAAACCAATACCTAGATATGTGAATTTCTCGACAATTCTTGATTTTACTGAGTGATATCTATTTCCAACTCCCATTTAAAAGGGTATTAATAAATACTGTAACGAACCGAGCAAATGAACCTCTCAAAGACAAAAACACATCCAATCAGTGAAAAACACTGTCGTACACTGAGCATTTGTGTTGTCCAAGCATGTTCCCTCAAACAATACATTAGGTTCCTCATTTGCATAAACGTTCAACGAACGTTACATAACTCCCACTTCCGAGAAGACCTTAGGAAACACGTGGGGAAGGCAACTCTGATAGAAAGGTAAGTCTTAATCCTACCGCTGCCACCAATATAACGAACCGAGTCAGTAAACCTCTCAGAGACACTAACACATCCGATCAGTGAAAAACACTGTCGTACACTGAGCTGTTGTGTTATATATAAACCAGCATGTTCTCTCAAACAATGCATGAGGTTCCTCATTTGCATAAACGTTCAACGAACGTTACAATACTATTGATTTGGGATTGAAGACTTTCCCGGCTGGTTGTAAATAGAATCATGCCGTCAGCAAATAACATTAAGTCTCGTGAAATAAGCTGTAAATCATTACCATTTGGTGAAGTAGTCTAAATTTACAGCATTGTTATCAATAAATAGTAAAAATAACATCAAGTCTCGTGAAATAAATCATTACCATTTGGTGAAGTAGTCTAAATGAACAGCTTTGTTATCAATAAATAGTAAAAATAATATCGGCGAAAGCGATTCCCCTTGTTTCAAACCAATTTTAACGTTGAAAATGCAGATGAATTTCTTGAAAACGTTTTCATGCGATTGTACCTCTTCATAAATTGATTTTAAATCATTTGTAAACTTACAACTTAAAATCAATCGACAAGTTTATAAAAGAAAAAGTGCATCTCAATCAATCGTATCAAATTCTCTCTTATAATCTATAAAAGCCACCACATTTTCTGTTTTAATTTTGCCAAAACCTTTTGAAGTATGAAATGTAAAATAAAATAGAGTCCAAAGTAGAGCGCCTGTTACGAAAACCGAATTAATTCTGATAAAAGACATCGTTATGTTCACAATAAATATTTATTTGGATTCTTAAAACTTATGAAAGAAATATTTGCAGTTCACGTTATACCCTTATAATTATCGGGAATAACTTCTTTCTTAAACAAAGGAACGGTAAAACCCTTTGTGCATGACTAGGGATAATTAACTGAGCTGTGAATATAACTGAAGATACGTGAAAGAAAAGGAGATATAAAATATTTGCTTTCAATAAAAAGAAATTTGCGGAATTATCTTTAATATCACAGCTTTTATTTCTACTCATGGTGCTAATTGCTTTTATTATTACATGTTATATCTTTATCAAATTCTTCAATGCTATTGTGATTCTCGTTTAAGTGATTGAATGTTCCTTTGCTACTGCTAGATTTTACACCAGTGAAAACATTAGAAGAAATACTGATCAAAATCATCTGCCAATAAGTTGGATTACACTTTTGGTGCGTTGTTAAATTTACGAATTTCTTTTCCCCAAAGTTTCATAGGAGAAGTCTTTGATAAGTTACGCATGCTTATCCTTTCTTTATGGTTGTAAGATATTTTAGCTTTACAAAGTTTACATTTTATTAGTAACGTACGTAATTCCTCTTTTTTGACGAGTGGCGAATCTATATTAATCATACCACGTGGTTTTACGAAGAAAGAAAATACAGCTTTGTGGTGGCATGCCCTTTTCCTTCTTTGCGAGAGATTATCAGCTCATTTCGCTGAGAATACTTCCGTGTCGAATTTCAAGAAAAAGAAGAAATGATGTCAAAACATCAGAGAACAGTCTCTAATTCATTCAAATTTTAACATTTACAGGAATTGAAAACGTAAATAACTTCATTCATATTTAATTTATATGATGTAAGTTCAATAAGTAGGTGAATCAGTCCCAATGATTTTTTTCTGAAATTATATTTAATTAGTTGTTTGTTACAATAAGAAAAGAACACGATTGTAAATTGAAAACAATTGATCTATCTTGGTAATAAAGTAAATTAACAATGTATTGCCTTAATTCAAGAAAAGGAAGACATGATGTATTTCCCACAACATCATAGAACAGTCTGACGGGTGGGTGTCGTGTGTGGCCTTTAAACCATCATGCAATTCCAAGGAACATTGTAGAACTTCAAACTATAGATTTGTGCACTGAGATTTTTTGATTCAACGCCAGCAGATTGATAGAAATTGTTTATAAATTATTAAAACTTCTCAACAAGTTTTGTGGCTAACTGTAACACTTTAACAACGGCCGCATACAGCATGTAAATACCTACAGCATAGATATATAAAACAACTACATCATGCATGTGTGTAATAACTATATCATACACACTAAGATCAACTACAGCATACAGTATGTAAATACCTACAGTATAAATATATGAAACAACTACATCATGCATGTGTGTCATAACTGTGTCATACACACTTGTAACAACTATAGCATACAGTTTGTAAATACCTACAGCATAAATATATAAAACAACTACCTTATGCATGTGTGTAATAACTGTGTCATACACACGTTTAACAACTGCAGCATACAGTATGTAAATACCTACAGCATAAAGTTATTAAACAACTACACCATGCAGGTGTGTAATAACTGTGGCATACACACTTGTAACAACTACAGCAGACAGTTTGTAAATACCTACACCATGAATATATAAAACAACTACATCATGCATGTGTGTAATAACTGTGTCATAAACACTTGTAACAACTGCAGCATGAAGTATAAAAATATCTAAAGCATAGATATATAAAAGAACTGCATCATGCATGTGTGTAATAACTGTGTCATACAGACTTGTAACAACTGCAGCATACAGTATGTAAATACCTACAGTTTAAATATATAAAACATCTGCATTATGCATGTGTGTAATAACTGTGTCATACACAGCTGTAACAACTGCAGCATACAGTATGTAAATACCTACAGCATAAATATATAAAACAACTACATCATGCCCGTGTGTTATAGCTATACCATACACACTAAGATCAACTACAGCATACAGTATGTAAATACCTACAGTATAAATATATAAAACAACTACATCATGCATGTGTGTCATAACTGTGTCATACACACGTGTAACAACTACATCATGCATATGTGTCATAACTATGTCATACACACTTAGATCAACTACAGCATACAGCATGTAAATACCTACAGCATAAATTCATAAAACAGCTACATCATACATGTGTGTAATAGCTGTGTCATACACGCTTGTAACAACTGCAGCATACAGTATGTAAATACCTACGGTATAAATATATAAAACATCTAACTACATCATGCATGTGTGTAATAGCTGTGTCATACACACTTGTAACAACTGCAGCATACAGTATGTAAATACCTACAGCATAAATATATAAAACAACTACATCATGCATGTGTGTTCTAATTGTGTAATACACACTTGTAACAACTGCAGCATACAGTATGTAAATACCTACAGCACAAATATATAAAACAACTACATCATGCATGTGTGTTCTAATTGTGTAATACACACTTGTAGCAACTGCAGCATACAGTATTTAAATACCTACAGCATAAATATATAAAACAACTACATCATGCATGTGTGTTCTAATTGTGTAATACACACTTGTAACAACTGCAGCATACAGTATGTAAATACCTACAGCACAAATATATAAAACAACTACATCATGCATGTGTGTTCTAATTGTGTAATACACACTTGTAACAACTGCAGCATACAGTATGTAAATACATACAGCACAAATATATAAAACAACTACATTATGCATGTGTGTAATAGCGGTGTCATAGACATTTGTAACAATTGCAGCATACAGTTTGTTAATACCTACAGCATAAATATATAAAACAACTGCATCATGCATGTGTGTAATAACTTTGTCATACACACTTGTAACAACTACAGCATACAATATGTAAATACCTAAAGCATAAATATATAAAACAACTACATCATGCATGTGTGTAATAGCTGTGTCATACACGCTTGTAACAACTGCAGCATACATTTTGTAAATACCTACAGCATAAATGTATAAAACAACTAACTGCATCATGCATGTGTGTAATAACTGTATAATACACACTTGTAACAACTGCAGCCTACAGTATGTAAATACCTACAGCATAAATATATAAAAAAACTGCATTATGCATGTGTGTAATAACTGTGTCATACACGCTTGAAACAATTGCAGCATACAGTTTGTAAGTACCTACAGCATAAATGTATAAAACAACTAACTGCATCATGCATGTGTGTAATAACTGTATAATACACACTTGTAACAACTGCAGCATACAGTGTTTGTTTTGTTCTCTGTTTTGTGTGTATGAACTTATGTAAAATGTGGTCAGCATCAATCACTAATGTGAGAGGCGCAATAGATAACTCAAAGAGGTAACGTGTTGTTGCTTTGGAGTTTAATCAATGACTGATAAGCCTTGCTGCGGACAGCGGTTAGTTGCATGTATAATCTATAAATAGATTGGTTGTTAGTAATCAGATTACGTTACATCTCCCTTGTTTTAAATAAGAAAGAAAACATGCTGTTTGATAATTCAATAAATCAAATAACCAACAAAGATCAATTCAATATACGTAGATCTAAGGATAAATTTTAACAACATAGAGAGCATTCAACTAAAAGGCTCATTTCAAATGTTACATGATAAGACGGTAGTGTTTACGTTTAACATGGATCATTTATCAACCCATTGGGAATTGCTGTAGAGATTGTTTGGTTTTACAACTCTGCCTGATCGTGTCTGATAAGGGTTAGGGGGTGTTCCTTGACATGGGGTGTTCCGGGGATTTGCATCGATTCCTTGGTTTGAACTGCGGGGCTCCGTAGGGGAATGATTATCCTTATTACAATTTTGAGATTGGCGGGAAATTGCAGAATACGTGTTTGGTGGGAAGTTCGACTTTTCCCAGGGAGTTTGATGAGCGAGATTGAGTAATCTTCTGTTACGACGATATTTTGTACCATCTTGTCCCTGAACTATGTATGATCTATCATTGTAAACTTGAGTGATTTTTGCCGGTTTCCAGGCTTTTCCTACTTGTATGTAAACATGATCATTTTGTTTAAGTAGTGGGAGAGGCTTTGCTGACCTATCAAAATAAGCTTTTTGTTTATTTTTCTGTTTTTGTTTATCGGTTCGTACTTGATTTTGACAAACTGTTAGGGGTGTAAGCTGCTTGCTACTTACAGGTAGTATGGACTTTGTTCTTCTGCCTATTAATAACTGCGATGGTGAGTAACCACAACTTAGAGGAGTATTTCTGTATTCTAAAAGTGAAATATATGGATCTTGTCCACTTTCCTTTGATTTTCTCAGTAACCTTTTGAAGTTTTTACTGCATTTTCGGCTAATCCATTTGATTGTGGATTTAATGGACTTGAGAATTCCTGTCTAAAATTCCATACTTTTGAAAATTTTGTCATTAGTTCTGAACTAAATTGACCAGCATTGTCACTTTTTAAGGTTTCGGGTATTCCAAAAGTCGCAAAGTGAACTTTCAATTTTCGTATTACTGTGCTACATTTCATGTCAGGCAAGTAATCGATTTCAAAGTAGTTACTATACGCGTCTACAGTAACCAGATAGTCTTTACCGTCCAACGTGAAAATGTCAGTCGAAACATGTTGTCACGGTCGGTCAGGTATGTCATGTTGAATTAGTGGCTCTTTTGCATTAGATGGTCTGTATTTCTGACAGAGACTGCACCGTAACACGTGTTCAGTGATCTCTTTGGTCATGCCGGGCCAAAACAGCGCGTCTTTGGCTCTTTGTACTGTTTTCTGTACACCCATATGGCTTGTGTGTACAGATTGTATCATGTCAGGTCGTAATGCCTTTGGGAATTACTATAGTTTGACCTCTAAAGATTAGGCCATCTGAAAAAGAGAGTTCATCTCTGTGATTCCAATATTCAAGTATTGGTTTAGGACAGTCGGTCCTAGAATGAGTCCAGCCATCTGATATTGTCTGTATCAGTGTCTGCATTTGACTGTCATTCCCATAAGATTCTCTTATAATCTCGAGACGTCGGTCTGTTACGTAAGATGCTTTAAGAACAGTATGAACGTGTAAGTCGAGACCTTCAAAGGTAAAGTCGTTCTCAGTCGTCGGATTTCTGGACAGCAAGTCAGAAATTGGAACGTTTTTTCCGCTGACGTGACATACGTCGAGGTCATACATTTGTAACTGCAACATCATTCTCTGCAGGCGTGGTGGGGCTGCAGAGAGGGGCTTTTTCATAATCGCCGATAGGGGCTTATGGTCAGAATTTACAGTCACGTGTCGTCCATACACATATTGGTGGAAACGTTTGCAACCAAACAATATGGCCAACATTTCTCGCTCTATGTTTGCGTAACCAGATTCTGTCGGCGTCAATGTCTTTGAAGCATACGCCACTGGTCGTCCGTCCTGCATTATGGATGCACCGACGCCATGCTTTGATGCGTCGCACTCCAAAGTTACAGATTTTTTGTCGTCAAAATATGACAAAACTGGACTTTGTGTTATGGTCGTTTTCATTTTTTGAAATGAATCATTTTGTGCGTCGTCCCATAAGAATTCAATGTCTTTCTTTAGTAACGCTCGCATTGGAGCCGTTATTTCCGCTAAATTGGGAGAAACCTTTTGCAGGTAGTTTACCATGCCAAGAAGGGTTTCAAGTTCCTGTCTGTTTTGTGGAACCTGTAAATTTCCGATAGCCGTAACCTTAGACGGATCAGGTTTCAGTCCGGTGGAGGTAATTAGGTGACCAAAGAACGGTACCTCGTTTACCCCGATTACACATTTCTCAGGGTTGAACTTTATCCCTTTACTCTGTGCTCTGTCTAATACGGAACGGAGGTTTGAATCGTGTTCTTCTCTTGTCCTTCCGTGTATCAAAATGTCGTCGACAATATTAGTCACGCCTGTCAGTCCCTCAAATATTTCATTGACTTTCTGTTGAAATATGTCTGATGAGGCTGATAAACCAAATGGCAATCTTAACCACCGATATCGTCCAAAGGGTGTGCTAAACGTCGTGAGAAAGGATGATTTTTCTTCAAGTTTCACACTCCAATATGCGTGCATAATGTCCAGTAACGAAAAGTGCGTAGCATTTGCCAGTCGGGACGTCACGTCATTCAAAGTAGGCATTGGGTAGTGAGGTCGTCTTATTGCATCGTTTAATGCTTTCGGGTCTAGACAAATTCGAAGTTTGCCGGTCTTGGGTTTTTCCCCTATGACGAGTGAATTTACCCAGTCAGTCGGTTCTGAGACTTTAGTTATAATTTCGTCAGACTCCACGCGTAGGAGTTCGTCTTTTAAACGGTTGCGTAACGCTTCTGGGACACGTCTTGGTGCATTGACTACAGGTATAGCGTTAGCTTTTAAATGCAACTTTGCTTTCCCTGGAATAACTCCAATTCCCTTAAACAGTTCCCCAAATTCAAGCATGATCAATTGTTTGTCTAATTTCGATGTAATCTTGGAATTTTCCACAGAGTATGTTAAGGTCACAAGACCAAGGTCAACAGATGCTTGGAGGCTCAAGAGGGGAGGAGCGGAACTATCCACAATGTAACAAAGTGTTTCTGTTTCCCTCTGTTTATACTTCAGGGTCAACTTGACCATTCCTTTCACAGGAAGGGCGTTTCCTGTGTAGGAGGTAAGTCGGTTATCAGGGGTTTCTAAGGTGCATTTTATATTTAGTTTTCTGAAATGGCACAGGGGTAGAACTACTACTGCGCTACCAGTATCTATTTTGAATTTGATAGGGGTAAGGGACGGGCCAACGAAAAGGTTTACAAATGCACGATCAGGTAGAGAAGCAAAATTGTTTACCATATCAATGTGTTGATCTCCATTTAAATCCATGTGTGACATATTGTCAGACTCACACAAATTATTATCAATAGCATTAACTGATCTTCTGGATCTACACATTTTCGCGAAATGGTTTGTTTTCCCACAAAAGTTGCAAAGTTTTCCTTTTGCAGGACATGTACTGCTTCTGTCATGTTTTCTACCACAATTAGTGCATGTCTTTTTCTGCCTGTGTGATATCGTCTCGGAATGTCCCTTATTTTGAATCTTCCTGCCATTTCTGTTCCCGGTTGTGACGTTGTGAATGTCCTGCTCAGCCATAGACGTCAATTGTCGCTGTGAATATTCAAATGATTGGGCAATTTGTATTGTTTTGTCCAATGTTAATTGTGCTCCTTCGTTTATGAGCTTTTCCCGTATTTGAGCACTATTGGTCCCAAAAACTATCCTGTCGCGGATCATCGCTTCATGGTCGGGAAAATCACAATCCTTGGCGGATATCTTTAATCGGGTGATGTACTCGTCTACCGTATCACCGTCTTGAACTTGATTGAAAAACTTGTATCTTGCAAAAATTGGATTAAGTTTCGGCTCGACGTGAGCTTGAAACTTCTGGTACAGCGTGTCCAATTTTTGTCTGTCTTCTTCTTCAATGTCCCATGTTGCATGTATATCTCTTCCCTTGTTTCCAACCCAGAGAAGGAGGTATGCGGTTTTCTCGGCTTCGCTTTTTCGTTTAAGCGGGCCTGCGAACATCAACTCTGCATGTCGCTTGAACTGCTTCCATTGTGCTGGCAAGTTACTGTCTGCCCAGTTCATACACGGAGGCGCGATTCCACTAAAATCCATTGTTATTAAATGAATTAAAATCCTAGTTCTGACACCATGTTTTGTTCTCTGTTTTGTGTGTATGAACTTACGTAAAATGTGGTCAGCATCAATCACTAATGTGAGAGGCGCAATAGATAACTCAAAGAGGTAACGTGTTGTTGCTTTGGAGTTTAATCAATGACTGATAAGCCTTGCTGCGGACAGCGGTTAGTTGCATGTATAATCTATAAATAGATTGGTTACATACAGTATGTAAATACCTACAGCGTAAATATATAAAACAACTACATCATGCATGTGTGTAATAACTGTGTAATACACACTTGTAACAACTGCATAATGCAGTATAAAAATACCTACAGCATAAATATATAAAACAACTGCAACATGCATGTGTGTAATAGCGGTGTCATAGACATTTGTAACAACTGCAAGATACAGCATGTAAATACCTACAGCATAAATATATAAAACAACTACATCATGCATGTGTGTAATAACTGTGTCATACACACTTGTAACAACTACAGCATACAATATGTAAATACCTAAAGCATAAATATATAAAACAACTACATCATGCATGTGTGTAATAGCTGTGTCATACACGCTTGTAACAACAGCAGCATACAGTTTGTAAATACCTACAGCATAAATGTATAAAACAACTTACTGCATCATGCATGTGTGTAATAACTGTATAATACACACTTGTAACAACTGCAGCCTACAGTATGTATATACCTACAGCATAAATATAAAAAAAAACTGCATCATGCATGTGTGTAATAACTGTGTCATATACACTTTTAATAACTGCAGCATACAGTATGTAAATACCTACAGCGTAAATATATAAAACAACTACTTTAAATACCTTCAACATCAATATAGAAAACATCTGCACCATATATGTGTGTAATAGCTGTGTCATACACACTTGTAACAACTGCAGCATACAGTATGTAAATACATACAGCATAAATATATAAAACAACTACATCATGCATGTGTGTAATAACTGTGTCATACACACTTAGATCAACTACAGCATACAGCATGTAAATACCTCCAGCATAAATATATAAAACAACAACATCATGCATGTGTGTAATAACGGTTTAATACACAGCTGTAACAGCGGCCGCATACAGCATGTAAATACCTCCGGCATAAATATATAAAACAACTACATCATGCATGTGTGTAATAACTGTGTCATACACACTTATAACAACTGCAGCATGAAGTATGTAAATACCTAAAGCGTAAATATATAAAACAACTACATCATGCATGTGTGTAATAACTGTGTCATATACGCTTGTAACAACTGCAGCATGAAGTATGTAAATACCTCCGGCATAAATATATAAAACAACTACATCATGCATGTTTGTCATAACTGTGTCATACACACTTGTAACAACTACAGCATACAATATGTAAATACCTAAAGCATAAATATATAAAACAACTACATCATGCATGTGTGTAATAACTGTGTCATACACACTTATAACAACTACAGCATACAGTATGTTAATACCTACGGCATAAATATATAAAACAACTACATCATGCATGTGTGTAATAACTGTGTCATACACACTTGTAACAACTACAGCATACAGTATGTTGATACCTACGGCATAAATATATAAAACAACTAACTACATCATGCATGTGTGTAATAACTGTGTCATACACACTTAGATCAACTACAGCATGAAGTATGTAAATACCTAAAGCGTAAATATATAAAACAACTACATCATGCATGTGTGTAATAACTGTGTCATACACACTTGTAACAACTGCAGCATGAAGTATGTAAATACATACAGCATAAATATATAAAACAACTACATCATGCATGTGTGTAATAACTGTGTCATACACACTACTAACACCTGCAGCATGAAGTATGTAAATACCTACAGCGTAAATATATAAAACAACTAACTGCATCATGCATGTGTGTAATAACTGTGTAATACACACTTGTAACAACTGCAGCATACATTATGTAAATACCTACAGCATAAATGTATATAAAAGAAACTGCATTATGCATGTGTGTAATAACTGTGTCATACACACTTGTAACAACTGCAGCATGCAGTATGTAAATACCTACGGTATAAATATATAAAACAACTACATCATGCATGTGTGTAATAGCTGTGTCATACACACTTGTAACAACTACAGCATGAAGTATGTAAATACATACAGCATTAATATATAAAACAACTACATCATGCATGTGTGTCATAACTATGTCATACACACTAAGATCAACTAAAGCATACAGTATGTAAATACCTACAGTATAAATATATAATTCACATACATCACGCATGTGTGTAATAACTGTGTCATACACACTTGTAACAACTGCAGCATACAGTATGTAAATACCTACAGTATAAATTTATAAAACAACTACATCGTGCATTTGTGTAATAACTATGTCATACACACTTAAATCAACTGCAGCGTACAGTATGTCAATACCTACAGTTTAAATATATAAAACATCTGCATTATGGGTGTGTGTAATAGCTGTGTCATACACACGTTTAACAACTGCAGCATACAGTATGTAAATACCTACAGCATAAATATATAAAACAACTACATCATGCATGTGTGTCATAACTATGTCATACACACTTAGATCAACTACAGCATGTAGTATGTTAATACCGACAGCATAAATATATAATACAACTACATCATGCATGTGTGTAATAGCTGTGTCATACACACGTGGAACAACTGCAGCATACAGCATGTAAATACCTACGTCATAAATATATAAAACAACTACATCATGCATGTGTGTCATAACTGTGTCATACACACTAAGATCAACTAAAGCATACAGTATGTAAATACCGACAGCATAAATATATAAAACAACTACTTCATGCATGTGTGTAATAGCTGTGCCATACACGCGTCGAACAACTGCAGTATACAGCATGTAAATACCTACATCATAAATATATAAAACAACTACATCATGCATGTGTGTCATAACTGTGTCATACACACTAAGATCAACTAAAGCATACAGTATGTAAATACCGACACCATAAATATATAAAACAACTACATCATGCATGTGTGTAATAACTGTGTCATACACACTTGTAACAACTGCAGCATACAGCATGTAAATACCTCCGGCATAAATATATAAAACAGCTACATCATGCATGTGTGTAATAGCTTTGTCATACACACTTATAACAACTGCAGCATACAGTATGTTAATATCGACACCATAAATATATAAAACAACTACATCATGCATGTGTGTAATAGCTTTGTCATACACACTTGTAACAACTGCAGCATACAGCATGTAAATACCTACATCATAAATATATAAAACAACTACATCATGCATGTGTGTCATAACTGTGTCATACACAATTGTAACAACTTCATCATGAAGTACTTAAATACCTTCAACATCAATATAGAAAACAACTGCACCATGCATGTGTGTAATAGCTTTGTCATTCACACGTGTAACAACTGCAGCATTCAGTATGTAAATACCTACAGCATGAATACATAAAGCAACTACGGCATGCATGTGTGTAATAACTGTGTCATACACACTTGTAACAACTTCATCATGAAGTATGTAAATACCGACAGCATAAATATATAAAACAACAACATCATGCATGTTTGTCATAACTGTGTCATACACACTTGTAACAACTGCAGCATACAGTATGTTAATACCTACAGCATAAATATATAAAACAACAGCATCATGCATGTTTGTCATAACTGTGTCATACACACTTGTAACAACTGCAGCTACAGTATGTCAATACCTACAGTTTAAATATATAAAACATCTGCATTATGGGTGTGTGTAATAGCTGTGTCATACACACGTTTAACAACTGCAGCATACAGTATGTAAATACCTACAGCATAAATATATAAAACAACTACATCATGCATGTGTGTCATAACTATGTCATACACACTTAGATCAATTACAGCATGTAGTATGTTAATACTGACAGCATAAATATATAAAACAACTACATCATGCATGTGTGTAATAGCTGTGTCATACACACGTGGAACAACTGCAGCATACAGCATGTAAATACCTACATCATGAATATATAAAACAACTACATCATGCATGTGTGTCATAACTGTGTCATACACACTTAGATCAACTACAGCATGTAGTATGTTAATACCGACAGCATAAATATATAAAACAACTACATCATGCATGTGTGTAATAGCTGTGTCATACACACGTGGAACAACTGCAGCATACAGCATGTAAATACCTACATCATAAATATATAAAACAACTACATCATGCATGTGTGTCATAACTGTGTCATACACAATTGTAACAACTTCATCATGAAGTATTTAAATACCTTCAACATCAATATAGAAAACAACTGCACCATGCATGTGTGTAATAGCTTTGTCATTCACACGTGTAACAACTGCAGCATTCAGTATGTTAATACCTACAGCATGAATATATAAAACAACTACGGCATGCATGTGTGTAATAACTGTGTCATACACACTTGTAACAACTTCATCATGAAGTATGTAAATACCTACAGCATAAATATATAAAACAACAACATCATGCATGTGTGTGTAATAACTGTGTCATACACACTTGTAACAACTTCATCATGAAGTATGTAAATACCTACAGCATAAATATATAAAACAACTACATCATGCATGTGTGTAATAACTGTGTCATACACACTACTAACACCTGCAGCATGAAGTATGTAAATACCTACAGCGTAAATATATAAAACAACTACATCATGCATGTGTGTAATAACTGTGTCATACACACTTGTAACAACTGCAGCATACAGTATGTAAATACATACAGCATAAATATATAAAACAACTACATCATGCATGTGTGTAATAACTGTGTCATACACACTTAGATCAACTACAGCATACAGCATGTAAATACCTCCGGCATAAATATATAAAACAACAACATCATGCATGTGTGTAATAACGGTTAAATACACAGCTGTAACAGCGGCCGCATACAGCATGTAAATACCTCCGGCATAAATATATAAAACAACTACATCATGCATGTGTGTAATAACTGTGTCATACACACTTATAACAACTGCAGCATGAAGTATGTAAATACCTAAAGCGTAAATATATAAAACAACTACATCATGCATGTGTGTAATAACTGTGTCATATACGCTTGTAACAACTGCAGCATGAAGTATGTAAATACCTCCGGCATAAATATATAAAACAACTACATCATGCATGTTTGTCATAACTGTGTCATACACACTTGTAACAACTACAGCATACAATATGTAAATACCTAAAGCATAAATATATAAAACAACTACATCATGCATGTGTGTAATAACTGTGTCATACACACTTATAACAACTACAGCATACAGTATGTTAATACCTACGGCATAAATATATAAAACAACTACATCATGCATGTGTGTAATAACTGTGTCATACACACTTGTAACAACTACAGCATACAGTATGTTGATACCTACGGCATAAATATATAAAACAACTAACTACATCATGCATGTGTGTAATAACTGTGTCATACACACTTAGATCAACTACAGCATGAAGTATGTAAATACCTAAAGCGTAAATATATAAAACAACTACATCATGCATGTGTGTAATAACTGTGTCATACACACTTGTAACAACTGCAGCATGAAGTATGTAAATACATACAGCATAAATATATAAAACAACTACATCATGCATGTGTGTAATAACTGTGTCATACACACTACTAACACCTGCAGCATGAAGTATGTAAATACCTACAGCGTAAATATATAAAACAACTACATCATGCATGTGTGTAATAACTGTGTCATACACACTTGTAACAACTACAGCATACAGCATGTAAATACCTCCGGCATAAATATATAAAACAACTACATCATGCATGTGTGTAATAACTGTGTCATACACACTTATAACACCTGCAGCATGAAGTATGTTAATTCCTACAGCATAAATATATAAAACAACTACATCATACATGTGTGTAATAACTGTGTCATACACACTTAGATCAACTACAGCATACAGCATGTAAATACATACAGCATAGATATATAAAACAACTACATCATGCATGTGTGTAATAGCTCTGTCATACACACTTATAACAACTGCAGCATACAGCATGTAAATACCTACAGCATAAATATATAAAACAACTACATCATGCATGTGTGTAATAGCTGTGTCATACACACTTAGATCAACTACAGCATACAGTATGTAAATACATACAGCATAAATATATAAAACAACTACATCATGCATGTGTGTAATAACTGTGTCATACACACTTATAACAACTGCAGCATGAAGTATGTAAATACCTACAGCGTAAATATATAAAACAACTACATCATGCATGTGTGTAATAACTGTGTCTTACACACTTGTAACAACTACAGCATACAGTATGTTAATATCGACAGCATAAATATATAAAACAACTACATCATGCATGTGTGTAATAGCTGTGTCATACACACTTATAACAACTGCAGCATGAAGTATGTAAATACCTACAGCGTAAATATATAAAACAACTACATCATGCATGTGTGTAATAACTGTGTCATACACACTTGTAACAACTACAGCATACAGTATGTTAATATCGACAGCATAAATATATAAAACAACTACATCATGCATGTGTGTAATAGCTGTGTCATATAGGCTTGTAACAACTACATCATACATGTGTGTAATAACTGTGTCATACACACTTAGATCAACTACAGCATACAGGATGTAAATACCTACGGCATAAATATATAAAACAACAACATCATGCATGTGTGTAATAGCTGTGTCATACACACTTTTAACAACTACAGCATACAGCATGTAAATACCTACAGCATAAATATATAAAACAACTACATCATGCATGTGTGTAATAACTGTGTCATACACACTTGTAACAACTGCAGCATACAGCATGTAAATACCTCCGGCATAAATATATAAAACAACTACATCATGCATGTGTGTAATAGCTTTGTCATACACACTTATAACAACTGCATCATACATGTGTGTAATAACTGTGTCATACACACTTAGATCAACTACAGCATACAGCATGTAAATACCTCCGGCATAAATATATAAAACAACTACATCATGCATGTGTGTAATAGCTTTGTCATACACACTTGTAACAACTACAGCATACAGGATGTTAATACCTACGGCATAAATATATAAAACAACTACATCATGCATGTGTGTCATAACTGTGTCATATACGCTTGTAACAACTACATCATACATGTGTGTAATAACTGTGTCATACACACTTAGATCAACTACAGCATACAGGATGTTAATACCTACGGCATAAATATATAAAACAACTACATCATGCATGTGTGTCATAACTCTGTCATATACGCTTGTAACAACTACATCATACATGTGTGTAATAACTGTGTCATGCACACTTAGATCAACTACAGCATACAGCATGTAAATACCTCCGGCATAAATATATAAAACAACTACATCATGCATGTGTGTAATAGCTTTGTCATACACACTTATAACAACTGCAGCATACAGCATGTAAATACCTACAGCATAAATATATAAAACAACTACATCATACATGTGTGTAATAACTGTGTCATACACACTTAGATCAACTACAGCATACAGGATGTAAATACCTACGGCATAAATATATAAAACAACTACATCATGCATGTGTGTAATAGCTGTGTCATACACACTTGTAACAACTACAGCATACAGCATGTAAATACCTACAGCATAAATATATAAAACAACTACATCATGCATGTGTGTCATAACTGTGTCATACACACTTATAACAACTGCAGCATGAAGTATGTAAATGCCTACAGCATAAATATATAAAACAACTACATCATACATGTGTGTAATAACTGTGTCATACACACTTGTAACAACTACAGCATACAGCATGTAAATACCTCCGGCATAAATATATAAAACAACTACATCATGCATGTGTGTAATAACTGTGTCATACACACTTATAACACCTGCAGCATGAAGTATGTTAATTCCTACAGCATAAATATATAAAACAACTACATCATACATGTGTGTAATAACTGTGTCATACACACTTAGATCAACTACAGCATACAGCATGTAAATACATACAGCATAGATATATAAAACAACTACATCATGCATGTGTGTAATAGCTGTGTCATACACACTTATAACAACTGCAGCATACAGCATGTAAATACCTACAGCATAAATATATAAAACAACTACATCATGCATGTGTGTAATAGCTGTGTCATACACACTTAGATCAACTACAGCATACAGTATGTAAATACATACAGCATAAATATATAAAACAACTACATCATGCATGTGTGTAATAACTGTGTCATACACACTTATAACAACTGCAGCATGAAGTATGTAAATACCTACAGCGTAAATATATAAAACAACTACATCATGCATGTGTGTAATAACTGTGTCATACACACTTGTAACAACTACAGCATACAGTATGTTAATATCGACAGCATAAATATATAAAACAACTACATCATGCATGTGTGTAATAGCTGTGTCATACACACTTATAACAACTGCAGCATGAAGTATGTAAATACCTACAGCGTAAATATATAAAACAACTACATCATGCATGTGTGTAATAACTGTGTCATACACACTTGTAACAACTACAGCATACAGTATGTTAATATCGACAGCATAAATATATAAAACAACTACATCATGCATGTGTGTAATAGCTGTGTCATATAGGCTTGTAACAACTACATCATACATGTGTGTAATAACTGTGTCATACACACTTAGATCAACTACAGCATACAGGATGTAAATACCTACGGCATAAATATATAAAACAACAACATCATGCATGTGTGTAATAGCTGTGTCATACACACTTTTAACAACTACAGCATACAGCATGTAAATACCTACAGCATAAATATATAAAACAACTACATCATGCATGTGTGTAATAACTGTGTCATACACACTTGTAACAACTGCAGCATACAGCATGTAAATACCTCCGGCATAAATATATAAAACAACTACATCATGCATGTGTGTAATAGCTTTGTCATACACACTTATAACAACTGCATCATACATGTGTGTAATAACTGTGTCATACACACTTAGATCAACTACAGCATACAGCATGTAAATACCTCCGGCATAAATATATAAAACAACTACATCATGCATGTGTGTAATAGCTTTGTCATACACACTTGTAACAACTACAGCATACAGGATGTTAATACCTACGGCATAAATATATAAAACAACTACATCATGCATGTGTGTCATAACTGTGTCATATACGCTTGTAACAACTACATCATACATGTGTGTAATAACTGTGTCATACACACTTAGATCAACTACAGCATACAGGATGTTAATACCTACGGCATAAATATATAAAACAACTACATCATGCATGTGTGTCATAACTCTGTCATATACGCTTGTAACAACTACATCATACATGTGTGTAATAACTGTGTCATGCACACTTAGATCAACTACAGCATACAGCATGTAAATACCTCCGGCATAAATATATAAAACAACTACATCATGCATGTGTGTAATAGCTTTGTCATACACACTTATAACAACTGCAGCATACAGCATGTAAATACCTACAGCATAAATATATAAAACAACTACATCATACATGTGTGTAATAACTGTGTCATACACACTTAGATCAACTACAGCATACAGGATGTAAATACCTACGGCATAAATATATAAAACAACTACATCATGCATGTGTGTAATAGCTGTGTCATACACACTTGTAACAACTACAGCATACAGCATGTAAATACCTACAGCATAAATATATAAAACAACTACATCATGCATGTGTGTCATAACTGTGTCATACACACTTATAACAACTGCAGCATGAAGTATGTAAATGCCTACAGCATAAATATATAAAACAACTACATCATACATGTGTGTAATAACTGTGTCATACACACTTAGATCAACTACAGCATACAGCATGTAAATACCTACAGCGTAAATATATAAAACAACTACATCATGCTTGTGTGTAATAACTGTGTCATACACACTTATAACAACTGCAGCATGACGTATGTAAATACCTCCGGCATAAATATATAAAACAACTACATCATGCATGTGTGTAATAACTGTGTCATACACATTAAGATCAACTACAGCATACAGCATGTAAATACCTCCGGCATAAATATATAAAACAACTACATCATGCATGTGTGTAATAACTGTGTCATACACACTTAGATCAACTACAGCATACAGCATGTAAATACCTCCGGCATAAATATATAAAACAACTACATCATGCATGTGTGTAATAACTGTGTCATACACACTAAGATCAACTACAGCATACAGCATGTAAATACCTCCGGCATAAATATATAAAACAACTACATCATGCATGTGTGTAATAGCTGTGTCATACGCACTTATAACAACTGCAGCATGAAGTATGTAAATACATACAGCATAAATATATAAAACAACTACATCATGCATGTGTGTAATAACTGTGTCATACACACTAAGATCAACTACAGCATACAGCATGTAAATACCTCCGGCATAAATATATAAAACAACTACATCATGCATGTGTGTAATAGCTGTGTCATACACACTTGTAACAACTGCAGCATGAAGTATGTAAATACCTACAGCGTAAATATATAAAACAACTACATCATGCATGTGTGTAATAACTGTGTCTTACACACTTGTAACAACTACAGCATACAGTATGTTAATATCGACAGCATAAATATATAAAACAACTACATCATGCATGTGTGTAATAGCTGTGTCATACACACTTATAACAACTGCAGCATGAAGTATGTTAATACCTACAGCGTAAATATATAAAACAACTACATCATGCATGTGTGTCATAACTGTGTCATACACACTTGTAACAACTACAGCATACAGTATGTTAATACCTACAGCATAAATATATAAAACAACTAACTACATCATGCATGTGTGTAATAACTGTGTCATACACACTTATAACAACTGCAGCATGAAGTATGTAAATACCTACAGCGTAAATATATAAAACAACTACATCATGCATGTGTGTAATAACTGTGTCATACACACTAAGATCAACTACAGCATACAGGATGTTAATACCTCCGGCATAAATATATAAAACAACTAACTACATCATGCATGTGTGTAATAACTGTGTCATACACACTTGTAACAACTACAGCATACAGTATGTTAATATCGACAGCATAAATATATAAAACAACTACATCATGCATGTGTGTAATAGCTGTGTCATATACGCTTGTAACAACTACATCATACATGTGTGTAATAACTGTGTCATACACACTTAGATCAACTACAGCATGAAGTATGTAAATACCTACAGCATAAATATATAAAACAACTACATCATGCTTGTGTGTAATAACTGTGTCATACACACTTAGATCAACTACAGCATACAGCATGTAAATACCTCCGGCATAAATATATAAAACAACTACATCATGCATGTGTGTAATAGCTGTGTCATACACACTTGTAACAACTACATCATACATGTGTGTAATAACTGTGTCATACACACTTAGATCAACTGCAGCATACAGCATGTAAATACCTCCGGCATAAATATATAAAACAACTACATCATACATGTGTGTAATAACTGTGTCATACACACTTAGATCAACTACAGCATACAGCATGTAAATACCTCCGGCATAAATATATAAAACAACTACATCATGCATGTGTGTAATAGCTTTGTCATACACACTTGTAACAACTACATCATACATGTGTGTAATAACTGTGTCATACACACTTAGATCAACTACAGCATACAGCATGTAAATACCTCCGGCATAAATATATAAAACAACTACATCATACATGTGTGTCATAACTGTGTCATACACACTTGTAACAACTACAGCATACAGTATGTTAATACCTACAGCATAAAAATATAAAACAACTACATCATGCATGTGTGTAATAACTGTGTCATACACACTTAGATCAACTACAGCATACAGCATGTAAATACCTCCGGCATAAATTTATAAAACAACTACATCATGCATGTGTGTAATAACTGTGTCATACACACTTATAACAACTACAGCATACAGCATGTAAATACCTCCGGCATAAATTTATAAAACAACTACATCATGCATGTGTGTAATAACTGTGTCATACACACTTATAACAACTACAGCATACAGCATGTAAATACCTCCGGCATAAATTTATAAAACAACTACATCATGCATGTGTGTATATAACTGTGTCATACACACTTATAACAACTGCAGCATGAAGTATGTAAATACCTACAGCATAAATATATAAAACAACTACATCATACATGTGTGTAATAACTGTGTCATACACACTTAGATCAACTACAGCATACAGCATGTAAATACCTCCGGCATAAATATATAAAACAACTACATCATGCATGTGTGTAATAACTGTGTCATACACACTTGTAACAACTGCAGCATGAAGTATGTAAATACCTCCGGCATAAATATATAAAACAACTACATCATGCATGTGTGTAATAACTGTGTCATACACACTTATAACAACTGCAGCATGAAGTATGTAAATACCTCCGGCATAAATATATAAAACAACTACATCATGCATGTGTGTAATAACTGTGTCATACACACTTGTAACAACTGCAGCATGAAGTATGTAAATACCTACAGCATAAATATATAAAACAACTACATCATACATGTGTGTAATAACTGTGTCATACACACTTAGATCAACTACAGCATACAGCATGTAAATACCTCCGGCATAAATATATAAAACAACTACATCATACATGTGTGTCATAACTGTGTCATACACACTTGTAACAACTACAGCATACAGTATGTTAATACCTACAGCATAAATATATAAAACAACTACATCATGCATGTGTGTCATAACTGTGTCATACACACTTGTAACAACTGCAGCATGCACGTATACTGATATTTGCGTAGCTTACTTTAGGCACTTTAGGCACGTGCCTACACTTTTATTTCAGGAAGGAAAAAAATCAAAATCAAAAATGCAACAAAAAGGGCCTCGATTTCCTGCTTAAGCATAATATATTTTTGTGCTCTCAAATACATGCCAGAACGCATCCGAGCGATTTCAGACTGCATTTTTCCCCAGGGAGCATATCACCGGCTAGGTTAGGCATTGAATGTGTGTGTTTTTATGTGTGTGAATATGTATGTGTTTGTAACCTGGTTAATTACATTCTTTAGCTCTTAGTTACCTTACCTAAATGTCCTCTTCATTCCGGTCCGTTAGTTCTTAGCTAAACCATGACCTAGATAAAGTTTTAACACAAAGATGTGTTCTTTTATCTTCAATATAACGTTGATACTCATTCGGGAATGCCTCTTTGAACAGTTTTCACCTTTTAGTGGTCAATAATCGAACATTTCGAACAAGTGTTCAGATTTTGCTGTACTACAGATATGGCTTCAACTATCTCAACCAAATAGATCCTTTATTCGGCAATCGTATCTACTCGGCAATCCCCGTAACAAGTCGGTAGATATACCTCGTAGGCAGTACATGAATACACCAGAAATCCTGGGGTAATTCGCCTTATTTCCGGCGGATAACGCAAAATGCACACAGGCACTAAATATGTATTTAGATACACGCAAATTGGTTATATATCACAAATGAATGGTATTTTTACCGTTTTCATTAAAGATGATCTCATGAACACATCTTTGTTTCATATTTTGTCAATCGGCTTGTGACGGGGATTGCCGAGTTGATACGATTGGCCCTTCGTTGCTGACCTACTTTCAAAAATGGCTCCCCATTACCTCCGAGGTTATTTTAAGAAATGACCGAGGTGTTCCGAATGTTTATTCGGCAACCCGCATTTCCGGTAAATGGCGGGAAAAATGTTCCTTTGTTTACAAATGGCTGTTGTTGACGCTAATTGCTGATGTCAACATAAGTTGGGTAGAATGTTCAGCAAGTTCTTGTCATTATTTAACTTAGGAATGAGAGCATACAAAGTTCAAGATCTAAAGCGCACGAAGAGAGTAGGAATAACTGCTAAAACATTCTCTGAACTTCTCAAGAAAGGATGTGAAAAATTACAGGCAAGTAGGCTAGCTTTTTAATGAATTTATACTGGTGTACCCTAATTCCGTGGTCCTCAATGGTTACATGAATAACAGATAGGAAGAGGAGAACTTAGCTGTCAACATTCAGCTTTTCTAACATTTCATTCTTCATTTACGATCTGCTCATCATTTTTTTTATATGGAGCACAATAATGGTCTACATAACGCAAATTAATTGTGTCACTGGCGGACTTTTGAGGTCTTACCCTAATTCCGTGGTATTCAGGTCAAACACATTTTTTTAAGTATTAGTCCAAAATAATTAGGGTAAAACATACTAGGGACGAATCCTGAAATAATTTGGTCATGTCTGACCCAAGAATGGTGAAGAATTGCAGACGAACTGAGAGGATTTGTTTAGGGTCTTAGATTTGAGTAAAAAGTGTGAAAATATCGAGGATTTTCAGAGCTCTGTGTAATATGAGGAGCTTTTTATTGGATTGGATTGGTTTAATACCGTAAAAACATTCATTCTTTCTTCTTTGGAGTTCTTACATTGGGCTGCGAAAGTAGGTCAGGTCGGTGTGTTTGTTTATGGAAGCAGTATGACATGCAAATTCAACGGAATTAGGGATACCACGAGATTAGAGGAATTGACTATACATGATTCATGGATTTAGAACACGACATGGCCATAAAATGTCAATGGGTAAGACAACTGTTGAATAATATATATAGGTGCTACCTATTGACGAAAAAAAACAATGTACTTTCTTTGTATATCTGTAAAGCCGTCGAGACATGTAGTAAACGAAGAATTTGATACTACGACCGGGCTTACTTAATCATATGTAGGGAATTATCGCTCTCAGTTACTTAGGAAAATTAATGGAAATAGTTGTCTACAGATACTGGTAGTCTTGCAAAATTTTACTTTATTTCGGATACTCTTATACAAGAACACTAATCTGGATGTTTACGGGGCTATATTCTACCGTGTATCTATTGATTGACAATGATGATCAAGTTAATCTCAGATAAAGACATTTTTTGATAGTCTTTTTAGCCTTGGGTCCTTGGCCGCGCGTATACCCTTCACCTAGTGTAGGATATACGCGCGGACTAGGAACCCAGGCTATGGTCTTTTGTGATATTACCAAAGCTTTTGAATGTGTCTTCAAACCCTGCCGACTTGGTTTAGGTACCAATGGCCATTTACATATTTTTATTTTTAACAAAACAAGACAGTAGATGTTTTTTTTATTTTTCAAATATAATTTGCCTTCATACCGATTTACTCTTAAATAAAGTTCATTTTGTAGAATCATCAAAACAATTATGTTTGACCATATGTAGTAATGGGAAATGGACAAATCATCTCAACGATATTTCAGCTACTGCACCTGTTAGTTCTATTTTTTTAGGAATGGTGAGGAAGGTTAAAAGTAAAATCCTGAAATACTCTCCAAATCAAATCTTTATATCTTTCTTGAGATCATTTATTGAGTATGCATCGTTTTTCTGGTTAGATGATTGTACTGTTATGAAAAGGGTTTTAATCGAAAGAATACAACACAAGGATGTGCATATAGTAACTGGTCTTACAAGGTCTGTTACTCATCAAATATTTTTTTCAATGTGTAATTTGTCCTTTCCTTTTTTGTTCTCTCTCTCTCTCTCTCTCTCTCTCTCTCTCTCTCTCTCTCTCTCTCTCTCTCTCTATATATATATATATATATATATATTTTTTGGGTTTTTCCCAATTTCATGGATTCAATGAATTGTCATTTGGATTTAACAGAACATTTATGTAACATAACTGATATGAGTGTGAGTCAAATAATTTTCTTAAAGTAACAAATCGCTAAAACTGCCATTCAATTGGCATTAAAATGAATTATCAATCAATCTAGAAATCAAATCTGAACTCATAGGGTATTTCTAAAGTTACGGAAATGTATAATTAGTAACGATTGAATTTAGTAAAATCTCCATGAACCCAATCTCCTAGGCGCTTTTTGTTTTAAATCATGCGTCTATATTTTTATACCCGATCACATCCGGGTCACTGTAATGTGTACCTTCAAATCTCACACCAACTCTCGCTAAAATGTCAGTGCAAAAATGCCGTTTTTTTTTTAAACATTTGTTTTGTTTTGTTCCAATTCAAACATTGAAAGAGTTTATTACAAAAAAGAAGAATGATATTGAGTAAAGCAAAAAATAAACCTCCGAGTGTTTCAGCTTTGGGTGACATAACTCGCATGCTTATGATGTTCATGTGAACGCACACACGATTTCGCGCTTCTTTGAGTGGCAAATGAGTCAACCTGACGCTTTTTTAATTGAAAGCAAGCGCCTGCTTATCTTTTTCGATCACATTCAAAATGGCGAACTCGAAAAATGGCGGCGCCCTGGAGTGGGACATTCTGCTCAGGTTGTACAGTATAGGATTGAAATCTATATTTTTCTATTTTCTTATTTTTCGCGATCATGCTTGTTACCTATGAACTAAAAAACATTTAATGTTTTTATCGTATTATCGCTTTTGAAATGAAGCATATAATGGCACTGATTGCGGTTAAACAATTAAAAAACTCAAAGGTGTCAAATGAAATTCTTCATAGAAAATGATGAATATCCATTAATAGACCTATTTACTATATAATTAAACTATATATAACATCTATATATAAGATTGGTATATAAATAAACTTTGGGGAAACGACTCCTTGATTACTGTATTTATAAGTAAATTTCGGGGAAACGACCCTCACCCTACACATGTCATTGTGGATAAATGGGTTTATTTCTGTTCTGCCAAATTAGTTTGAAATCATTTCATTAAACTACCTAGGATACAGATGGAAACTATGATATATCTGGTAGTAAGAGCGTTGCACATTGTTGAATTTATTGATAATTTAGTTAAAAGAAAACAACGCTCCAGTCGCTTATATGTTTGTTGGGAAGTTCGTAAAGTCGATTTCCATTACCAAAAGGAAATTCATGCTTAATATGAATTTTGATTATCATCATCTTAACTTATATATGATGATATAGATGAGTGAGTAGTCTATTAACTTTCATACATCGACTTTTAAACCACAAAACATTCTAGCACGCCACAGCTTATCCTATCCATTCGACCAATCATGGAATTATGTTTATTTTACATGGCGTCATTTTATGCACATGATTAAAATAATGTTTCTATGGAAAGAAGTATATAAATGATGACACATACAGTTGTGACATTGTACTTATAGTCTACTCTCACTTTCTTTTGCAAAACCTTTCATTAAAGTTGGTCACACGGTGAGGGTAATCCAAGTTTTGAAAGCCATACAAGAACGGCTTAGAGTAGAATTATTGCCTTTTTACATTTTAGCTGGACCCTAAGTATGTAAGTGTTGTGCTAGAAGATGATGGAACTGTTGTGGACAGCGACACATTCTTCAAACAGATTCCAACACAGACAGTCTTAGTCTTCCTCAATGAAGGAGAAAAATGGGGTGGAGGTAAGTCATATAGAGTGAACTCATTCTTTAAAACTATACCTTATATGGGACTGTGTGAGTGGTTTTGACTAAGGGTAATAAAACAAGATATGAAGTATCAAATGTATAATGTTTGTTATGTTTGAAAGAATCAATTGTGAACAAAAGAAGCAACTGTTTTCATTTACAATTTCACTGTTTGTGGTTTCTTAAGTCATCTGCTGCAACTGTGGTAAAGGCTCCGTAAATGTTTAGTTTGAGTGCTGAACTTAAAATGATAAAGCTCCTATTTACATGAGTTCTTATCATTGTTAAAGTAGATTTGAGAGGTAGTCTCTCGTCCAACTTATAGAATTATGAATGTTCTTTTGTTTTGGCCAGCTCATCCCGACAGTTTAGTCAGGGGTGTTCCCCGGTCCATGATAAGCCACTAAGCCAGTATTTCAATATAATAGAAAAATTGTTGAATTTATGAAAAATCACAATAAACAAAGGCGGTGCATTAAAGTGATTGAAAGTACGGTTTACATTTAGGCTAATCTCTAGTTTTTGTATTAAGTTGTTGATTGTCAAAATAATTTTAGAAAGAAACATTAGAATTAAATCAAAATCGCCAAAATGAATGACAAAAATCAGAAGTGAAGAACAGACTTATTTGGCTTCTACATTTAGGGTAACCTGTGAGATATGAAAGCTGTTTTATAAATGATGAATTTCTCATTAATATATTGAAGCTGGAGCGCTAATCCACGATGCCCTGAGTAAACTATACACTACAGCTAAACGGAATGAGATTGCGGACCAGATTCGAGAGTTGTTAACAGATGAGAATGCCCCCGAGAAAGTCCACCTGATATCACAGTACCTGGAGTTGATGGATACAGATGTGGAGGCGGAACATCGCTATGAGTGTGAGGACTGGTTTGATGGTAGGTTTGTCATTCTGTCACCAGACCCATGTGTTGGTACCAGTGGGTGTTGGATTTTTGAAACTGTCTGGTATCTTGTATGCACTGCATTTTTACCTAGTAGAGGTAGATTGTCCAGGAAGTTTTGATATATGAGCAGTACATGCTAAAGGACTGAATTGTTTAAATTATACTTTAACTTCCTATTAAACAAGCATAACAGAAAAAAATATGAGGATAGGAATTGGCTTAAACTGTCTGCATTTTGTTTTGTAGGTTGAAAACCTGCACTGCTTGTTTGTTTTACTTGCTTTTTGATACAGCTTTGCACAATTTAGATACTTATATACTTCCAGGACTCAATAAGAAGTACAAAACAAAGAATGAAGTTTTACGACACAACGCTCAGACTAGGATAAGAAGCTATTTTAACTCGGTGAGAGAATGAGATTTTTAGCCTTATCAGCAACAAATTATGAGGCACAGGTCAAGAAATACACCTAGTGGCGGGCGATCAATGAACATTTTCTATTATATTCCTTGATCACTCTAGAGTAATTCAAGAGTATTTGTACAGGGGAAGTCACTGCTGCTGTTCTTTTTTAAGAGGTGTTTAGTTATGGTTGGTAACATTTTGTGTCCCTTGAATTCTGGTTGGTACCTTTTTGACACTGCTAACCTTGGTATGACACATTTCTCACCATACTCACATGAAAATATCTACAAAGATAAAACAACACAGAAAGATGGTTGAAGAGTTGTAACAAAATGGTTTTCAGTTTGTGTTCAGATATTGTTGGCAGATGTTTGTCAAGTATGGGTTCTTTCTTGTAGAACCCCGGATTCTTGTTAGAATATGATACAGACGTTTTACCTGGATGGCACTGGGTTTTAAGATCTAATGGCACAGTTCTCTCCCCACATACTAGTAGATATTGGTTTTAGACATCAGACAATATACTTTATAACATATTGGTTTTAGACATCAGACAGTATACTTTATAACATATTGGTTTTAGACATCAGACAGTATACTTTATAGCATATTGGTTTTAGACATCAGACAGTATACTTTATAGCATATTGGTTTAAGACATCAGACAGTATACTTTATAACATATTGGTTTTAGACATCAGACAGTATACTTTATAACATATTGGTTTTAGACATGGTTTTAGACATCAGACAGTATACTTTATAACATATTGGTTTTAGACATCAGACAGTATACTTTATAACATATTGGTTTAAGACATCAGACAGTATACTTTATAACATATTGGTTATAGACATCAGACAGTATACTTTATAACATATTGGTTTTAGACATCGGACAGTATACTTTATAACATATTGGTTTTAGACATCGGACAGTATACTTTATAACATATTGGTTTTAGACATCAGACAGTATACTTTATAACATATTGGTTTTAGACATCAGACAGTATACTTTATAACATATTGGTTTTAGACATCAGACAGTATACTTTATAACATATTGGTTTTAGACATCAGACAGTATACTTTATAACATATTGGTTTAAGACATCAGACAGTATACTTTATAACATATTGGTTTTAGACATCAGACAGTATACTTTATAACATATTGGTTTTAGACATCAGACAGTATACTTTATAACATATTGGTTTTAGACATCAGACAGTATACTTTATAACATAAACTCTAGGTGTTAGGGCTTTATTAAATATTATATCAATGTTTGATCATATATTCAGGGATACTGTGGAGTGGTCTAATACAGCGTATTATATTAATGTTTTATCATATCATCAGGGATACTGTAGAGTGGTCTAATACAGTGTATTATATCAATGTTTGATCATATATTCACGGATACTGTAGAGTGGTCTAATACAGCGTAATATATCTATGTCTGATCATATCGTCAGGGATACTGTAGAGTGGTCTAATACAGCGTATTATATCAATGTTTGATCATATCGTCAGGGATACTGTAGAGGGGTCTAATACAGCTAATAATCTATCATGTCTCTAGGCAAAGGAGCAGATTGACAAGGAATGTGACAGCGAGACAAAAGAATATCTTCATGAAGTATTGGAAAATCTTGGAAATCGACTGAAGAAGCATGATTTTCATGGTGGTTACTTTGATAGAAAAACTCGTGCATCCGAACGGTTCTGTGACAACAAGGGTTGGTTTACGTGTGAAGGACCGTTTGACAGTGAGGCGTGTGGCAAGTTTCACACCATTAACCCATACGCATCTAAAGGATACAGGCAGCTGTTTGGGTTGTGGAATTTGGATCACATGTGAGCATTGTTAATTTTTAACTAATGGCATCATTGTCTTGAGATGTGCATCAAATCAAAGTTTTGGTTTACACAGATTCTTATATATGAATTTTGTAACTTTGCCTAATTATAAGCACAGTGAGATGCCATGTATAAAGCATGGAAAGAGCAATTAATGTGTTATTTTGATAAGAAAGGAGAAAGGAATAATTTCCCCATTTATCTAAGTGATTTCTTCTATGATATTTATTTCAATTTATGCTCTATTGAAACAGACTAGACTGGGTATTCATAATGAAGTACATAAACATAAAGAATTAACAGGTATTTTAACCGATAAGCTTGACATGGCTTTTGAGATCTATCACATATAAACTGTACATAATTAGATATATTGATGCTTTCTGAAATCAATAGCTACTATTAATGTTATATCAAACAACAATACAAAAACTACATTGTTTCAACAAAATTTCATTTTGACTTTTTCTTCTGTGAAGAAGGATCTTTGATGATTTATTCAAAGTTTACTTTATTGGGTTTGTACCTTTCACAGATGAGATAAACATTTTTGTCTGTGTGTGTGTGTGTTTTTGGGGGAAGGGGGCTTGCTTGTTAGCTTTTGAAACTTAACTACTGTCATTCGAATGAAATGTATGGTAAGAATATAAAAAAAACACAGTAACTATTATAAGTGGGTAAAACTTGAACATTTTGTCATGTGCAAGAAAGGTGTTTTTCCCGTGGCACAATGTGAATTTGAAACTCGTAATTCTTGTTTATCTTAATTAGAAAATGCTTCCTTATTTTGTTTGATTTCTATATGTGACATCTACATGAATTAAAAATAGTAATGTGATTATCTTTCCAGTGTTGAGAAATCTCGTGAGGTGATACCCAGGCTAGTAGAGGCGGCTAAAACCAAGAAAAAACATCAAGAAATCAACTGGGAACATGTCTACAAGCTTCTGTTTACACGCGATAATCTCAAACTTGTTCAGGTAGGATGCCATAAAAAAGCTGCAAGATCTCAAACATGCAAACTTGAAGACTTTCTGAGTTGATGACAGACAACTATTTAGGATTTGATTATGGTAATTCCTTTAATGACCTTTTGGCACATAGCAATCTGAGTACATTGTCTACTATTGAAAATAAGAGACAAATTCTCAATTATGATTACATTTAAGGAACTATTTTTACATTAAAAGAATCTTCATCGATTTTTAATGGCTCTGCTATGGATAGGTTAGAGAGAACAATTAATTTACAAAAGTGATATGATTTGTGATTTAAGAACCTTTCAAAATTTTGATTTTTTCACCAAAGTTTTTAATTTCAGTTTGTCATCAAGACCAAAAAGGTATTTTCCTTATAACAATCAAAATGTTTTACACAAGTAAATATAAAACAACACAAGCTGACTGAAGGTTGAGTTTTAATGCTTTAAGAATTACATTTGGTTAACTATGGATATAACTTGTTAATATTGTTGACAATCCGTCAATTAAACTGTTATGACATATATGGTGGCTTGTTATCCAGTTGATAAGTTTGTATGTTGCCCATGTGTTCAGCCCTTTCCTTAAGTTACTATTTATTAGGTAAGCCTAATATAATGATTGGTATTTGAAAAATTGTCACATTGTATTGAAATGACTATTGTTACAAATGGGTTAAAAGTTACTGTATAAAGGTGTCATGGTCCTGTTTGGCAAAATGTAAGATTTGTGACTCTGGGTCCCAGGGTTCAATACTCACCAGCGGAACTGGGTTTTTCGTAGGAGTGTCCTTGGGCAAGACACTGCAGAGCACTGCCTAGTACTGGTGAAATTAAATAAGGCTGTTAAGTAACTTGAATACTGTCTAGACCACATAAAACCCCATATAGAGTTGTCTGTATAAGGGATAGGGTAACGGGTTACATAAGTTTTTGGAGAAGTGATTGAAAAATCCTATCTTAGATAAACTTCTATGGAGAACATGCAATTTAAAAGTGCTGCTTATCATTTTAAGCTCGACTTTTCGAAGAATAAGGAGAGCTATACTACTCACCCGGGCGTCGTTGTCGGCGTCACACCTTGGTTAAGTTTTTATGTGCAAGTTTGTATCTCATTAACTACTGTATGGAATGGGTTGATACTTCACACATGTGTTCAGAGTTATATTTTAAGGTCCCTGGCCAAGTTTCATATCTCTAATTTTGAATTTAAACAAATTATGCACCTTTTTGTACTTAGAAAATCTTGGTTAAGTTTTTGCGTGCAAGTTTGTATCTCATGAACTACATAATGGAATGGGCTGATACTTCACATATGTGTTCAGGGTAATAATTTAAGGTCCCTGACCAATTTTAAACCTCTAGTTTTAAATTTAAGCAAATTTTGCGGCTTTTTGTACTTAGAAAATCTTGGTTACGTTTTTGCGTGCAAGTTTGTATCTCATGAACTACTGTAGTGAATTGGTTGATACTTCACACTTGTATTGAGGGTAATAATTAAAGGTCCCTGACCAAGTTTCAAAACTCTTGTATCCAATTTAAGCAAATAATGCATCCTTTTGTACTTAGAATTATCTTGGTTAAGTTTTTACATGCAAGTTTGTATCTCATTAACCACTGTATGAAATGAGTTGATACTTCACACATGTGTTCAGGGTCAAAATCTAAGGTCCCTGACCAAGTTTCAAATTTCTTGTTTTGAATTTAAGCTAATTATGCGGTCCTTTGTACTTAAAAATTCTTGGTTAAAATTTAGCATGCATGTTCGTTTCTCAACAGCTATTGTAAGGAATCATTGTTTGCACCCTCATATTTTAGGAAAAATAATGTTTCACTGACCTATACCCCTCTCTGACATCGTATAGTCAAGCATGCTGTCTTACGGACAGCTCTTGTTTTACATGGTTATTGTTATATTTTATTTGTACATTTTCTGTTAATTTTCAACAACACTCCATTTTGATTTGTTTAAGCGTTTTCATTAAAACAATGTTTATATAATTCATTCATTGATATATACATATAGTATAGTGGCAGGCCATTCATAAAATGCAAGTGTCGTAAGGCTAGAATCATAGAATATTGAACACAAATATTTTCGTGTTGAATTTGAGAAGAAAACTTATTGACAAAATATTTAATTTTCCACATTTTTTCCTCTTTCATCTGTTAAAGACATGTCAAACTGTGTTAAAAGGGCAAACTTCAGCAATTATAAAACTGCCTGAACTGCTTATATGTATGCCTGCTGAAAGAATGAAATCTTGTTTTTCCAACACCATATTAATTTGCTGATATTGTGAATCAAAAGTTCATAGAACTTTTTGTCATTCATAACTCACTACATATTTTATCTAGTTTTATATTATCACATGCCATCTGCATACATCCAATGACTTAAAAGTCCTGTCACTCTGTCAGCTAAATGTTAAACCGGTGCTTGTATATCTCTGATCACTGTATTAAGCATCCAATGCCTAGTGATTCTGATTCATTTTCTGTATAGCTTTCTATATGAAATTGTTTTATAAGATAAAGATGTATCATTTTCCATGCAAAGCATTCATTTTTTTCCATACACATATCAAATCTTCCTCTATATTCCTTTTATATTCTATCTTTATACGATATTTAAAATACTAATATTGGATTAAAAGTAAAGGTTTAAATCCATATTCTGTTGTTGTTTTAGTCCCACACCAACATGTTGGCAAAATTGTCTAAGAGTCAGACATCCACAGTCAGATATATTCAGACTATCTTGTCTTTAGGTTTAACATCTTTTTATTAAAACAGTAAAGGTGATAACACCACAGAGTCATATTCCTGTAAAGGAGGGTGAAGTGGATTTTTTTTTAATACTTGTTCAGTTATTCTGCTCTGTTAGATTACAAATGTCCATTATCATCTAATAAGGCTAAAACATATTGGTTCATGGCAGCGGAATATCTAAGATATTGTGGATTGAAGACCAAAATAGGTCACTCCAGGCCGAAATCAATTGTGTTGATGGCTTCCCTGGTAATGGGGATAACAATAGACAATGTCTGATAAACATCTATAAAGGCTAATACAGGTGTTCCTGTTGGTCGAGGGTTATGTGAACAGTCACCTCAGAATGAGTACATCTATAAAGGCTAATACAGGTGTTGGTCTAAGGTTGTGTTATCAGTACCCTCAGTATGAGGACATCTTTAAAGGCTATTACAGGTGTTCCTGTTGGTCTAGTGTTATGTGATCAGTCCCCTCAGAATGAGTACATCTATAAAGGCTAATAGAGGTGTTGGTCTAAGGTTATGTGATCAGTACCCTCAGAATGAGTACATCTATAAAGGCTAATACAGGTGTTGCCTGTTGGTCGAGGGTTATGTGAACAGTCACCTCAGAATGAGTACATCTATAAAGGCTAATACAGGTGTTGGTCTAAGGTTATGTGATCAGTACCCTCAGAATGAGTACATCTATAAAGGCTAATACAGGTATTGGTCTAAGGTTATGTGATCAGTACCCTCAGAATGAGTACATCTATAAAGGCTAATACAGGTATTGGTCTAGGGTTATGTGATCAGTCCCCTCAGAATGAGTACATCCATAAAGGCTGATACAGGTGTTGGTCTAGGATTATGTGAACAGTCACCTCAGAATGAATACATCCATAAAGGCTTATACAGACGTTGGTCAAGGGTTATGTGATCAGTCCCCTCAGAATGAGTACATCTATAAAGGCTAATACAGGTCTTGGTCTAAGGTTGTGTGATCAGTCTCCTCAGAATGAGTACATCTATAAAGGCGAATACAGGTGTTGGTCTAAGGTTGTGTGATCAGTCTCCTCAGAATGAGTACATCTATAAAGGCTAATACAGGTGTTGGTCTAAGGTTGTGTGATCAGTCACCTCATAATGAGTACATCTATAAAGGCTAATACAGGTCTTGGTCTAAGGTTGTGTGATCAGTCTCCTCAGAATGAGTACATCTATAAAGGCTAATACAGGTGTTGGTCTAAGGTTATGTGATCAGTCCCCTCATAATGAGTACATCTATAAAGGCTAATACAGGTCTTGGTCTAAGGTTGTGTGATCAGTCACCTCATAATGAGTACATCTATAAAGGCTAATACAGGTGTTGGTCTAAGGTTATGTGATCAGTCCCCTCATAATGAGTACATCTATAAAGGCTAATACAGGTCTTGGTCTAAGGTTGTGTGATCAGTCTCCTCAGAATGAGTACATCTATAAAGGCGAATACAGGTGTTGGTCTAAGGTTGTGTGATCAGTCACCTCAGAACGAGTACATCTATAAAGGCTAATACAGGTGTTGGTCGAGGCTTGTGTGATCAGTCGCCTCAGAATGAGTACTTCTATAAAGGCTAATACAGGTGTTGGTCTAAGGTTGTGTGATCAGTCACCTCAGAATAAGTACATCCATAAAGGCTTATACAGACGTTGGTCAAGGGTTATGTGAACAGTCCCCTCAGAATGAGTACATCCATAAAGGCTAATACAGGTGTTGGTCTAGGATTATGTGAACAGTCACCTCAGAATGAATACATCCATAAAGGCTTATACAGACGTTGGTCAAGGGTTATGTGATCAGTCCCCTCAGAATGAGTACATCTATAAAGGCTAATACAGGTCTTGGTCTAAGGTTGTGTGATCAGTCTCCTCAGAATGAGTACATCTATAAAGGCTAATACAGGTGTTCAGCTAGGATTGTGCGATCAGTCACCTCAGAATGAGTGCATCTCTAAAGCCTAATACGGGTGTTGGTCTAAGGTTATGTGATCAGTCACCTCAGAATGAGTACATCTATAAAGGCTTATAGAGGTGTTGGTCTAAGGTTATGTGATCAGTCCCCTCAGAATGAGGACATCTATAAAGGCTAATACAGGTGTTGGTCTAAGGTTGTGCGATCAGTCACCTCAGAATGAGTGCATCTCTAAAGCCTAATACGGGTGTTGGTCTAAGGTTATGTGATCAGTCCCATCAGAATGAGTACATCTATAAAGTCTATTACAGGTGTTGGTCTAGGGTTATGTGATCTGTCACCTCAGAATGAGTACATCTAGAAAGGCTAATACAGGTGTTGGTCTAAGGTTGTGTGATCAGTCACCTCAGAATGAGTACATCTATAAAGGCTAATACAGGTGTTGGTCTAGGGTTATGTGATCAGTCACCTCAGAATGAGTACATCTATAAAGGCTAATACAGGTGTTGGTCTAGGGTTATGTGATCAGTCATCTCAGAATGAGTACATCTATAAAGGCTAATACAGGTTTTAGTCTAAGGTTATGTGATCAGTCCCCTCAGAATGAGTACATCTATAAAGGCTAATACAGGTGTTGGTCTAAGGTTGTGTGATCAGTCACCTAAGAATGAGGACATCCATAAAGTCTATTACAGGTGTTGGTCTAAAGTTGTGTGATCAGTCACCTCAGAATGAGTACATCTATAAAGGCTAATACAGGTGTTGGTCGAGGGTTATGTGATCAGTCGCATCAGAATGAGTACATCTATAAAGGCTAATACAGGTGTTGGTCTAGGGTTATGTGATCAGTCCCCCAGAATGAGTACATCTATAAAGGCTAAAACAGGTGTTGGTCTAAATGGTTCGTAAAATAGAACTAAACATGATTGTGTAACGTTTATAAATATACTTTAATTTCTCATTACAACAAATGGAATATATTTTTAACATTTAACAACTAGTTTACAACATCCATACATAATGTAATTGGTTAAACACATCACTCTCTTGAAAATCTTGGTGATTTAAGACAACAGTCTGTTGTTGTCAGCCTGTCTAGGCGACACTAGACTGTGATATTTAGATCGTTAATAAACAGCACTGTTAGATGACAAGACAGTGTAACTAGAAACGTAATAAACAGCACTGTTAGATGACGAGACAGTGGCACAAGGAACCTAATAAACAGACTGTTAGACGACAAGTCAGTGACACCAGGAACCTAATAAACAGCACTGTTAGATGACAAGACAGTGAGACCAGAATCCTAATAAACAACATTGTTAGGTGACAAGACCGTGACACCAGGAACCTAATAATCAGCACTGTAAATGACAAGACAGTGACACCAGGAACCTAATAAACAGCGCTGTAAATGACAAGACAGTGATACCAGGAACCTAATAAACAGCACTGTAAATGACAAGACAGTGACACCAGGAACCTAATAATCAGCGCTGTAAATGACAAGACAGTGACACCAGGAACCTAATAATCAGCACTGTGAGATGACAAGACAGTGACACCAGGAACCTTATAAACAGCACTGTAAATGACAAGACAGTGACACCAGGAACCTTATAAACAGCACTGTAAATAACAAGACAGTGACACCAGGAGCCTAATAATCAGCACTGTGAGATGACAAGACAGTGACACCAGGAACCTTATAAACAGCACTGTAAATGACAAGACAGTGACACCAGGAACCTTATAAACAGCACTGTAAATGACAAGACAGTGACACCAGGAACCTAATAAATAGCGCTGTTAGATGACAAGACATTGACACCAGGAACCTTATAAACAGTACAATAAATGACAAGACAGTGACACCAGAATCCTAATAAATAGCACTGTTAGATGACAAGACAGTGACGCCAGGAACCTAATAAACAACACTGTGAAGTATTGGACCACGATACCAGGAACCTAATAGACAGCACTGTTAGATGACAAGACAGTGACACCAGGAGCCTAATAAACAGCACTGTGAGGTGATGTACCATGACATCAGGAGCCTTATAAACAGCAATGTGAGGTAATGGACCATGACATCAGGAGCCTAATAAACAGCATTGTGAGTAGATGGACCATGACATCAGAAACCTGATAAACAGTAATGTGAGGTGATGGACCATGACATCAGGAGCCTAATAAACAGCAGTGTAAGATGACGAAATGGACCATGACACCAGGAGCTTAAAAAACAGCACTGTGAGGTGATGGACCATGACATCAGGAGCCTAATAAACAGCACTGTTAGGTGATAGACCATGACATCAGGAGCCTGATAAACAGCACTGTGATGTAATGGACCATGACATCAGGAGCCGAATAAACAGCACTTTGAGGTGATGGACCATGACATCAGGAGTCTAATATACAGCACTGTGAGGTGATGGACCATGACATCAGAAGCCGAATAAACAGCACTGTGAGGTGATGGACCATTACATTAGAACTAATAAACAGCACTGTAAGGTGATAGACCATGACATCAGGAGCCTTATAAACAGCACTGTGATGTAATGGACCATATCATCACGAGCCTAATAAACAGCACTGTGAGGTGATGGACCATGATATCAGGAGCCTAATAAACAACACTGTTAGATGAAAAGACCATGATATCAGGAGCCTAATAAACAGCACTGTGAAGTTATGGACCATGATATCAGGAGCCTAATAAAAAGCACTGTGAGGTGAATGACCATGACATGAGTAGCCTAAAAAACAGCACTTTGAGGTGATGGACAATGGTATCAGGAGCCTGATAAACAGCACTGTGAGGTGATGGACCATGACATCAGGAGCCTAATAAACAGCATTGTGAGGTGATGTACCATGACATCAGGAGCCTGATAAACAGCACTGTGATGTAATGGACCATGACATCAGGAGCCTAATAAACAGCACTGTGAAGTGATGGACCATGACATCAGGAGCCTGATAAACAGCACCTTTTATTCCTTTAGGATTGTGTTTACTACTACAATTTACTGCACCACCAACAGTGAACATTTAACATTTAAACCGCACATCTTATTATATAATACTTGAACGTAAAGTATATCGCGTAGAATGATCATGAAGTAATGCAAGGTTTATTTGAGATACAGGGCATGTCTGTACATGTAGTAAACTAAAGAAGTATTAGCTCGTGTCTATGTTCATGGTCTGTTTTGGCAAAGCGGGCACATTGCAATAACATTGTCACGAGTAAGCTAATCCGGCAACAAACTATACAGATGTCTTCAGAAAGGCATGTCGTCACTGTAAGATGTAATGGTCGTATCTATCACATTAAACAAGGAGATATGTCCGTTATTAAGCTTTCATAGCAGTAGTCTGATACGTTAAATATTACTCCATATAAAGATGGTTAACTTGCAAAATAAACCAGATGCTTCAAACAACTATTACTGTTACTGTTACTAAGGAACGAATAGCTCACAAAGAGCATTTTTGCCTTTTGTAACAATAACCTGTACAGAACTTAAGTTAAAACAATTTATGCCGTCACCAAGTCATCCTTTTTGTGTAAGAACATAACGATATGTTGAAAGCATAGAAAGGTTTGCCATACTGTTTGCATAATTGACTTTGAGATGACGCTGCATTTCTGTAGAGGTCTGATGTCGTTCCGACGGTTGGCGAATGGAGGGTAAACACTATCGTTCGAAATTCACTCTTACTCCTTGTCGAATTGTAACTATACGGTGGTTCTGATGTGGCGCACACATTTCTTTAATGCAGTTACCAAGCAGTTGACAGTAACAAAAACAGCAGATTAGTACGGCAATCAAATTCACAGTATTGTCCTTTGAACCTTGAATCTCTGGTTGATATTGCTTTGGGCCTGAACACAGTATCGTCTCTTTGGTGTAGTACATCTAAAATGTGATTAAATGTTTGAATTACATAAATTTATGATTACATATAGATTCAATCAAATGCAACAGTTGCTCCTGACATGAACTTGCTGTGGACGTGTTACTTTTATCATCGTCAAAACTTAATTGAAGAAGAAATTTAACTTTCCGCATAATTTGTCCTGGTAATCGGCACGTCACATAGACCCTACAATGACCCTATAGTGGAAGTTTTGAATGGCATAACCCGAACAGTCGCAAATTTGTTATACCTTTATTGTTAAAGATTCTTTGATAATTTTCTCTTCAAAAACCTGTGCGTCAATAGCCATTTAATTTTGACCAATTCATACAAGTGTGTTTAATTTAAATTACGATAATAATACCGATGTTTATCATCAAAGTCCGCCGAACTTTTCGTCTTTGCGTGCTGGTTGTTGTTGTACAACCTCCTCACTAAGACGGTCTAGTGTACTGGTCGAGATGTCAGCCTCACCCTCGTACGTTACCATAGGACCGTAACTACCCGCCCGCGCCTCGTGACTATGGCGAATACCGTACGCAAAGTACACGACCAGACCTGGAATGGAGAATTGGCGGATTTAATCTCGTTTTATTATAAGTTTAGATTACTACTAAAGAAACAGTTTCTAAATAATGTTAAATCGACATTACTGAAAGTTTATCAGTTTGTTTGACACAAAACCTTACAATTTAGTATTTCCTGAAATCCCTGATATATAACTGCGTACATGGTGGGTAAGAGAATAGAGACAGTTGAGGTTTTGACCGTTTCAAAACTTGTATCCTTTAAATGGGCCAAATAAGAAACAACCATGGTCTCTATTGTCTTATGGTGGTATATTGACAAAAAATGAAAACGTTTAATGTTATTGCCGTTGAGCATTGATCTCTTAACACTTGATTTTTGTGAAGCAAGGAAAAATTACGACAAAACGGTATTTATAGAATTCCAATTACGTATACTATCAAATCTAACGTCACACCAGTTAAGAAGTAAAATTAATTTTGTCAATAGTATTGGCAGAACGCCTATATATATTAAGTCAGTTAAAAGGCCAGTCTAAATCTCCGTTTCTCATTTTTTTTTTTTTTGCGTATTGAAAACCAAAGAAACTTCCCAAAAATCAATAACAAACTTACCAACTGCCATCCATATAGCAAGCCTTATCCAGGTAAGGTACCCGAGTTTCATCATCAATGCCGTATTGAATAGTATACTTAGAGTCGGTATGAGGGGAACGAGGGGAATCTGTAATATACAAATATAGATTTGGTAAACATGGTACCCGAGTTTCACCAATCAGGTTATTATCGAATAGTAAGCAAATTCGATATGAGGGGAATCTGTATAATACAAACGCAGACTTCTTAACTAAAATACCAGATACATAAAGGCTGTATTGGATGACGTACTAAACTTCAGTATGGAACACACCAGTCGAGTATCATATTAAGAGAAGACATAGGACAATAATGTGTAGTGAGATTCGGTGTTACCTCTCCTACCCTATACACCCATGGTTTGAGACAACAGAACAATAATGTGTAGTGAGATTCGGTGTTACCTCTCCTACCCTATACACCCATGGTTTGAGACAACAGGACATTAATGTGTACTGAGATTCGGTGTTACCTCTCCTACCCTATACACCCATGGTTTGAGACAACAGAACAATAATGTGTACTGAGATTCGGTGCTACCTCTCCTACCCTATACACCTATGGTTTGAGACAACAGAACAATAATGTGTACTGAGATTCGGTGCTACCTCTCCTACCCTATACACCCATGGTTTGAGACAACAGGACATTAATGTGTTCTGAGATTCGGTGCTACCTCTCCTACCCTATACACCCTTGGTTTGAGACAACAGGACAATAATATGAACTGAGATTCGGTGTTACCTTTTCTACCCTATACACCCATGGTTTGAGACAACAAGACAACAATGTGAACTGAGATTCGGTGTTACCTTTCTTACCATATACACCCATGGTTTGAGACAACAGGACAATAATGTGTACTGAGATTCGGTGCTACCTCTCCCATCCAATACACACATGGTTTGAAACAACAGGACAATAATGTGTACTGAGATTCGGTGTTACCTCCCCTACCCTATACATCCATGGTTTGAGACAACAGAACAATAATGTGTACTGAGATTCGGTGCTTCTTCTCCTACCCTATACCCCCATCGTTTGAGACAACAGAACAAAAATGTGTACTGAGATTCGATGTTACCTCTCCTACCTTATACACCCATGGTTTGAGACAACAGAACAATAATGTGTACTGAGATTTGGTGTTACCTCTCCTATCCAATACACCCATGGTTTGAGACAACATGACAATAATGTGTACTGAGATTCGGCACTACCTCTCCTATCCAATACACTCATGGTTTGGGACAACAGAACAATAATGTGTACGGAGATTCGGTGTTACCTCTCCTACCTTATACACCCATGGTTTGAGACAACAGAACAATAATATGAACTTAGGTTCGATACTATCTCTCCTTTCCAATACACTCATGGTTTGGGACAACAGAACAATAATATGAACTTAGATTCGGTACTACCTCTCCTATCCAATACACTCATGGTTTGGGACAGCAGGACAATAATATGAACTTATATTCGGTACTACCTCTCCTATCCAATACACTCATGGTTTGGGACAACAGAACAATAATGTGTAGTAAGATTCGGTGCTACCTCTCCTACCTTATACACCCATGGTTTGAGACAACAGAACAATAATGTGTACTGAGATTTGGTGTTACCTCTCCTATCCAATACACCCATGGTTTGAGACAACATGACAATAATGTGTACTGAGATTCGGCACTACCTCTCCTACCTTATACACCCATGGTTTGAGACAACAGAACAATAATGTGTACTGAGATTTGGCGTTACCTCTCCTATCCAATACACCCATGGTTTGAGACAACATGACAATAATGTGTACTGAGATTCGGCACTACCTCTCCTATCCAATACACCCATGGTTTGGGACAACAGAACAATAATATGTACTGAGGTTCGGTGTTACTTCTCCTATCCAATACACCCATGGTTTGAGACAGCAGGACAATAATATGAACTTAGATCCGGTACTACCTCTCCTATCCAATACACTCTTGGTTTGAGCCAACAGTACAATAATGTGTATTAAGATTCGGTGCTACCTCTCCTATCCAATACACCCATGGTCTGAGACAACAGGGAAATAATGTGTACTGAGATTCGGTGCGACCTCTCCTTTCCTTTACGCCCATGGATTGAGACAACATGACAATAATGTGTACTGAGATTCGGTGTTACTTCCCCTACCCTATACGCCCATGGATTGAGACAACAGGACAATAATGTGTACTGAGATTCGGTGTTACTTCCCCTATCCAATACACCCATGGTCTGAGACAACAGGACAATAATGTGTACTGAGATTCGGCACTACCTCTCCTATCCAATACATCAATGGTTTGAGACAACAGGACAATAATGTGTACTGAGATTCTGTACTATCTCTCCTGCCCTATACACCCATGGTTTGGGACAACAGGACAATAATGTATACTGAGGTTCGGTACTACCTCTCCTATCCAATACATCCATGGTTTGAGACAACAGAACAATAATGTGTTCTGAGATTCGGTGCTACCTCTCCTATCCAATACACCCATGGTTTGATACAACAGGACAATAATGTGTACTGAGATTCGGCACTACCTCTCCTATCCAATACACCCATGGTTTGATACAACAGGACAATAATGTGTACTGAGATTCGGCACTACCTCTCCTATCCAATACACCCATGATTTGAGACAACATGACAATAATGTGTACTGATATTCTGTACTTTCTCTCCTGCCCTATACACCCATGGTTTGAGACAACAGGACAATAATGTGTACTGAGATTCCGTGTTACCTCTCCTATCCAATACACCCATGGTTTGAGACAACAGGACAATAATGTGTACTGAGATTCGGCACTACCTCTCCTATCCAATACACCTATGGTTTGTGACAACAGAACAATAATGTGTACTGAGATTCGGCACTACCTCTCCTATCCAATACACCCATGGTTTGAGACAACAGAACAATAATGTGTACTGAGATTCGGCACTACCTCTCCTATCCAATACACCCATGGTTTGAGACAACAGAACAGAACAATAATGTGTACTGAGATTCGGTGTAGCCTCTTCTACCCTCTACACCTATGGTTTGAGACAACAGGACAATAATGTGTACTGAGATTCGATGCTAACTCTCCTACCCTATAGGCCCATGGTTTGAGACAACAGGACAATAATGTGTACTGAGATTCGCTGCTTCTTCTCCTACCCTATACATCCATGGTTTGAGACAACAGAACAATAATGTGTACTGAGATTCGGTGTTACCTCTCCTACCTTATACACCCATGGTTTGAGACAACAGAACAATAATGTGTACGGAGATTCGGTGCTACCTCTCCTATCCAATGCACCCATTGTTTGAGACAGCAGGACAATAATATGTACTGAGATTCGGTGCTACCTCCCCTTTCCTATACGCCCATGGTTTGAGACAGCAGGACAATAATGTGTACTGAGATTCGGTGCTACCTCTCCCATCCTATACACCCATGGTTTGAGACAACAGGACAATAATTTGTACTGAGATTCGGTCCTACCTCTCCTATCCAATACACCCATGGTCTGGGACAACAGAACAAAAATGTGAAGTGAGATTCGGTGTTACCTCTCCTACCCTATACACCCATGGTTTGAGACAACAGAACAATAATGTGTACTGAGTTTCGGTGTTACCACTCCTACCTTATACACCCATTGTTTAAGACAACAGGACAATAATGTGTACTGAGATTCGGTGCTAACTTTCCTATTCAATACATCCATGATTTGTGACAACAGGACAATAATGTGTACTGAGATTCGGTGTTACTTCTCCTATCCAATACACCCATGGTTTGAGACAACAGGACAATAATGTGAAGTGAGATTCGGTGCTACCTCTCCTATCCTATACACCCATGGTTTGATACAACAGGACAATAATGTGTACTGAGATTCGGTACTATCTCACCTATCTAATACATCCATGGTTTGGGACAACAGAACAATAATGTGTAGTGAGATTCGGTGTAACCTCTCCTATCCAATACATCCATGGTTTGTGACAACAGGACAATAATATGTACTGAGAGTCGGTACTACCTCTCCTATCTAATACACCCATGGTTTGGGACAACAGAACAATAATGTGTTGTGAGATTCGGTGTTGCCTCTCCTACCCTATACACCCATGGTTTGAGACAACAGAACAATAATGTGTACTGAGATTCGGTGTTACCTCTCCTACCTTATACACCCATGATTTGAGACAACATGACAATAATGTGTACTGAGATTCGGTGTTACCTCTCCTACCTTACACACCCATGATTTGAGACAACATGACAATAATGTGTACTGATATTCTGTACTATCTCTCCTGCCCTATACACCCATGGTTTGAGACAACAGAACAATAATGTGTAGTAAGATTCGGTGCTACCTCTCCTATCCAATACACACATGGTTTGAGACAACAGAACAATAATGTATACTGAGATTCCGTGTTACCTCTCCTATGCAATTCACCAATGGTTTGAAACAACAGGACAATAATGTGTACTGAGATTCGGTGCTACCTCTCCTATCTAATACACCCATGGTTTGAGACAACATGACAATAATGTGTATTGAGATTATGTGCTACCTATTCTATCCTATACACCCATGGTTTGATACAAAAGGACAATAATGTGGACTGAGATTCGGTACTACCTCTCCTACCCTACACACCCATGGTTTGAGACAACAGGACAATTATGTGTACTGAGATTCGGTACTACCTCTCCTATCCAATACATCAATGGTTTGAGACAACAGAACAATAATGTGTACTGAGATTCGGTGTTACCTCTCCTACCCTACACACCCATGGTTTGAGACAACAGGACAATAATGTGTACTGAGATTCGGTGCTACCTCTCCTATCCAATACACCCATGGTTTGAGACAATAGGACAATAATGTGTACTGAGGTTCGGTACTACCTCTCCTATCCTATACACCCATGGTTTGAGACAACAGGACAATAATGTGTACTGAGATTCGGTGCTACCTCTCCTATCCTTTACACCCATGGTTTGAGACAACATGACAATAATGTGTACTGAGATTCGTGCTACCTCTCCTACCCTACACACCCATGGTTTGAGACACAGGACAATAATATGTACTGAGATTCGGTACTACCTCTCCTATCCAATACATCATGGTTTGAGCCAACAGTACAATAATGTGTACTGAGATTCGGTGCTACCTCTCCTACCCTACACACCCATGGTTTGAGACAACAGGACAATAATGTGTACTGAGGTTCGGTACTACCTCTCCTATCCTATACACCCATGGTTTGAGACAACAGGACAATAATGTGTACTGAGATTCGGTACTACCTCTCCTACCCTACACACCCATGGTTTGAGACAACAGGACAATAATGTGTACTGAGATTCGGTGCTACCTCTCCTACCCTATACACCCATGGTTTGAGCCAACAGTACAATAATGTGTAGTGAGATTCGGTGCTACCTCTCCTACCCTATACACCCATGGTTTGAGCCAACAGTACAATTATGTGTACTGAGATTCGGTACTACCTCTCCTATCCAATACATCAATGGTTTGAGACAACAAAACAATAATGTGTACTGAGATTCGGTGTTACCTCTCCTACCCTACACACCCATGGTTTGAGACAACAGGACAATAATGTGTACTGAGATTCGGTGCTACCTCTCCTATCCAATACACCCATGGTTTGAGACAATAGGACAATAATGTGTACTGAGGTTCGGTACTACCTCTCCTATCCTATACACCCATGGTTTGAGACAACAGGACAATAATGTGTACTGAGATTCGGTGCTAACTCTGCTATCCTATACACCCATGGTTTGAGACAACATGACAATAATGTGTACTGAGATTCGTTACTACCTCTCCTTTCCAATGCATCACTGGTTTGGGACAACAGTACAATCATGTTTACTGAGATACGGTGTTACTTCTCCTATCCAATACACCCATAGTTTGAGACAGCAGGACAATAATATGTACTGAGATTCGGTACTACCTCTCCTATCCAATACATCAATGGTTTGAGACAACAGTACAATCATGTGTACTGAGATTCGGTGTTACCTCTCCTTTCCTATACATCCATGGTTTGAGCCAACAGTACAATCATGTGTACTGAGATTCGGTGCTACCTCTCCTTTCCTATACATCCATGGTTTGAGACAACAGTACAATCATGTGTACTGAGATTCGATGTTACCTCTCCTACCCTACACACCCATGGTTGGAGACAACAGGACAATAATGTGTACTGAGATTCGGTGTTACCTCTCCTACCCTTCACACCCATGGTTTGAGACAACATGACAATAATGTGTACTGAGATTCGGTACTTTCTCTACCATCCAATACACCCATGGTTTGTGACAACAGAACAATAATGTGTACGGAGATTCGGTGCTACCTCTCCTACCTTATACACACATGGTTTGAGCCAACAGGACAATAATGTGTACGGAGATTCGGTACTACCTCTCCTATCAAATACACCCTTGGTTTGGGACAACAGAACAATAATGTGTACGGAGATTCGGTGTTACCTCTCCTACCTTATACACCCATGGTTTGAGACTGCAGGACAATAATGTGTACTGAGATTCGGTGTTACCTCTCCTACCCTACACACCCATGGTTTGAGACAACATGACAATAATGTGTACAGAGATTCGGTGTTACCTCTCCTACCCTACACACCCATGGTTTGAGACAACAGGACAATAATGTGTACTGAGATTCGGTGTTACCTCTCCTACCCTACACACCCATGGTTTGAGACAACATGACAATAATGTGTACTGAGATTCGGTGTTACCTCTCCTACCCTACACACCCATGGTTTGAGACAACAGGACAATAATGTGTACTGGGATTCGGTACTTCCTCTCCCATCCAATACACCCATGGTTTGTGACAACAGGACAATAATGTGTACTGAGATTCGGTACTTCCTCTCCCATCCAATACACCCATGGTTTGAGACAGCAGGACAATAATGTGTACTGAGATTCGGTGTTACCTCTCCTACCTTACACACCCATGGTTTGAGACAACATGACAATAATGTGTACTGAGATTCGGTGTTACCTCTCCTACCCTACACACCCATGGTTTGAGACAACAGGACAATAATGTGTACTGAGATTCGGTGTTACCTCTCCTACCCTACACACCCATGGCTTGAGACAACATGACAATAATGTGTACTGAGATTCGGTGTTACCTCTCCTACCCTACACACCCATGATTTGAGACAACAGGACAATAATGTGTACTGAGATTCGGTGTTACCTCTCCTACCCTACACACCCATGGTTTGTGACAACAGGACAATAATGTGTACGGAGATTCGGTACTACCTCTCCTATCCAATACACCCATGGTTTGACACAACAGGACATTCGTTATGACGGTGCTGGGTTTATTGTAAGACGTACTCGTAATCAATAGTTTGGTTTAATAGACAATGGCGATCAAATATCTAATAAGAATACGACAAGGGAGTTCAAAATACGTTAGCAGTAAATACTTCTACAAATATAGCGACTATTAAACAAACGGATTAAAGCCAATTAAAATTGACGATATTTAAACACAATGCGTCTTTTATTCGCGAATAAGGAGAATACAAAGACACGAAATCGATAGCCAAATTTAACAAGCGTGGGATAGTCCTTGACGATTCCTTATCCAAATATTGTATCAGAGAAAACCTAGAAGTTATATTTCACTTTAAGTATTTTGTATCTCGCAATATCGGCCTCAACGAACACCTTGTAAATGTAAAGACACAGATCAGACCATTTGATTTGATCCAGACAACTCTATATCCGCCATAGTTTAAACTAGCGAAAAGGCAGCGATGGTCGTGTATAAGATGTCGGATATTGAACTTGCAAAGAAACAACAATCTGAATAATTCAAGGAACAATTGGAACTAATGCAATTATCCCTCCCCTCTCGAATACGGAAACTTTTGAATGACCGTTTTGCGTGTATTGTCAAGTGTCGAGCGGTACAGAACTGGTTTGTTTTTAGACCCGAATCCATTTGAAGCCAATACTTTGTAAAAAGGAAACCGCTAGAATAGGAATGTCTGGAGGTGACGAATATCGACTAAAGCAAAAGATTGATTGTAAGATGCAAATGCCCCCCCCCCCTTTGTTTTCGTGAAAAACGTTTTTGTTTCATATCTCGAGTTACAAATAATTATCTAGATTAGACATGACTGTATGATGAGTCGACGCGCGCTGAATGAGGAGAATAATCTCTTTGTTTTATTTCTGGCGGCACGCTGGTTACCGAATGTAGTATCATTATTCAGAGAGCGTTGTATAAGACATATCTAAAATAAAGACATCTTAACGCAAAGAGGAGCATTACCTACTACCGAGTGCCCAATATAACAAATGGTACCATTTGACCGAAAAATAAGCACGATATATACAGCAATGAGTCATTCTTTTTGTCATTATTTTCCGCGTCTTGATCTCAAGCGAACATCGAACGCCGCCCTAACCCAGGAGAAGTGCCAATAAAGCGACACAATTCTCGATTAGCAGTGCCCGGATGGAAAACCGGAAACTGTGCGTGGGATGTCGGCGGAAATAACGCGGTTCCGGCCATCATCCAGAATTAGTGAACCAAAAAATGGCCCGACATTCTAGATTCTCGGGATCCTTCGCTAACATAGGTCTTCCCTTTCCTAAACAGTTACTGGGTTATTATGGCTACCCAAGATGCGTTACAATTTAAACTTTTGATGGAAAAAGAGAAGACACTCCTATCAGAAATATCTCTTATTTGATCATAGCTTTCATACATTAAAACCCATTCCGTCTATTTCATACTTTTAAAGTTGATGTTCTCAGATAGGGAAATTTGAAAGTAAGGATAAAATGTCATGAAACAATACAGATTTTTGTATAATATACAATTAAAATTAATGCACGAAACGTCAAAATAGCTAAGCATGTTATATTTGTATACGGTAGATCAAAACAAGCTTTTGGATCTAAATCCTCATTAATTCACGGCATGTAGGCTCTAAAACTTGAAGTATGCTTACAATGTCTATTATCCTGTACGTATCACACAACACAGCTGTTATAAGTTTTAAAGGAATCAAATTCTAACCTCCAAATTTCGTCACATCTCTGTAGAAGCAGCTTTTTATGTTCATGGAAATCCCCCTGGTTTGAGATCATATGGAAACCCCCTTGGTTTGAGATCATATGGAACCCCCCTGGTTTGAGATCATATGGAACCCCCCTGGTTTGAGATCATATGGAAACCCCCTTGGTTTGAGATCATATGGAACCCCCTGGTTTGAGATTATATGGAAACCCCCCTGGTTTGAGATCATATGGAACCCCCCTGGTTTGAGATCATATGGAAACCCCCTTGGTTTGAGATCATATGGAACCCCCCCTGGTTTGAGATCATATGGAACCCCCCTTGGTTTGAGATCATATGAACCCCCTGGTTTGAGATCATATGGAAACCCCTTGGTTTGAGATCATATGGAACCCCTGGTTTGAGATCATATGGAAACCCCTGGTTTGAGATCATATGGAAACCCCCTGGTTTGAGATTATATGGAAACCCCTGGTTTGAGATCATATGGACCCCTGGTTTGAGATCATATGGAACCCCCTGGTTTGAGATCATATGGAAAAAACCTGGTTTGAGATCATATGGACCCCCTGGTTTGAGATCATATGGAACCCCCTGGTTTGAGATCACATGGAAACCCCTGGTTTGAGATCATATGGAAACCCCAAACCCCCCCGGTTTGAGATCATATGGAAACCCCCTGGTTTGAGATCATCAAATGTCTGATATTAGCGAAATCATCAGTGTGTGACATTTAGATACAATGATAAAAGAACCTTTAGTTATTGTTAATTAGATTAAAACAAGATCTTTCAAAAGAAAGAGTTACTAGTAACATTAATACACCGATTGTCGCAGTTGTTTCTCGTCCTTCTGCTCCGGAATAAGCATCAGATATCCAGTGAACACAACGGTATAAATGTCAAGAAACTGAGTTCAGGGTTTGAGCTAAAAACCTTCCTACAAACCGATACTCTTCTCAAGAAACAATATTCTATACAAAATGTTAGGCACATGAAATCCGTCGATACCATGGGACGAGGGCCATTTCCTACAACTATACGGTTAGTGATATAGTGTACCATAAACCCAGCTCTGCTATGTGTATACAAAGCCATCTATAATTACGAAAAGATAGAATTCCCGAAGGACGTCGAGGAAATCAAAATCTAGTTCTGAATGGACACAAATCAGTAACCAATGTTGACATTTTCCGGTTGTACTTGTTGTATCGCTGTCCTTACAAACATGTCTGATGACCGATTTATTGGGACTAAACTTACTTCGTCTATTCGGCATAGCACAGCATCTTAACAGTTACCAGATAACACCGGTTCTTAAATACGTGAACATAAAATGACAATAGGAATAAGTTTCCGATTTTAGTTGGATGGTTACTGTATTTGTCGCTTACTAAGCTATACATGTGCCAATTATGTGAAGAAACAAACACTCGCTGTGTTAGGCTGATTCTTGTTTTGTCGCAAACTGCTTGATGTCGGTTACAGTGTGGGTTTTTATGTGGTGTCTGTATAAGAAATAATTACTATAGATTAGAGTTGTATCAAACAGGCATCGTCAATGAAGCTTGTCGTACTGGAGTAAACTGAAATAGATCTCTACACTCAAGAGATGGAATGGCACGATCACTCCTTTCATGCTACCAGATTGATGATCCGGTTAGATAAAAAAGTATGTTCCTTAAACCAATATGTGTTGGTATAAAAGTGAGAAAATTTGATTACTTTATGGTCTGTTTACTACCACCTATATTCACAAGATAAAAACCGTCAGTAATATCGCCTATCAAATTGAAATGTTGTTTCCACAGTTGACTGATGGACGCTACGACGGCCGTCCTCTCCACAATTGATAACTCCTGGGAATTGAAACAAAATATCTCGAAAATTTCTAAAGCTTCTCCCAAATTGCGTTTGACATTTGGAATAATATTCCTCGTGTTATACACACGAGGTGAAGCAATGTGATTTATCGTGGGTGACACGCACAATAAACGACAAAGCTCTCGGGGACGACGCCATCCTAAAAACACAAATACATCAATCTGATACAAAAATCCTGCACGGGTGCTTTATGATAAAATTGCTTTGAGCGATCTGGAAAAGTCGACATTAGACTATTGATGAAGCTATGTACGATACTTTGGGCAAATTTAAAACTCATACATACTTAAGTGAAGTGTCTCAGATTTGAGTAAATCTCAAAAGGTTCCGCAGTAAATCTAAGCTCCAAATGTTGGAAAAATACATGTGTCATTTTCACAACAGAGAAGATAGCTAAACAAAAGATCCATATTCTAAATCCTCACAGGGAACCAGTCGGAAATAGCTAACCCACCTGGAAAGTCATGATCGCATCGTTTTTCTCACAGGGAACCAGCCAGAAATAGCGTACTCATCTAGGTCATGAAAGCATCGTTTACCTCACAGGGAACCAGCCAGAAATAGCGTACTCACCTGGAAGGTCATGAAAGTATCGTTTTTCTCACAGGGAACCAGCCAGAAATAGCGTACTCATCTAGAAGGTCATGAAAGCATCGTTTACATCACAGGGAACCAGCCAGAAATAGCGTACTCACCTGGAACGTCATGAAAGCATCGTTTTTCTCACAGGAAACCAGTCAGAAATAGCGTACTCACCTGGAATGTCATGAAAGCATCGTTTTTCTCGTGGGCCACCATAACAAGATAGCAGAACACGATCAGGACGGCCGACAAGATGGCGACGATCACTGCCCACCATGTGCCCGTACTGAGGTACGAATATCCGAATATCAGGGTCGAGTTGAAGCAGATGATGCCGACAAACAGTAAAAACGTCGCCAGCATCACTGCGTTCCCGGGCTCGAACCGCTTCAGGATCGGAAACTCACGTAGTCGATACTTCAGGCGGCCGAAATCGTCTTGGCTCTTTGATTTCCGAATAATTGAAGATTCTTCAGTCGGGGAGTTAGGATCGGTTGGTTGGACCTCCTCTTCTTCCGGTTTTAGTTTGAATTGACACTTATAGACGGGAAGATATCTCAAGATGATGACGCAAGCGGAAACGATGGTATAGGCCGTGAGTGTTCCGATCGACATAAATTCTACCAAAGTCGTTATTTCAAAGAAAAGCGCCATGAAAGCTGCAATAGAGCCGAAAATGGCTATTGCAACCACGGGCGTTTGGAGTCGCGGATGAACATACGATAAACACTTAAAAAGTAGTCCGTCCTGTGACATAGCGTAGACCGAGCGTGGTAAGGAATAAGCGCCCCCTAGTAACGACGTCGTGATCCCAAACAAGGTACCGATCCCCACGAGGTATTTGGCCCACTCCACGTGTCTGGCGGCGAATGCGGCGGGAAAGGCGGCTGTGGCATCCACCATGTAGTAGGGAACCACAAGGGTCAAGGCCGTGGTTGCCAGGATGTACACGAAGGTCACGATAACGAGGGCGGTCACGGTCGCTACAGGGATCGACTTTTCCGGGTCCTTGGCTTCCTCCCCGGACACGGCGATGCCCTCAAACCCAATAAACGCATAGAAGCACGTGGCGGCGCCTGCAAGCGTCCCACCGAATCCGTACGGGAAGAAACCGCCATGCTGGGTCCAGTTGCGGCTGTCAGCGAACGAGAAACCAGCGCAGATCAGAAACAAGATGACGACACAGTTTACGGCCGTGAACACGCTGTTGAAATTGACAGTAAACTTTGCCCCCGTTGCTATGACGATGAACATAATGATTGTTATTGAGAAAGCGATAAAGTCCGGATAATCTGACACCCAGGGAGATCCGTGACTGAGATAGCCGATGTTTGTTAGCGTACTGTTCCTTATGGCGCCATTAAACAGAGCATCGATAGCACCACTCCAGGCCCTAGCAACCGATGCGGCACCAAGGAGATGTTCCAAGACGATGTTCCAGCCAATCACAAACCCCCATAGCTCTCCCATAGCAACGTACGTGTAGGCATAGGCTGATCCCGCCTTCGGATAACGGGCCCCGAACTCAGCATAACAAAGTGCGGATAAAATGGCGGCGATTCCGGCAAAAAGGTAAGACAAAATGGCGGACGGACCAGCCAAGTCTTTGACCACAGTACCTGAAAATATAAATTTTTCGATGACTTTACGATTTTAATTTTTTTGTCCTGAAGATAAAGTAATTGCGTCATTTGATGATTCAACATATTGTTACGGTCCCTACTTAATATGTCACTCACTTCTTAAGATTGAAAGTTGAAAATGTATGAAAGAACTGTTTTGTCACAATACGATATAAAACATTTACATGTTTTGAAAATCCAACACTCCACACAAATGTTTAAGACTCTATTCCAGATTGAGGACCTAAATGGTAAAACCCGAGTTGAGAATCCCATCTCTCACAGTGTCCTTGGCGCCTTAAGTCTGATAATTATCATTTCTCAATTCTAATCATGACATTTACGCATTTTCACATGACGTTCAAAACAGTGTGTAGCAAACGATAACAATACATGGACCATTTATACAAGTAACTTTTTAACAAAGCAAACCTGCAATATCATTAATCGAAAAATGTGTTTGACCATAGTAAATAAAATCTTTCATTTTTAATAAGATATTTTAAAGCCGTATTGAATGCTTTAAGATGTCGTTGTCAGGAAAAACTTTGCCGTAAAAGTGGCGGCGGATCCAAGAAAGATGTAAAATCAATTAGTTCATGCATATTTTCGTCGTTTGCCTATAACAACATTTTGATCTTAATTCTCCGCTGTTTTCTTAATTCATGTCATTTATCAAAGCCGTTTCGGCTGAATTCAGAGTTATCGATTTTCAGACTAAAAATGTCTTCATTAAAAAGAAATTGTTAAGGGAGAAAAGATGTAAGGAATTTGTCATTTAACAAATTTCGACTATATCAAGTACAACCATGCAAAGTAAATTTGAACATTCTTTCATTACATGTCTTCAACTCGTGTCCCCTGGTTGGAACTGTCTAAATATTATCGATGGCTGAGTCGGATAATTTCCGCTTGTCTGTCACAATTTGTCCTTTCGCATATCTCGTCACTGGAGACTGGACAATTGGATTTGTTAGTTTCCATGGCAACACTGACTCGTGAATAAAGCCGGTGTGTTTTTATAAGATAAACCTTCTATCAAAACAACGTTTTTTCGCTGAATCTTAACTCCTTTAGAGCTAAATGGGACTGTTGTGTCTTAGGCGACAGGCGACAATTTCAGAGAGTTGTGCACTGATGAAACAACAATCAGTCCGTCTTGTGCAAACCTTCAATAGATATATGGGTTGACCATTAGTCATTGTTATAATGTACGTTATCATAGGGGTTTCATCAGTGTATATCTTTATAATATATCGTTTACATACCTCATTCCATGCATTCATCAAGTGCATGTTCTAACCACATTTATAGCAATAAAGAATCGTAAGTCGACTTAATTGATTGAGTTTTGGAGACTATGTTATCATTACCTGCATATAAACTTATCTTAAACAACACTTGTTCGCTCGCTGCCGTAACTTATCCAATTGGATGCCTTTGAAAAGTTATCATGGGGCACTATATATCCGAAAAGAAATCACCATGTACACATGTATTGGTAAAACCAGCGTGTGCATTTTACATTTCAAATAATGATGATCTTTCGTTATAATGGCTCTAAAAGTTCTCTCTTGTGAAAATTCTCCGACTTCGTATGTTTAAGGGAAGAGTCAATATAATAGAGCTTGGACCATTAGGGAATTATAGATAAGTGCTCGGGGAACAATAAATAAATCTAGACTCGTTCTCGCATTTCTCCGTAATGGGAGATGACATTTCGATGGTTTGGTGGTCTAGTATTGTAACTCAGTTACTCCAGCGAATGGTATATGACGATATCCAGTCATATTAAACATCCAATAGGACGTGTGACATGTGAATGTCACAACCTATGTGTCATGTATTGGCACCGTTCAGAAACTGGATCATCTCGAACATGCCAGTTTGCTGAATATCTTAAATCTTTCAATGCAAGGGGAAGGAATTTGTTTTGAAAAGTAGGAAAACACAATTCAAAACGAACGGTCGCGCCATGCACTTCCTTGAAGAATTAAATTACATTTATAGAGGTTGGATAAGAAAGCTGCATGGAACTGAAATTTAAAAGATTCCAATTAGATCGATTTTCCATTTATACGAAAATGTTTGTTACCAAAGCCTGTGCATAAAACGAATTAAAGTGACTTTATCACCCATGCTGCCATTAACATCCCCGCCATGTAGACATGCTAGCGGGGCCAATTTTCTCAACACATATAGATCTACATATCAACATAGTTTAGATAGTCTAATTAAGGAACGTCCTGACAAAAATAAAGATAGTGTTTGAAACCAACCATTCCGTTGCTTTGAATTCATACACTAGAATTGATGGTTTACAATCTTGGCAAAAATCCTTACGACTTTATTAACTAGCCGCCAAAAAGCTTATACAGTATCCATGATCATGTATGATGTACAAATACTCATAGATTTGCTTTTTAAATTCGAGATATGGCTTCAAGATGTAAAAAAAACTCACGTTAACCTACATGGGCCGACATCTTAACACCATTACCGTACTATCCTGGAAAACATCTAGTATAATCTCGGAAAACTCCTGGTCACATGACCTTAATCCCCCTCCCACAGACCCGCCATTGAGGATTTATTCGGATTAACGACCGGAATCTTTATAATCCGTTCCGGCGGATGAATTGATCCCTCGGTCGGAATGTATTGCCAACAATGGCGGGTGTTCAAGGAACATAATCTAAGACATTATCGATATGGTGCCAATAGTTTGAGAAACAATAAAATATCACAGTTTTATATGACGACCTACATGTGATAGATAAGAGCGGTATGATAACAGTTTCTAGATTCACAAACATAAATACCGTGCTCAAGGTCGTATGGAGACTAATGAACCAAGCGTGGGGAAGATCGATTCGGATTCGGAATTATGATTGGTTCATGTTTGACTAAACCGAATATCGAATATAAAACTTCGATTGTGGCGAAAGTTTGAAGCTTATTCCCTCTCCATGACTGATTCCTGTGTACTCAAATACTGATTCCTGTGTACTCAAATACTGATTCCTGTGTACTCAAATAGTGATTCCTATGTACTCTAATAGTGATTCCTGTGTACGCAAATACAGATTCCTGTGTACTCAAATAGTGATTCCTGTGTACTCAAATACTGATTCCTGTGTACTCAAATAGTGATTCCTGTGTACTCAAATAGTGATTCCAGTGTACGCAAATAGTGATTCCTGTGTACTCAAATAGTGATTCCTGTGTACTCAAATACTGATTCCTGTGTACTCAAATACTGATTCCTGTGTACTCAAATACTGATTCCTGTGTACGCAAATAGTGATTCCTGTGTACTCAAATACTGATTCCTGTGTACTCAAATACTGATTCCTGTGTACTCAAACACTGATTCCTGTGTACTCAAATAGTGATTCCTGTGTACTCAAATAGTGATTCCTGTGTACTCAAATAGTGATTCCTGTGTACTCAAATAGTGATTCCTGTGTACTCAAATAGTGATTCCTGTGTACTCAAATAGTACTCTCGCCGATTTGTGGATTAGTCCCGGCATTTACATGTGAGACCCTCGGTAAAAGAAACAGATGCACTACCACTGCAGCACTGTCAACCAATAGAATCTTAACCAAACGGTACCCAGAATGGTAGATTTATTATCATAATTGAGCATGTCTAGGGTTTTATTATCTCAAAGTTTTTGGTATATTTAATATAGCATATAACATATATGTCTAAAGTACCCGGATATGAGTTGGATTCTTGGTGTCGTGAAAGACCAAACCGACCATTGTAACAAAAACGTGTTTCTTAGTTGAAACCTATCAAATGGGTATAACTGGCAATTGTTACAGAAAGTAATTTAAATGCTTATTCAGTAATGGCCACTTCTTGTTAATGGGCACATTATGGAAAAGTCTCATGAGCTACCTAGAAACGAGCCTTGATCACTCATACTACAAAAAGAGATAATTCAAACAAAACTTTAGTAGACAGATCAATTTATAAGATACTACGAGAAAAGAGGAAATTGATCGTCAAGAATTGTTTCTTCTTTGGAGCTAATGATAATGATTACACTAGATAGTCTAATTCTATCTCAATTTATACCTTGTTGTTTTACCATAGAACGTATTATGATCGATACATACTCGTAGATCAACAGAAAGTTTAAAATAATATTTTATGTAAACCAGAGATAATATTTAAGAGTTTCGACGATTTGCACGCAGTCTTATAGTTAAAGGCATTTCAACATCTCTAACGAAAAGCAATGGAAGCGGGTCAAGCATGGCCTATATTAACCTTTCTGAGCTATGTAGACCCATGTGGTCATGAACATACGCATATCTTATAACGCCATCAGACCGACTACAATAGGGCGATAATGGTAGCACACATTAACATTCTCGTTACTGTCTCTAAGGATGGTAGTAGAACAGGACATCACTCATACATGATGCTGACCGAATACATATAAATGGATTATTCTCTATCCTGGTCGACATTTCTATCGGATATTCAGCGCACATGCATCGAAGACAGAGAGAAAGACATATACACAAAGCAGGCGTATCTATACCGACATATAGACCCATATTGAAAGGCTCCGATACAACAGACACGTGATATTCCGGATTATGAGCTGACCCTTTTGAAATATATTTGCTTATTATGAGCACATGAACTACTAAATCTGATGAATTGTTAGTATATTTATCTAACAGACTACACGTATTGTAGGTGGTGCGTTTAGATCCGCCATGACGATTCCCCAATTCTCCCAGGTTATTTGTCTAAATCAGGGACGGGTTATTTGTCTAAATCAGGGACGGGTTGATTGTCTAAGATACATGCATGATACATTTACACCGACACAATGGGACTATATCGATAATAATGCACAAAAGGTTACTCAACACAAGAAACGTTATCCTCTCAAGATGTTTGAATTGATGGAGGTATTACAGCGTGTCAGTTTGAATCATTAGTAAACTATATTACGAAAGCGCATGTCTCTGGCACCAAATTTTGTTTTTAAGATGTTTCTATTAGGTTGCTTTAAACCTCCGCCGTAACCGATGTTGTTGCTATCTTAAACATAACGCGTGTTCATGGAAAACACTCGATGGTCATTTTGATGTGACCAGAGTATTACTAAAACTTATCCCTCCCTATGTCTTTCTTTTTTATCAAGTAAACACCATAACCATAGGCGTAGGAGCGTTTTCAACATTGGGGGGGCCAACTTCAGATGAGGACCGGTCTTAGAATAAATGTTCCTAAACTTTCTCATGACTAATGATGCGTCTACAAATTCAATATCATTGAATGAATTAAAAGAAAGCTATGAAATTGTGTATCTTAGTTAAGACAAAATAACCAAAAGAAAAAGAAAATAGGATATGCCAAGACTCGATCTCACGCGGAGAGCATATTATACTGATGCTAACTTATAGTGACAGCCATCATGCTGTCACAGCCACGACTTCGTCTACAATTCCGAACAAAAAATGACTTTATATTTAAATACAATATAGAGTCTGACTGCTTAGAGTACGTTTTGCATCACTGTTTTCGTTAGTCGAAACTACTTTCCGTGAGCTGAGATTTCATTGGATAAACCCGATGCATTCAGATTGCCATTTGTGATGATGACGTCAACATGTTTTGGTTATTGTTCGTAACAAAAGGCGAATTGGTATTAAATAAAGCACAAAATACACTTTTTATATTAATTTTGCTGATAAATTCCATTTCTTTCATTTTTTCTTTCCCAAAATCTTCATCTTCCATTGTGATTATTGGGGGCAAAGTATACTCTGCCCCCCCCCCCAGTCTGGATATTGGGGGGAGGCGGGGCCCCCCTGCCTCCCCGGTTCCTACGCCTATGATAACGGTCTTCTGTTAATCTAAAGACTGTGTCAAGAGAGAAAACCCCTGCATGTATTTAATCAAGAGACTGGTAAAATGAAAATGTGTTCATGATCAGCAAAATCTCACTATTGTCAGGAGGTGCTTTGTAACTCTAAATGTCGTACAATAAGAGCTAATGATGCATTGTTCAATATCTTTACATGCAATAGAATATCAAGCGGAACGAAATGAGACCAAGGGGAGATTTTTATCGGGAAAATATTTGCTTTGCGTCCAATTAAGGTTTCTCGAATTCGCCCGACAATATAATTCCCTTGAAACATCCAATATTGTAGGCGAAATTATACTCGTTATCCAAATAAGCTACACACCATTACGAATACTTGGTGTTATTTTGTGGCGATTGTTTAATTGATTGAAGGGCTTACACCAATATCGTACGGATAAATCGTAATGTTGTTATATGGTACCCGACACACCGTGTATCGCTGAAGATTGACAAACACATACCCCACTACCTCTCCATTCCGCCGGATCTTAGTCCTCGGATTGACTTGCCTATCGCCGGTCCATCGAGTCACGTGGGGATTCAATTAGCATCCAATTGTAAACAGCACGAATTTAGAGAACATCATTTATGTCAGACAATAATTGACTGAACACAAATTTAGCAAGACGTTCCCACAGCGGGAATAATGAGATTGTCAAGTAACAAAGAGACATCAAATAGACTTAAACCGTGTACACGGGCATACACAAAGACAGAAAAACTTTCAGATGGACTTTAGACGAACGTAGTCTTACGTCCTGATATACAGACACACTTCACAAAGCTAGCAATATCGAAGTCGTACCTGTTAATACATAGATGCCTGCACCGACCATTTGCCCGACCCCTAGGAGGGTCATATCGAACGTATTGAGACATTTTTTGAGGGGTGATTCGTTAAAGTCGTCCGTCAACGTCTTCTTCCGGTTCACCGTATCCCATAACCGACCCACGGACTCCCGAAACCGCACACCCATCACACCAACTGTAATAGATATGTATAGTAATGGTAGAGTAAATGTAAAGTAGATTTAAAGTTAAAGTAAAGGAAAAGTGAAGGATAAGTAGATTAAATGTAGAGAAACAGTAGAGAATATGTAAGTTAAATGTAGTGTAGAGTTGGAGAAAGATAGATTAAAGCGAGAGGAAATATTAACTAACACTGACTTTCGTGATATGTACAAGAAAGTACTCCTTAATAGTGTGTTTTTTTATTATCCAAAGTGTACTTTAATATAGACGACACTTGCTAACAATGAATATAACGTATGATATTCAGTACCAAATAATGTGAAAAAAAATGAAAAATAAACAAAAAAAGCCCGAATTTCTATATATTAGTATACAAAGCTATGTATGCTTTTAAATGATACTGCGTGATGTTTATTGTTTAGATAAGGGACAGTATTTATTTGAGAAATTCCTCTATATTTAAACAATAATGTTTAATAGAACACTTCTAGTATGCTACCACAATCTACAATTGCGAATTCGCTTGTATGACTGCTCGTGATCAACTGGTACCCGAGGCGAAACATCCGGATATACAGACGCCTTTCAATCCATGTTTGAACAGCACTAAAGTCTATCACGGTATAGGAGTTACGAAATGTCGAGTCGGATACGCTTCACTATAATCCTGATCAATGGAGGAACTTCACACACATGCGTGTGGACGGATTTTCGGCGAGCTGATTTCCACAAATAACGTACAACCGTCGTGCGACAGATGGTTACTTTTCATTCTCTGTCAGCATATACATGTATTATGTAACATATTGGCAGTTTGGTTTGGAATCTTGTTTGTGATGAGCAAAACGTCTCTTTTTGCATACTGTACAAATCCAAACTGTAATTAGTACATTCATCTTTCTGAATGTCTTTAATTAAGCGGAAGTAAGGTAGCGATCTGAACAAGGTGATATAACAAAACAAGCTTTACTGTTTGATTGACTCTTTATAAAGGTTCCCAGGACCGTAAGGCTCCACTTCATACACACGGTATCAACTTATGTAAGAAAAAGAATCCAGCAATAATTGCAGATGTATAACATGACTGTTTTCTTTATGTTTCAGTAAGCCGAGGTATATTAAGTGCGGCGATATTATGCTCTAGTTGGTAACACATGTTGCTGTTATATACAGGATCATAATGACATACTGTTCAAAACTATAGATATACTTTATATGATCATAGTGACATATCAACATATCAACATACTAGTTAATATGATGTCACACTATTTGTATATTTAATATACTAAGATGATGAGATCAGGTTCAGGCTTTCAGACATGTGACATGCAATCTGACATGTGCTAAAGAACGCGCCTCCCTAATACACGAAGGAGTCGGTTCTTTCAAGGATTTGTTTGTGAATGGGCTGGGGGGTAAGGGGATTGAGATGTTCAAAACTTCTTATTCGCGATAGCTGTCTTGTACATCAGTTCTATGCGAACTGTTGCAATAATGTATCTAAGTTAAAGGTTATTTAATTTTTATTTAAAGTGTAAACAGGTTTACCGAGATACGTGATAATCTACAGGTACTGTCTGTCTGTCTAACTAGAAACCCCGGGTATATTGTGAATAACTTAACCGCTCACCCGATCAGAAGTTGGTATGTGTATAGCTACACTAAAACAGGTAGAATACTTACATCTATATGTATAAGTATATGTATATCTTTTAAAAATAATATTTAAACCAAACCTATACAAATGTGAGTAAATGTTGTCGATAATTGAAACGTACAGGTAAAGGAAATCCTTTTGTAATGGCATTCGTCTTCTTGGTGTGTTCTATCTATAACAATACGTATTGAGAGTCAGTGTAAAATATCTACAGTTGTACGTCGTGTATTTGTTTGACAATATCTACAGTTGTATGTCGTGTATTTGTTTGACAATATCTACAGTTGTATGTCGTGTATTTGTTTGACAATATCTACAGTTGTACGTCGTGTATTTGTTTGACAAACCATCCGATGATCCGTTTGACTGACACACTGACAGATCACAGTCAATAGATAAACATCAATATATAAACAGAATTGTGAAATTTATAACTGACAATACTGATACAAATTCACTAATAAAAGGAAAGATGATAACTTAGTGCAATGTCATAAAATCATTTTAGTTGGTTTGAAGTACGTTTTGTTAAATATATCAAGAGAAAATGATGAAATATTCTGTTTTGATACCTGGCTGACTTTCCACCCTACAAGCGACCGAGCTGCACTGCATAAGACAGTAGAATTTCTTTTAAAAATCACACTTAAGGATAGATCGAGATGAGACTGTTCTTCCTTTACCACATTGTTACTGTTATAGTGTTTGCCTATATAACATATATTAAAAAATATGCGTAAATAATATTATAAAGAAACAGGATCAACAACCCGTCGTCTGTATGTCATTCGGTAGTTCATATCTCGCTACCATATGGTAGTATTTGGAATCAGATTTCGCCAAATGCATTATAAACATTCGTCTGCTTCTATCCAACTCGACATAACTAGATAGAATCTTACCTGCCATGACACAATCTCTGGCTGTCGCTAATTGTCGAATTACTCCACACTAATTAAAAATCTAATCTATTTCGCCTATTAACGTTGCTGTGCCTACAGCAGCTTTTTAACATTTCTATTACAGCGCACAAGAAAATCACAGAGTATGCGCGCGCATATCTTCATACTTCCGATATTAGAGAAACGATTTTCGGAAGACTGTTGTGTCACTGTATTAATACTGTATCACAACTGATAACGCTATTGGAATCAGCGAGGAACGAGCATGGTTGAATGGTGTGTTTCTAGCAGGGGGATTGAATTGTTCTCTAAAAATAAACACAACTTGGTTTTCATTTTCATGATTTAGTAGACCGATGTTTTATAGAAAGGTATATTATCTATTAAAGCTAGAAAACGCCGATTCCATTATCAAAGTTGACTGCTAGCCTAAGTTAACATATCATCAATCTAAAATAAAGTATTCAAAATGACATCAAGGATGACTTATATTACTCTGAATCACGAAAGCGTCTGAGCATCGATTTTGTATACGCCTCTATGACAATGAACAAATCTCTGGCACAAATCGATAGTGTGGGAGAGATCAGTTCGCTAGATAAGAGCTACAGACATTATTGATGTTCAAATCGGCATCAGAACACGTGCTCGCCAGCTCATAATTGAATAACCGATTTTCGATATGTCGGGGCCACGGATTATTATTGGTAATTTTGCTGCACAAACATATGAAACATCTATCCAATTTGTTAAACACATAACTAGAGTATAGTAATTGATGCACAAAAGATTATATCTCAAACATTGGTGTGAAGATATTTTGGTATGATTTAGTCGGGTCAAAGGTCACGACCCTATTGCCATCGTGGCTGCAATCGAACCCTCGGCTCCTGTGGTAGTGAGTACATCAATGTATAATACACCATGATGCGGGAAGACAAGATCGAAACGAACGTTTCCACATTTTGTGTAGATAACGATGTCTCTTACGGAGGCATCTCGAGGCGTGAGTTGAAGTACCGCATTTGAAAGCTAGAAATAACGCTCTACTCATCAACCTTTGTAAGTTATCGTTCTCTAGATATGCAATGTGTTACTTAGCATGATGATTATCTCTATCAATTAAGTCGATATAGATGAATTACTTTCACTCAATAATATGTCACATGCATGATCTAACTCAGTTATCCCAACTGTCACACCTCGTGTGTTTAAGCGACGACGCACATTCGCAATAGGGTTAACGGAATGTCGACAGCATGCCAGTAATATCAAAAGTTTAACTCTTTGTTAAACTAAAACAACGCGGCGTTTACCGACCTTTCCTATCCGCCTTCCGTCCTAGAACAATGCCATGAGTCGGATACTTATTGATAAAATATACTAGTTTATCTAGTGATATATCAGTATAACATTCGAACTATTGAACACAAAGAGGACAGCTGACGAGAGATAGACTATGAAAACAGAAAATTCTCTCGAGACTATTCTATGAACAATACTGACCCCACAGCGTCTGCTTTCGTCCGTGCATTAAAAATATCTTTACGGCTCTAGATTGTGTTGTTGGTACTGTAAACTAGAGGAGTATATGTCAGACCAAATCACGCAAGGTCAAACAACGAAAACATCAATAATCTAACAGATTCGTCACTTTTTATGTTTGATGGCTATTTTTACGTTTGCAATCTTACATGTTTTTTTAGCAAATCACTAGGCAGTTATTGTCCACAATCTGATATTGATTTCGGTATTTCATAGATTCTATGTTGTTAGCATCCATCAAAAAGATTTCTGTCACAATTCTGTCGCGCAACAGCCACACTTTGATCTAAATAAGGAATAAAGCGAAGGTACAAAAAAATGTGTACAGGGAATTCCGTGCTATTACGCCACACTCTGTTTACTTCGATATTATAACGAGCATTTGTTAAAGAAGAGTTCAGCGATAAAGGTGGTCTAATGTAAATATATGTCAGACGTGTCCGTAGTGTAGAGGATACGACGATGGTGTTCGCGGTGCTGGAGAAGTCGCAGAAACTATTGTTAATTATACCTTACTGCGATGTCAGTGCATGACCTAGTTTGTACCTCTATAGCAATGTTGTTTATGGGTAAAAAAATATAAACATACCTCGTAGTTCAACCCTTCATTACTACTTATCATCACTTACTGCCAGTATACATTCTACAACATTCCAACCTATGTATAACTCCGTAAAGAGACTGTATTTGTACCGAATAATCCAACATGGCCCGTAAATTAAAGACATTTATGAATTTCACTACACCACATCACTGTCTATATACGAGTGGTCTCGATAGTGAATGAAATACGTCCCTTCACACAATTCAATAGACTATGGGTGTTTTGTTTCTTTCTTAAAGAGTGATTGAAAGGAAAGTTTTGTTACATCGATAAGATTATATTTGCTGTACTATTTGTTGACGTTTAAAGAAGGTTAACAGTAGATGCTTCAGAAAGTTTCTAGCTTACCCACACATATTCAAATCTTCGGGTGATATGCAATATTGGACAAACTAAGTGCGACATATTGAGATCAGGGTTAAACTACAATGTACCCCGGGGTGAAACTTTCTGCATAGTTGAATGAATATTGGCTCTCTCCGATATCCCATTATATGCACACATATGATAACTTTCAAAGGTATTTTGCTCTTTGCCAAATTTCTCTCTTTTTCTCACTTTTATAAACTCGATAAAGAGATAGTCATACTTTCAAATTGATTTAGTATAAAATGGGACACACACGAGGCATTCAACCATGGCGGGCTTTAGATCGACATTTTAAAGTACAAACAGGTAACACACTCGACGTGATATTATCTCTATCAGATGTTTTTATGCTAGTTACCCCACCCCCTGTAACAGTTATGTGTAGGGGCGTAAGACAGAGGCCAATATCAAAGTCAGTGCAAACATAACCCCGTTATGTGAGATACTCTACCAGAATTATTGGCTGTTGTTTAATCACGAGCACTATAATGAAATCAGCTGTAAGCGGAAACCCGGAATCCGTATTATTTACCTTATCTTAGATGAGCTTTGATGATTTTTGGTAGACGAAAAGAGCAAAATGATATCGTTGATCAGGTGTTTTGTCAATGAAAATAAAAAAACATTCTGGTAGAGAATCTCACATAGCGGGGTTATGTTTGCACTGGGCCATGTTTATAATTTTTAGGGATCAAACAAATATGTACATAAAATTATTTCCAATAACGCAATGTTCATGCATAACACATACGCGTTTTATAGAGCTATTGATGTGCTCTTACAGCAGATTATATGTCAGAGGTAAAAATCGAAATATGGGTTTAGAATCGACTGAAACTGGCTTGCCCAGGCAGAATTTCCCATACAAAATCGACCGTATTTATTTATTTATTTATTTATTTTTTTTGCATAAAGGGAAATAACTGCGTTATATAGCCAATTATATACAGAGAATAGCCTCCCTTCGTATTTTTCCTTTTGATGGGTTTTTAACTCCTACTTGTTCTTGTAACTCTGTTAGCCGTTTACCCAACACATATCTGTTTTGTTCACTTATAAAAGATTTGTGGGGAAAGAAACAATGGCTCATAATTTAGCCAAACCGGAAAATATCAACCATTAATGAATCAAATTACTGTTAAGATACATACTTATCACACGCGTGAAAGACGACATAAGAAACCATCGGGACGGAAAAAGAAATGCTCGGGAAGAAAATGTACCTCATATGGTCTAAGTTTAATAGAATCTATATCACACAGCGTTTTTGTATGTACATGTATATACCTATATTTTGTCGTATACCGATTATTCCTTTTTGGGCTAACCGCAAACCTCATGTGGGAAAATGGGTCAAACTATCGCCCGTAGAAGTAAAGCTGTAACCTCCCGATTCGTGACAGATTAAGGAATGCGTATCGTTTGGTATTAAATAACCACCAACATCGTTTCTCTATTATCTCGTCAAAATTAACAGTTATCTCCGGGCAGTATTTTGACAAACATAAACCATTTCTATACAACTGTGTCTTATTACATTTCATCTTCCATGACGAAAATAATGATAATAAAAAAATTCAACAAAAGTCATACACCTCCATATTCATTTCATTTTTCTCGGACATATTGAATTACCAGGAAAATCTGCGTCAAGTAGGCACGCGCATGCTCAGAGCTTCAGATTGTTATCCCACTCGGATACACTCGGATACGGTCCCACTAGAAACAGGAAGTCCCCTTCCCTATTTACCAGTGTAGATCTCCAAGTGGTTTGATATGACTGAGTGGTGGATAGAAGACGATAAAACTTGCGTAACGTTATAACGGCTCTGAAGTGACATGGAGGGTGTGTGTGTTAAAACAGTTCCGCTGATTGTAATTGGACTAGTTCTTTGTGTGTGTAAGTCCATTTTCATAGAAGCATGTTTCTAATTTAAATACTGCATGGAACTGCATGTGTTGGAATTTACTCTAGAGCTATGAAGTGTTTCTAATGATTCTAACTAAAAAAACTCGCTTTGAAAACACATGTCGTCCGACTTTTATATTTAACTCATTCTTTCAATTTATTGTGATCTTGAGCATATACCAATATGTCAGACGAGCAATTGACCATTTCGCCCCACTGTTTTTCGGTTATACTGTTTCAGCTGCGTCAAATGGTTGAATATAAAGTCATGATTTACTTAAAGATGTTAAGCCCCTAAGCTGGATTCACTCTACTCGTCTAAATGTATGTTGTTTCCAGAGAAAGCTGTCGCGAAGAAGTATATGTAACACACAGCGCGTGAGTGACCTTTAGACTGCCAATTAAAGCAGCAGTCTCTACTAATTAATCAAACGATCTAGTCATTGTAGGATTGGATAAGGCAGGATCGGGACTTTTCTTGGAGAGTCTGCAATGACGGATTTCCAGCACGTTTTGAAAATCTGTTTGTAATATCCATATATGTTATTCAAGCGGTCAATGTGAATATTTGTTATTCCAAAGAATCAATAAATCTATTATATATAGAGGTCAAGCCTTACATAGAAGAAGATGATAGAAAAGAAACATATGCAGTCTCATAAAAATACCATTAAGACGCAAAAGATAAGTTAAATGGACCAAAAGACAGACATAAAGACGTACAATTTTTGTACTACAAATTGACGTTGAAACTCATTTTAAGACTTATTTAAAGACTTATTTGAAGACTTATTTGAAGACTTATAGACAGGATTTACTACCAGCCAGCCAAGCAGCCAGCCAGTCGGACAGCTAGCCAAGCAGCCAGCCAAGCAGCCAGCCAGTCGGGCTAGCCAGCAGTCAGGCAGCCAGCCAGTCAGGCAGCCAGCCACTAAGGCAGCCAGCCAGCCAGCCAGCCAGCCAGTCAAGCAGCCAGTCAAGCAGCCAGCCAGTCAAGCAGCCAGCCAGTCAAGCAGCCAGCCAGTCAAGCAGCCAGCCAGTCAAGCAGCCAGCCAGTCAAGCAGCCAGCCACTAAGGCAGCCAGCCAGTCAAGCAGCCAGTCAAGCAGCCAGCCAAGCAGCCAGCCAGTCAAGCAGCCAGCCAGTCAAGCAGCCAGTCAAGCAGCCAGTCAAGCAGCCAGCCAGCCAGCCAGCCAGCCAGCCAGCCAGCCAGCCAGCCAGCCAGCCAGCCAGCCAGCCAGCCAGCCAGCCAGCCAGCCAGCCAGCCAGCCAGCCAGCCAGCCAGCCAGCCAGCCAGCCAGCCAGCCAGCCAGCCAGCCAGCCAGCCAGCCAGCCAGCCAGCCAGCCAGCCAGCCAGCCAGCCAGCCAGCCAGCCAGCCAGCCAGCCAGCCAGCCAGCCAGCCAGCCAGCCAGCCAGCCAGCCAGCCAGCCAGCCAGCCAGCCAGCCAGCCAGCCAGCCAGCCAGCCAGCCAGCCAGCCAGCCAGCCAGCCAGCCAGCCAGCCAGCCAGCCAGCCAGCCAGCCAGCCAGCCAGCCAGCCAGCCAGCCAGCCAGCCAGCCAGCCAGCCAGCCAGCCAGATATTAAAGAGACGGAATGAGATTTGAAGCAGACGCATTAAATATGTACGCAAATAGTACAATGAGCGTTCGCTGTAGGAACAATCATTCTTTATACGAGAAGGCTTACACGATTTTTGACGCATTTGCAAGATGATGAATGGCTCGGAAAACATAATGTTTAACTCAATCAAAGCGCCTATATGGGAAAGGGAATACGCACTGTACTTGAAAACAAACAAATGAACACACACGCATGCAGATTAAGACAACCTGAACTTTGTATTTCATGTTACAGTCATGTTTATAAAGTTCATGAAAATATCTGAAATAATTGTGTCGAGGGAAGGAATGGGCATATCCGTTCTTTGTTCAAATAAGAACTCGTGTGATGAAGTATTCAGGAGTTGTGTTTTGTTACTTGCATAAATCTAATCAAGCTCAAAGGTCAATTAATGCCTTTACCAGCCTCATTAATCAAACAAAACACAAAACATTACAAAACCATGTTGAAATCATAATAAACCAATGATACGAAAGTAAAGACTCGGATCAGCATAAAACAGCTCGCAGCCTGAATCTAATTCTTGCTTCGAGATACAACCCCTAATTTAGTTTGATTTTTTGCACGATAGATTAGCGGTAGTTCTGTGTGTTTAAGATCTTTATGAAAATGATTAGTTTATCAGCATGCAGCATGCACCTCTCATTTACACAGACGGCGAGATGCAGTAAAACCGACAAACATATGGGCAAGTTATTTTTGTGGAATGAAAATGTCTGAGTAATGGTATGAGTAATTTAGAAGACTGCATTTAAAATAAAGCACGGCTAACAGTAAATTACCATGCCTTTACAAACATGTTTACTGTCAAATGCAACACGACTATCCAATGTAATCACCGTCTAATCCTTGGAGAAAACTAACTCTTTTTTGTCACAAAGGTTTACAAATTACATTTCTATCTAACCTGATAAACATTTATATAAAGAGGTTGTGATCATTCTTATGTAGATATACAGGTCCTAGACAGTAGTTGTACGTTAAGATGGATATCGTTAGATAGGTATAATACTGCCGAATCGATGTAAAACCCAAGTTCACGAGCACATGGATGTCATTGAAATAAACCCAACTCAGTTTAAATCCGTCGGAAAAACAGAATATCAAGACAAATTGGTTGATCTACTTAAAGGTGTTATCACAGTCTAGAGCATTTGGCATGCTATTTGTTTGCCTATTTGTTTGGCAGGTTATACATAGATACATTCATATCATGACTATGACCATTTAAGATGGTATTTATCCTATTCTATCCGTTCCTGAAAACCCTCAAACCGTCGTTTGTCTGCGGGCTTCTATTACCCAGTTCTATTCAGGGAGTATAGTCTCGCCTCGACCGACTTTATAGGAAACGTTTACCTCACAAGTCAAAGCGTGTTGGTTATCTACAAGTGACATGAAAACACAATTTATGTATTTCAACACGATAAACAGATAAGTATTCCGCTGATAAGCCCGTTGATAAGGAGAGTTTTCTGTCGTCTATAAATCATGTACTTTCTCATATTTATACACCGCGCTGGTATAATCTTCCTGTTATAATGAGAAACACATTTGAAGTAAATTTAAAAACACTGTGCCATAAGGATTATTTTCTCATAATAAATGCGACATCGTTTTTACTACGGTTCAAGTATAATATTTTAACTACAATCTGGTACTTTCGTAAAACATCTCTTTCCAATTAGCATTTATCTAAAATGACGAATATACCAGTAGGTCGTTGCAGATACTTACGACAAATGTTTCTCGCTGTGGTAAAGGGTAATCTGTTGGAATATTTATGGAATCTTGGTATGAAAATAAACAGCATCTCAATATTTCGCAATTATTACATTTTTCTTGGAAATGCGAAAGAAAAAATCATCACCTTGAAAAAGAATCAACTTCAACATACTTCCTAAGATCGAGCAACGTGAGTTTGATTTTTTTCATAACTTCTTTAAAATAAACTCGAACGCAATCTATCTCGCTAAGAACAAAGCAGTGCTCAAGTTAAGAACTAGAACTCATGTTCAAATCAAACACTTAACAGTTCTTCATACACAGGGAGTTTGCATTGATTAGACCATGCTGAAAATTCCATATCAACTCTGAACATTTTTTTCAAAATGTCAACTCTAACCATGTATTGTTGCTGATCAAGGTATAAGTAAGACAGAATGCACAAAGTGACTACATGAAATTGGAAATATGCATATTTCGGTCAAAACGTTTCATATACACATCCTTAAGCAGGTGTAAATGATAAAAACAGACACATTGCTGAGAACGAAACCATTGGTGAAAGAAACGTGCATATTTCCCACAACATTTCAGAAACCCTTATATCATGGAAGCCATTAATCATTTCGTCCTGGGAGAGTTCAATAACATCTATTAGTCCGTCATTGATTATAAGTGTTTATTCTAAGAATTACAGACATAGATAATTATTTACGCAGACGCCACTCTAGGATGAAGATGATGTGAAACAATTGATACAATCGTCTATCCGCCTCTAAATACGACACGCCTTAATAACGTATGTCTATTTCTTCCGCAAACCAAACTAGTCAACACCATATCTGGTAAAACCCCACTGGACGAATTTTGAGTCCAATACGCATTGGTTAAACGACTCCACACACCGCCGTATTTTTGGTCGGGATAACGATACCACTTATTTTCTCTGCAAGGTCTAAATCTCAATTTCAAAACAGAGCTGCTGTTTTCATAGTTCAGCACCGATTGGCTGCTGGTTATATTTTATATGGACGAATACCGAGGTTAAGGATGCGCAACACGTATCCAAAGTGTCCACTTATAAGCTCCCTCACACGAGACAACATGAATACGACTAGTCGGTATCTTACAACGGACGCGGTTATTCTTTACAGTACAGTACACCGTCCCTTTGTGGATAAGTAACCCCATATTCACAGAAGTAATAAATGTCATTGTGAACGGCCGATCATTTCTAATATGATTTAAAGTAATATTAGCTTTTTCAACACAGTATCCCTGTCTGTGAGTAACACTGAGTTAGTGGGATAAGTGTCGAGCGATGTTCATGTTTATACTAGTTCGATACAAAGACAGCGAATATATACTCAAGGAATAAGAGCTATTCAATGAGTTACATGCCATCCTTTTCATAAGCTGATAGTTGACTTGGAAACTTTTCGAAAGAGATAAATACGTATCAATAAAAATAAAGCCATTGAGTCAAACTTCAAGTCAACCCTGCACTAGGATTGGACATCGTGCATTTTTACGCAGACCGGTTCATACCGGAATGTTGTTGAGGACGGTATCCGCCTTCTATATCTCATTCTTTAACAGGACCATTGAAATATGTATTGGAAACCCTTCTCCCTAAGCAAGTTTTCTTCCGTCAGAGATGTCAACTATGAGGATGATTTAGAAAGGTTTTATTCTATCAGTTCTACGACTAACTCGAACATGTCAAGAATATGCTTCATTGCAAGCCGAAATCGTGTGACAAAATGTATATACTAGCAGTAACAAGGTTTAGGTTTTTTTTGTATGAGAATGTTTAAAGGACATATTGGCTACAATAACGTATTGATTCATTATTAAGTCCATTTCTAAGTCCAAACCCTTCCAAACATATATTGAACCATTGACTATATAAGTCCAAACCCTTCCAAACATATATTGAACCATTGACTATATAAGTCCAAACCCTTCCAAACATATATTGAACCATTGACTTTATAAGTCCAAACCCTTCCAAACATATATTGAACCATTGACTATATAAGTCCAAACCCTTCCAAACATATATTGAACCATTGACTATATAAGTCCAAACCCTTCCAAACATATATTGAACCATTGACTATATAAGTCCAAACCCTTCCAAACATATATTGAACCATTGACTATATAAGTCCAAACCCTTCCAAACATATATTGAACCATTGACTTTATAAGTCCAAACCCTTCCAAACATATATTGAACCATTGACTATATAAGTCCAAACCCTTCCAAACATATATTGAACCATTGACTATATAAGTCCAAACCCTTCCAAACATATATTGAAACATTGACTATATAAGTCCAAACCCTTCCAAACATATATTGAACCATTGACTATATAAGTCCAAACCCTTCCAAACATATATTGAACCATTGACTATATAAGTCTAAACCCTTCCAAACATATATTGAACCATTGACTATATATTAACCTCATGATTGCGTCACAGTTCGAAATAAAAGGAGAAAAGTAGTAAAATTGAAAAGAAAAAAACAAACAAAAAACTAATTTGGTCCTATTAAACAACGATTTCACGAGTTATCTGTATACAACAGACATGATGATACATGTAACAACGATTAATGCGTACATCTAAATTGTTCGTATACCAGGAAACAATTAAACGCATGAAAACAACTTGTTCTGTCTAAGTGTTACAATAGTGCAGTCGTCGAGAGATAAAAGGCAAAGTTTCCTCGTTGTAAGTGAATTCTTACATCCGACAATATAGAACTCAATTGGGCAATTGACAAAAGTCATGAAACTCACACCCCTTGCCTTGTGAAAGTGGTCCAGACGACAGTTTCCAGTGATTCCCCAAACCGAGGGGTGCTTCACCATTAAGTGTATGACACATGAGAAATTGTCTCATTGCACCATGTTGACACCAATGTCCCTTATATTAAAGCTTCTAACTGTTCCCTACATATTTAATCATCCATTTCCAGTCTGTTTTAACAATTCACATTGGTCATAGCTTCTTGCTAAAACATCAAAATTTGAAATATAAAATGAAACTATAACCATGATTTTCTTTCTAACAAAACAGGCAGTGTGTCCTCCAACACTTCCCCCACCATCACCAACATGACTGTTCCACCGACCAGCACTACAGTCCTTACTAATGGAACTCTCGTCATCAATACGACAACAACAACCAACACACCGCCAGTATCTGCACCGACCAATGTCAGCAGGACCCAGTCTACCAACAACACTACCCAGTCTACCAACAACACGACCACGCCACCTAGCGGTAGCACAACACAGTCCAACATGGCTGCCGTATCTTCCGCCCTGAACACGTCAATATCGACCGTGTCTGGAGTCAAAAACGGCAGTACAACAGGTGATAACAATCATTCATTTCTTATCGTTACTAATAGTACTGACGCAATGTAATAAAGCATAATTTTGAAGACACTTGCTACAAGTTTTGCGACAGAAAAACAAGTAAGTGCAGTTGCACGTATTAATGAATGTAGATTTATGAATATCCGTACAACACATGGTGGTGTCACACCACATGTTGATATTTAATGCGATGTACACATTAATGATTCGTTCTATATAGGATATGTTTCATAAAAGTTTATCAAACACATTTCGGGATTTCACGGATTTGGTTTCGGGGCGGCAGTAGTAATGTTTATAGGAAAAAAGAGAAAGAGTTTATTTGAACAACTATTCCTATATTTTTCTCATTATGTCAACATCACGAAGACTGTGACATATCCATTGCTAAATTTTGAGCAAAATAACATTACACATTTGTGAAGTCCATCAAAAAGTCTTCTTGTTCAATTAGAATGTGTCGTCAACGTAACAGAAAATAGTCTTCTATACTTTCATGGAAGAAAGAAGATACAACCTTACAGTTTCGAAACATGTCGACAAAAAATATGCACGAAGGAGATGTTGATTCGACATGTTTCAACTGTTCGATGACTATTGATATTCCGTTTTAATTCAGCACCAAACTTTGCCAAGGACATGGTACTGAACAAAGAAGCTATTAATCCTATGTTTCATTAATTGATCAATGATTTTAACGTTCATTTTTACACAGCAACCCTTTCACCCAACATCACGATGTCTAGTGTCGTAAATACTAGTGCAGCAACATCTACGATACCCCAGCCGATACCGAGTGATCAGAACATAACAACAATCACATCGATCTCGTTACCCACACCTTCAATAAACACAACAACGTCCTCTCTCACTCCAACACCGACACCTGCAAACTCCACAGGGGGACTAGCCACAACAACAACTTCACCAAACACAACATCAGCTGTTTCCTCGACCACCCGTACCACCATCATAACACCAGTAGCAGCCGCGACCTCGCCTACACCCCTACCGTCGACAGCATTACCAGCATCCACTGTATCGACAACCATATCGACCGCAACACCAACCAATACCACGGCTAGCACTACAACCCCGGTACAGACCACGGTGACGTCATCAACATCCGGTACGGGTACAGCCGGAAAAGTAGAGGCGTGTGAAGGTAATGTGTAAAACGTTATACAGAAAAGGAAATATCTAGCAGCTTATTCTTCTGTCAATTTTCCAATGTATAGTGAAAGAACACAGCAGGATGAATTGCTGTATTGTAAATTCATATCGAACGTAATTCAACTCTAGTCTCAAAGAATTTATATCCAAGAATATCACAGACTCTGAGCATTTGAGTTACAAAACCGATTTCACCGTCTCTCATTAACATTGAACGGTCTTCACGTACGAGCAATCTGTACCATTTGTCTCTATATTTGATAAAGAATAACGGTGTCCGATGTTGACTGTTATAGTTTCATCGAAGTATGAAAACAGTCGTTTCAATAGTTGTTGTGTTTTTGTTTTTATCAGATTCCGCCTTCGGTAAGACTGGACTGGTTGCCTTTATCATACTGGGGATCGTGTGTATCGTCCTGTTACTGGTTCTCATCTGTACGATTTGTAAACTCAAACAGGACAAACAAACTAGAAGCCAGCTACCAGAAGAAGAAAAGGCCATTCCAAAACTAAAGATGTTGGAGGTAAAACTGCAATACATGTTTATATAATTAGCACAAGAGACAGAAACAATTGGCTTCTGAACGGGGTTCTGCACCGAAATAGTCTTCAACTGATTTTATTTTATTCGAAACAATTCGTTCAATGTTATCTTAGAATCACAAGTTTATATAGTGAAGGAATAATCCCTCCTTTATTCCATTACACTTAGTTTTCCCTGAAAAGCGATTTTGTGACAGCTTTCCTGATATTGCCACATGAAGGTCTTGGAAGCTCATAGAGTTTGGGGTTTGAAGTTTATTTCACAAAGATTTCATTTATGTGTCACCAACAATTTATTTCTTCCATATTTCTTATTTTTATAGCATTACAATTTAAAGTTATCTAATTAAACGTATGTAACTTTAGCATAGAACATTTAAAAATAGCTTAGATCTTAAAAGCCGCTGTAATGAGTTTTATGATTAGGATTTTAAAAAAAAGTTGGTCGTGAGAATGCCCTTGTTTTTAATTAAATTGTGTTGTAATCAATTCGAACTTCGCCAACCAATCTGTGTCACTTTGGATCGGACAGTCCGGCCTAAAACACTTATCTTGTTCTAATGCGTTTTAAGTTAAGATAATTTGACACACTTAAACAGAGACATAGATAACATATATAACATGTTATCTATGTCTCTGACTTGAACTAAGAAATGCTAATATACATAAATACGCAGTCGCACTGGAGTGTCCAGTATGGAAGGCGTAAAAATTAAAATCACCTCACATGTATTCAATGCATATGTATAAGTTCTATAGAGATTATGTGATGATAAATCATTAAGTATACATACTAATTAATACATTTGTAAACTGTTTCTCAGATCAAAGACACGCCGGTAAGGACGTATAACAAGTCAGAGACAATCGGTGTAGAGGATGGTCTACAAACTTTCTCATTAGATTACGAAAAGTACGTCCAACAGAAGAAAGAAGAACACAAACGGAAAGTCGCCAACACAAGGTAATGTGAATTGATACTCTTTTACTGGTTTTCTGATCTAGTTGTATAAACGTCTTTTCAATGATAATGCACTCCGATCTGCGTTGTCATATAGAAAAATCATGACACCAAAAGATTAGTTTAAGTCATCCATTCGGTTCAAAAAGCTGAGATTTCTTCGAGATATATTACAAAACAAATCACCTTCTTATTCTACACAGCTGTGGTCATTAATAGCCGTGCTTACACATATACTCCAAACATTCAGTTAATACATACAGTACTTTTAATACAGTTCAGTGGACACGTCCGACGGCCCGGGGGTTAGCAGTTTTCTGATCGGGAAGAAGCCAATGTTGATGCAGAAATCCTCAGGCTCGAGCCCGGGCTCTCCGAGTAGCCCAACTAGCCCTAAAAGTCAGATTGGGGAACAGAAGCCGCTTCTAGGAGAGGACGAACCAGTCGTGTTCAATTTCAGTAAGTAATTCGGGAATTAATCTAATGCATAAAAACTATCCACCGGTCCCTAGCATTTAACGATATGGCGGTTATCTTATGGACCATCTTTCATATTTCACAAAAAACTTCTCTACGATGAAATAATTTAGATCATACATTGTTTACCTCGAATAGTTCCTTGCATGACAGGTTTATACGCAGAGACATTTTGGTATCACTGATTCTGTGAAGAAACACGTTCTGATATTGACGACCGACAGGATTAGAGCTAAACACTATCACAGTTTTATCACATAGGGCTCTATGTTCCTGGTATATACTTCTTAGAACTAAACACAATTCTTTACTTAATAAACACACTTGTTCAAAGGTGTGGAATGTATATACCATGTCATATTGACTTCTACTGAATACACCAGAAACAATATTGCCCAAGCCCAGCCGCACTTTGAAATTCTGACCTCTACTCTAATACATAGGCGTAGGAGCCGGGGGGCCAGGCCCCCCAATATCCAGACTGGGGGGGCCAGAGTATACTTTGCCCCCCCCCCCCAATATTCACGATCGAAGATGAAGATTTTTGGGGAAAAAATGAAAGAAATGGAATTTAACAACAAAATTAATATAAAAGTGTATTTTGTGCTTTATTTAATACCAATTCGCCTTTTGTTACGAACCATAACCAAAACATTTTGACTTTATCATCGCAAATGACAATCTGAATACATTGGGTTTATCCAATGAAATCTCAGCTCACGGAAAGTAGTTTCGACTAACGAAAACAGTGGTGCAAAACGTATGGAATGGAATTGCCGCCACCTGGGCTATTGTCTTTTATGACATCGCAAATTATATATTTGTTTGATGAAATTATTATCACAATATGAATATGACAAAAGACATTACAGTTTTTGTTAAGTACCTTATGATTACTAAGATTTTATGACAATTCAAATTGTAGAATTCTTCTGGTCTATTGAATTTACTACCAGTCTTTATTATCAAAATCTCAATTCAAATTTGATAGAAAGAAAAAACATGTTATATTCAAAAGGCAAATGTTTGCATCTTCATAACAAGGTCTTCACTAAAAGAAAATGAACAAAAATACCAACCCATCTGTCTTTACAAAAACATTTGCATCTTCATTACAATGTTGTCACTAAAAGAAAATGAAGCCGGGAACCATGTAAATCAAGACGCTAGAGAGCGTTGCAATCGTATCTACTCGGCAATCCCCGTAACAAGTCGGTAGATATACCTCGTAAGCAGTACATGAATACACCAGAAATCCTGGGGTAATTCGCCTTATTTCCGGCGGATAACGCAAAATGCACACAGGCACTAAATATGTATTTAATACACACAAATTGGTTATATATCACAATTGAATGTTTTTTTTACCCTTTTCATTAAATATGATCATATGAATACATCTTTGTTTCATGTTTTGTCAATCAGCTCTTTCCGGCATTCCCCGGCTTGTGACGGGGATTGCCGAATTGATACGATTGGCCCTTCGTTGCTGACCTACTTTAAAAAATGGCTCCCCATTACCTCCGAGGTTATTTTAAGAAATGGCCGAGGTGTTCCGAATGGAGAGCGTTGCGGTGAAACCAGAAATAATGACTGCTCCCTAAACGGTGCAGCCAATCTATAAATAGAGACCTGACGTCACAACTAGCTCATGCCTAGAATTATAGTTTTAGAACGCGACCCAAACGTCCCAATACCGAAATAACACGCTCAAAACAAGTCAAGCAGTCCAAAACGGCCTACTCCGTAATGGACTGACTTCATTTGAAAACAAATGAAAGCCAGGTATTCTGTTATAACTGACAAATATCAGAGTGGCTGACATATCTAACATGTTCCTGAAGAAGAAGTAGTTGTCGTTCTTAAAGTCGGCAAATTCGCGTGCTTTATCTATCGTTTAGTATTTTTTATGACCCTAGAATGACATACATGGCTTATTTGCATAGCTACATGAAAGAGCGAAATCATAGATAAGCGACTCAGGTAAACCCAAACGGTAAATTTCGAACTGCTGCGTGTGTTTCACAAGCTAATCAGGTGTATCTTTTCTGGATTTTAATTGTAAGAATTAACCAAAATCCCATATGTAAAGGATAACCGCTGTGCCTTCTGTATAATCCCGAAAAAACATCAGATGAGTTTGTCTTCCCGACTTGGACCACGAGTACAACTCCTATATGCATGATATCAACCCGCCAAGCCATGTCCTATTCATTAAGGCAGTTTATCGTGGTCTAACTTAATCTGAATGATCCAGACGTAGATATTTCATTCTACGTCTGGATGCGTTCGATGTAAAAGCGCGTCAATCGGATATCGATTATTAACGGTAGTGCATGTCGGGTAATATGTAGAAAGGGGGCGGAGTTAAAATGATAGGTAAATTCTGGCGGGAATATAATATTGGCTCCTTTTTCGTTTGGTAGAATAGATCTATTTTAATTAAAAACGAGATGCCCTTTACCTCATATGAATTTTGTCAATTGCCAAAGTATTGCAACGGTTGATTTCAATTGAATACGTAGATATTCATTCATTTAGTAAAAATATTTGTGAATGACGTAAAACATATATTTGTTCGAGGGGGCACTTCTCCGGCAGGGCACTTATCCGTGATCCAATATATACATATCAAGGGAAATATGTATCTGTTTAAATCTATTGCGAAAATCTAGAAAATACACAAACCATCAAAGAATTTTTTATGGAAACTTTTGCCAACAAAAACGCTTTGGCTTATCATTTCTTAGTAGACGAATCTATGGGCAAATTGATCTCAATATGATATTTTCTTGAATTATAGAAATCAGCAATATAGGTCTAATCCGAAATATAATTCTAGAAACTATTTCAAAGTATATTATTTGCAGGTTGGGCGAGCGCGAAGGGAAACAAACCAGAGACATAGTGACATCTATGTCTCTCAAACAAATTATTCAAAAATCTATCGATATGATCAGCTTCGGGCATGTTATAAAGGGGGATTACATCTTTCGGATTGTTGGTCTAAATATCAAACGCTTAGTTTTATGACTCCAGACAAGACGACGTGCGTCAAACGCAGACACTAATCCAGACACCGTCGTACATCACACAACACGTGTCTCATCCTTTATCTTGTCAATAGCATCATCGTTTTGCCCTCAAAGAATACGCATTTAACATAGACTTTATTTTTAAAGTATATTGATATCAACCAAATTCACAATTTTAAGATTTGGGAGCAAGTTTCTTCTGAATATTTCTTATGTTTGCAGCGAAAAGGTAGGCGTCAAAACCAAATCCTTTTTGCCAATATAGTTTACTTTTTTGATATAGTGAATATTTATTTTGTATTTTACCTAATCGATTAGTTTGTGTGTTTAATTGCAGTTTGAATTTCAGAATGGTAACGACCTTGTCTGGGAAACAGAAGGGTAACTAAATGTTGAAAGCTTACAAAACTGATGATGTTGGATCGGTCGTTATTGTCAATATTTTTTCAAAATTAAAATGGTACGGGAAAAGGTATTGCCCAATGCTTTCATGCATGGAATGAGTCGGACAAACCGATTTAATTTTGATTATGAATAGATTGGTTAATGAACTATTTGTTTGATGGTGCATCAATATCCACGGTTATTTAGCGCATATATAACAGTAGGTGACTATCTTTTTTTGTGTAAATAACTTCTTTATTTTTGATAACTTACTTTTATAACTCGACCTGTAATGTTAAATTTCTTTTTTTCATTTTTATTTTTTATCTTTTTTATTGGTCAACAAACTGTTTGTTTAATTGGACCAGTAAAACATTTAGAAAAAAAGATAAAAAAAAAATTCAAAATATGCACTACAACCATAACCCAATGTATCATTTCATAAGTATAGATATGAACATAAAGATATACGCGTTCAATTTGAGACCGTTTTGGCTGCCATATCACAACTGATTCAAGTGTAGGTACTCATAAATGTTATGAATGTTTCGCCACTTTTAAACCTACTTACATTTTCAATTTGCCACTTATGAATTGTGGTAGTGACGGAAAATTATTAGGACATTCGTATTGATCAAACCAAGAGAAAGCTTCCCTGTCCCTCTTCAAATCTTGAAATATGTGCGGAAAATTAATGAATTTTACTTAGATACGATTAAGTGGCTATCCAAGTTCAACAACATTATCAATGGCATTTCAGTGAACAATTACGGTTTCAAGTAGCTAAGAATTAGATTCAAGGAAATAGACTGGAGAAAGACTTCTTGACAATCGATAACCCAAACGGCCTAGTTTTGTCTACTTCTTTGTGGCCTTGATGCGTTATTCAAATGTATCACGATTTTCGGGTTGTTTCTCTCAGTATATAAAGAAATCTACGCGAACCAATGATAAATTTACATTCAACACAATTAGAAATCTTAATGTATCACACATAAAATGGTTCCGAAATACTTCGGACGTACCTGTATATCTTTCACGGTGACCGTAAAGGTGGCCGAATTCTATTCGGATTCTATTCGGACACCTTTACAGTCATCGTGATTTACGTCCGAAATATTGTGTTTTTTTCCTTTGAATTGTCATACAACAACCCATTTATTCAAATTAAATTACAATAACATTTACACATCATATAAATATATATATACAGTATAGTGTTTTCTAAAACTGGCATTTGACATAATCAAATTTGTTCTCAAGTCTAAAATAGCATTAAGAAGGAGTTGAGTAGACGAAGAAGAAGAGAATAGGAAGGGAGGAAGAAAATGATGGTGACTATCTTTTTATTAACACAAATATTCACAAAGGATTGTTTTCGAAATAAGTGTGGCGAAGCAAATCGCTTCAAACCAAAAATGTTGATATTGTTTTAATCAATTTAATCAGGGAGGCGTTGATTTTCATTTTTAGCATCGTGGTATGGAGTTGACAAACAGTCCGAATGAATGTTGAGTTTACCTATGTTATGTAAGAGATGTTTTATCAAAATTGAATCTAAAGTGTCGTTTCCTTCGACAATGGATTTCATCAAATGACTCTGCTTTGGTTTACAAACGAATTCATATTTCCCGTCGATCAAATGTTAACAATCGTTCATGTTTTTGTTTTTTCTGTAAATCACCGGAAATGGATGCAAAAAGCAATCTTATTGGTCAACCCCACCTTCTTTCTGATTGGTGCCCATATTTTTTCTCGTCGCCGATTTGACCCCTCACTCACAGAGGGGGAATGCTGACGCGTTTTTATCGCAGGGCGCCTCCAAGCTGTCACGCAGTTACAGCTTGGATCATCCGATTTAGGTCTAACTGTGGTTGTACTTTCGCAGGTAGATATCTATGCAAATAATCATGTCATTGAACGCAATGAACGGTCAGTATAAGTATACGGGTGTTGTTCTACTACCGCACCGGTTGGGGAGCAGCTATACATTATTGTCTCCCATTACTTCGCGCTAAAATGTAAGAATGTGATTTAGAAGTCTAACGTTCTCGTTTAAATCTAACAATTGTCATTAAGAAGATAAAACAAAAAGGTTTAAAACAATGAAAACGCTGTGGAACATTAAGACTTGAAAAGAGCACAATAGCATATTCATTCTAATATTAGGATAACGATTAGGAAGATAACAACTGAATTAGATCTATACAAATTATCAATCAACAAGAACAAATAAAAGTAAAAATTGTAATTGTCATAAAGGACAATAGCCCAGATGGCGGAAATTCCCTTCCATAAAAACGTACTCTAAGCAGTCAGACTCTATATTGTATTCAAATATAGTCATTTTTAAATTAGAATTGTAGTCGAAGTCGTGGCTGTGACAACATGGTGGCTGTCACTACTAGTACGTATCAGTACAATATGCTTTCCGCGTGAGATCGAGTCTTGGCCTATCCTATTTTCTTTTTCTTTTGGTTATTTTGTCTTAACTAAGATACACAATTTCATACGCTTTCTTTTAATTCATTCAATGATATTGAATTTGTAGACGCATGATTTGTCTTGAGAAAGTTTAGGAACATTTATTCTTAGACCGGTCCTCATCTGAAGTTGCCCCCATGTTGAAAACGCTCCTACGCCTTTGTAATATAGCATTATTTTTCATTCACCATCACTCATTTATTTTGTCGCACTTTGAAATATTCCTTAAAGTATTCTCGTATATGCTGATGTTATCTGTTCACACCACATTCTTTACTTCCAGCTAAAACTCCCGGAGAATCTCTGGCAGCCCGACGGGCGAGTAAACCGGAAGTCGCTGAAAGAAGAAATAGTGGCTCTTCTGCAAAGTCAACTAAAGGACTGGAACTGGCCCCGGATAATTTCACATTGAATTTATAGCGAGACATATTCACCATCTAAAGGAACATAATAATGCTTAAAGTGTTACACTTTCGTCTACGTGTCGTTAATTGTATACACATGTATTTATTGTATATGATTTTAGATTGATAACCGCACATTTGTGTCAAAAATGCACTGTAAATAATCATATGAGCGCTAAGACGTGGCCTTACAAAATTTCATTAATATCTGATTCAGCTAATCATGCTTTGGTAATAAAACACTCATGGAAGCCCCCGATCTGGACAGGGGACACTCTTAAACAATATTCAATACTTGAAATATAAATGTTGCTTTTGCCTTATACACCTTCGTACTGTATTGGTGGACGCTAACACCATCAATTGAGGGTCCATATTGTCTTCATCCAACAGGATTACTACGAGACCTTTACAATCTTACTACTGTCATTTTTAGATTCAAACCACTTCTTACACAATGCCCGAATACGGTAGGGGAAAGTTTTCATATGATCTGGAGAGGTATGAAACAAATTATCAAAATATTCCTTAATCACTTTTGTAAGAAATCGAGTTTTGTTTCATGGAGTTAGCAGTAGTTTCTGTAGCGGAGTAGTTATTTCATGACTTGTATAATACGGCATTAGATTTAACGCAGCAGGCGGTTTAAAGGACATTATATCTTAATGGATAAATCGCGTGATGATGTATATAGTTCATTGTAAATATAAAATGGTAAAGCCAACTGTGACATAAAGAGAATGTGCACATTTGACGCTTCCCAGCCCGGTAGATTTAGTCATATAAATACTGTACCATTCAATCAATCAAACTTAAATCCCTCTTCTCAAACGACCTTATAGTTTTAAAGGAAAGGAACATAAAACATGAGGGTTGTTATATTACGGTATTTATATATATCTACTTTCGTCTATATTACACACATTATTACGGGCTATATATATCTACTTTCGTCTATATTACACACATTTTCCTTTTGTTACAATTCTCTGGTTTTAGAATTCACACATTACTTTCCATTTATGAAAAAAAACACATTCGTGTATAAACTGTACAAGCTTTTTTTTATACAACAAATAAAAGAATATTGAAATTTTCTGTGATCACCAATTATTTCACTCCCAGTTTGGTCCATCCAGCTCATTCACCCCTAAATAATACATGGTTCTCCACATGCAGAGATAAAACAAGTCGCGATTTACCAAGGGTTGGACAGAACAGAGGTTGTTGGTACATAACGTGCCTTGACTGTTTAAACTTGTAAGTCCTGTTTGAAATGTTGTCCGGGTTAAGTACTGGTGATAAATTGTTAGACATAAGTATTAAGGTTTGGTGATGACATTCAAACTATCCAACTCTAAGTCAACAGCCAGATCTTTAAATCAAGTCATATATTAATGAAGTGATGTTCTAATGAGATTTTCCTAAATGTTTAATACTGTAGAACAGAGAACTCCCGGTCCTAAACTCATAAACTCAACTACTACGTCACAACAACGGCCGTAATCCTGAGATAAAAAAAATACTAATAAACATATGTTAACAAGACGTTTATTCAAAGGAATAAAACATTCAAATCATTATCTCAAATTGACAGACGACCTTTGAATCTTGAAACAAACAACTTAAAATCCTTTAAAAACAATATTTTTACCCATTGAATCTTCAATCTGGACCAAAACTAGATCAGATGATACTGAAACAAAATGAAACTTTGTTCATATTGATTTAGTATGCCTCACCATTGTTTTTATAAAGCATTCTGCTTCAGGATTATAAAGTCAGCTATAGAAGACAATGTAGTTCAATGGGAATAAATATCGTACTTTATACCAAATGAACATATGGATGGATAATGATTCTGCTTCTTCACAGATCTAAAACAAAGTATGTAAAAAGAAAGCCTCTCAATTCCACCCTTTCAAATTTCTATTGATTGTCCCATATGACACGGTGTTACTGGTCCAAAATAAAGAAACAACAATTAACAATCATTAATATAAAGAAAATTAATGTAAATCCAATTGTATTTAGAAGAACCTCGATATAAAGCTTTGTGCTTGCTTTATTCACCAAAATGAAAATGTTTTTCACATTTAATTTGACACTGTTTTCATTACTGGATTTTTCACATGGACCAATCACACTCTATCCGATGGGGTTGAAGGGATAACTACAGTATCCATATATCTTAGTTATCTTAGTTATCACAGATAGTTCGCCTCTCATCATCACAGTTTTATACATGCACTAACGTTGTGTCTAGCTATGCTTCATTGATCTCTGGGGTTTGTGGTGGGGGTTTGTAGAACGGATCCTTGGGTAACATGATATCTGATAACTTCTGAACAAGGTCATTGCTTGGAGATACATTTTTCTGAAATTGAAATAACACAATATACTATTTGTCCAATGAAGCTGCATATTTAATTTACAATCATGTCAATAAAGTGATCATACCACTTGATTCAATCAGCAATGCAACTTCCATAGAGCACAACGAGAGGACATCATTCAACTCTCAGCTTACACAACTCTGAATAAATCTTGACAATTTTACTTCTAAATGACCAAACTGGATCGAGAATATTTGAGAATGTCTAACTTAACTTAACTTGATGGAGATTTGTTGATTAACAGATGATTATGGAGACCTCGACCTATGGCCATGTGTGGATCGGAGCAAACTGCTACATTGGCAAAGTCTGATGACGGCCTTATATGCAAATCAGATCAAAGTGGATTATTGAAGTAAGTAGCAACGTTCAAAAGAAACACAACACCAGCCTTCAGTTCAAACTTATTATGTATAAAAGTCAGGGTCCATCATACCATAGGGGCTCAGCTTTTAATGAACATATCCCATTTTTCAACATTGCAACAATTCGCATTTTTGCAACAGATATTAGAAAGCGTTATTACATAAGAAGTATTTGCCCATTATGAACTTAAATGGATATATACAGATTAACTTACTGTAATCAGCAGCCTCAATAACCCGGTACCATTCATGGGTAGTTTATTGTCCATAGATAGTGTCGTCTGATATTGTATGGCCTTCAGTAAGGCTTCAAGGCCTGATTCACCAATCTTGTTTCCTGTAAAAGTCAATCAATAGTTAATGTTGGCATTTCCCAAACAACAAACATAGACCATTTTCAAAACATGTTCAGAAATTTTCTGTTTCATGTCTCACCACAATAGCAACATTGACAGATAGGATAATTATTATTTTCAATTCATTTTTAATAAATCACAGCATGTGTATAAGACAAAGTCTATAAACAACATGACACAACTAATTCAACTTAAAAAACTATCGATTAAAGTCAAATGGAGAAGATTTTTTGTGAAAAATATTTAGAATCTCCTAGTTAGAAGCAGGAGTTATGGTTGAAAAAAATCTAGAGAAAAAAGTTAAACCTGTATGGTACCATCAGACTGTTACAGTACATAATTGTACATTTCTACAGACACACATTTATTCATCATTCACATCTGGGTTATTGAATACAAGTGGGAAACTGTAACTGGCTTGAAAATATATTGTGCAAAATATTGGCAGAGAACTACCATGAATGAGGATAGGTACACCTGAGTTAATGAGGATAGGTACACCGGAGTTTATGAGGATAGGTACACCTGAGTTAATGAGGATAGGTATACCGCGTTTATGAGGATAGGTACACCGGAGTTAATGAGGATATGTACACCAGAGTTAATGAGGATAGGTACACCAGAGTTGATGAGGATATGTACACTGAGTTTATGAGGATAGGTACACCAGAGTTAATGAGGATATGTACGTCTGAGTTAATGAGGATAGGTACACCTGAGTTTATGAGGATAGGTACACCAGAGTTAATGAGGATATGTACACCAGAGTTAATGAGGATAGGTACACCAGAGTTGATGAGGATATGTACACCTGAGTTAATGAGGATAGGTACACCAGAGTTAATGAGGATAGGTACACCGAGTTTATGAGGATAGGTACATCGGAGTTTATGAGGATATGTACACCGGAGTTTATGAGGATATGTACTTTATGAGGATATGTACACTGAAGTTTATGAGGATAGGTACACCAGAGTTAATGAGGATAGATACACCAGAGTTTATGGCGTTAATGAGGATAGGTACACCGGCGTTAATGAGGATATGTACACCGGAGTTTATGAGGATATGTACACCGGAGTTTATGAGGATATGTACACCGGAGTTTATGAGGATATGTACACCAGAGTTAATGAGGATATATACACCGGCGTTTATGAGGATATGTACACAGGAGTTTATGAGGATATGTACACCGGAGTTTATGAGGATATGTACATCGGAGTTTATGAGGATATGTACACCGGAGTTAATGAGGATATGTACACTGGAGTTTATGAGGATAGGTACACCTGAGTTTATGAGGATAGGTACACCTGAGTTTATGAGGATATGTACACCAGATTTAATGAGGATATGTACACTGAGTTAATGAGGATAGGTACACCGGATTTTATGAGGATAGGTACACCAGAGTTTATGAGGATAGGTACACCAGAGTTTATGAGGATGGGTACATCGGAGTTAATGAGGATATGTACACCGGCATTAATGAGGATAGGTACACCAGAGTTAATGAGGATAGGTACACCGGAGTTTATGTGAATAATGTTTAAAATGGATTGAAACTCAAATCCAAACAAATAAGCAACCAAATAGATTTTTGGATATTGCATAACTGAGGATGATACTACAAATACAAACTTACTGGACAGATTTAGATTCAACAACACTCTGTTACCAGCAACCCAGAGTTGTCCATCCAGGAAATCTGCGCCTTCTGTCAGTGGATTGATAAAGTCTGGACTATCAGTAATCTGAAATAAAGGGAAATTGTTCTTGGGCACAGTTTTCTCAAAAGTGATGCTATAAAATGTTGAAAATGAAATCATAGCAGATAACAGTTGTAGATTATGATATTTTCCATTTAAAACTGAGGAAAAAAACAACAGTGAATTGAAGAGATTTTTTCTTCATTCAAAATTTGTTCTGTATTTTTCGTCACAATGATTAATCAAGTAATTTACAATCAGCATGTGGCATTGTTTCAGAGAAGGCTTTTTCAAAAGTATCCATAAGTTCATTTTTATTCTTACAGTGGTCATCACTTTAGAACATCATTGAGTAAAGTAGTCACATTTTGGTTTGCGATAATTTCATTACTTGTTTGCAAAAAAGGGCCCACTAATCTGGTTAGAGGTTAAATGAATCATTTTAAGTAGAGAAAAGGGTTCAAAATCTTATATTTTTGTAAGTAATTATGACTATTTTTTTAAAGATCACTATATCAAAATAACGTTTATGAGTCATTACTTCATTTTCTCCTGGAGTGGCTTTACGACCTCCATCCTTGCCAGGTTTCTTCTTACTGTCCTTTCCACCCTTTGCAGCGTCGGCGGCCAGTGAGGCTGGAAATATACAGTGATCACATCAATAAAGTGTGGGGGCTAGAGATCAGGAAATAAAGGGAGGTAACTTAGACTCTACCTGGCAATTATTCTATTAGAGTAAGACAAAATATAACTTTGAACTTATTGATTTTAAAAGGCTATTTGTTTTGAAGAGCAATAAAAATATAAATTAAAAACTGCACTAAAAGTCCTTAAGCTTAACTGCAGTGAATTTGTGTGAGATGGAATCAATAACTCATTAGAAGTAAAAAATATTAATTGTTGAACAATGTTATAGTAATGTTGATAAGATCAAACTTACAGTGAGTCGATATTTGAAAAATAAAACATAATAAGCAATAACCATATTCATATTTTATAGATAAATCATTTCTTTGATGAATTACTTTGATCAAAGAAACAGGTATTCAAATTATGTTTAAATGAAAATCATTTCAAAGATCTTCATGTTGTTTGTAGTTTTCATCTAAATTCATCTAAATTAACATGGTTTTTAAGTGAACTTTTGATTTCACAATAGAAAGAATTAAGTATAATCAAAACTTTAAAACTTTAGAATTAAAAAGTAGACATGCAGGAATACAATTTTGACTTGAATATATGAATAAACTAACAAAATACCAAGTCTATATAATCACATGCACTGTACATAAAACCACATGCATAGGCATATACAGGCAGAACATTTACAACATTAACAGTGCCTGGTACAGCAGACATGCCTGAAAAGTCCTCTCATAATATAATAGACAAACACAATGTTATAAAATAAAAGTTGATTAAATATCCTTGTAATATGAAGAAATTGTCTCAACTTTAAGTTATGTCATTCTTTTAAACAATGTCTTTGAATAGTGACATTAGAAACAATTATGAAGCGAGAAGAAATCAACAGTGATCCCATAATTCTTCCAAAATTCTTCTCTTTCAAAAATATTTTCTGTTTTAGTAAAATTTGCATTCCTTGTCTATCAAAGCTTCCAATTAGAGCCTGAAATAAAGAAGCATGATACATTGAATAAATATGGAGTAGAATTTGTGATATATGATAATACATGATGACTTGAACAATAGTAACAACTTTAGATTATTTTCAAAGTATTGAGTTGCCTCAAAATGTCCATGTTTTTTCTATATGCTCTTTTCCTGCATGCCACATAAACTACATAGTTTAATCTGCATGTAAGACCTCTTGCAGAAGTGAGAAGTATTCTTGCCATCAATAGATCATAAAACTTCACTGGACATCATTTTGTAGCATGATTATGGATAATAATTTATATGATAGTCACAATTTTAGATTACATTAGATAGTAAATGTGGACAGCAAGAGTTCATGTTTAACTATTCACGATGTCATCACAACTCCATCATAGAGTCAACCTGCTATGATAGTAGAGCATCCAGCCTTCATTCTGTACAAAAGCTGCCAATCTCACTCTAGATTGTGTCTTTGATACACACTGTAGAATGTTTTGTTTAAACTTATTTATTTTACATCGATTGTGAAACAAGTTCTTACAACTTCGATTAATCACTCTCGATTCTGCTTCCTGGATACATAACCAGTACTCGCAACAAATGTGGATTAATGAGAGTTCGCAAGGCAGATCCCACCACTCACGGGTTGAACCTAACGTCCCTAAATGTATCCAGAAGCCGACGCTCTACCCCTGGACCACTGCCCTCCACTGTAGAATGTATATACTGTATACATGTATAAATGAACATGTATTAATAATGCATATGCTTTAAATGTTGAAGGTTATATTTAATATAGCAAAACATTTCTATAACCTTATGGCAAACAAAACTTTGAGAGGATATTTTTAGGTACAGTCATTAGCAAGGGAAATTGTTTATACTGTCTTGTAGTTCCCCTGTTGAAGAATCAATGTACTAATTGGTGTCTGTCAGACTATATATCTGTCATAGGTACCATTTGGGCCAAATTCTCTAATCACTTGACCCCCAACTTATACCTGAGCTCCATTTATTCAATCTCAATTGTAACAACAGAATGGAATAAAGTACTGCTTACCCAAAAGTTATTGATCAAACTTTATAAATAAGAGATGGCATAAGTTTATGAAGTAACACAAGCAATTGCATTTTTCTCTCTTTTTGCCACTTCTACATGATAACTTTTACAATTTCAATATGGGGGTTATATGTTAGGGCAATTAAACAGTTTAACAACTGCAACCAGACATATTTGAAAAGCATATACATGTACAACAAAGTTCTTGTTAACAGCTGAATAGCATACTTTTATATTTTATTGTTAATTTAAAGATAGTCATATTTTGAGAACTAATATAATAAGTGTTATATATTTGAAAACCTGTTCGATGTTTCCATTTTGCCAGTTTAACTGAAAGAAGTACAAGTATACAGGTTTATATGTGTCATCTCTAGTGATTTGTCATGTGCATTATGTGATCTTATAGCTTGCCAAGAACAGGAGCTCTTAATTAATAAATTATTCCATGTTGACTTTGTTTACATGCATAAAGCAGCTGATTTTGGGCTAACATTAATAAAATAATTTTGGGCTATCATTGATAAAAAAAATGATTTTGGAAGGTAACGAATCAATAACATAATACCTAAAAAAGTCATGTTCTTATTAGTAATAATCATTATAACTAAATGGTAAAAATTCTACAAAACTAAAAATATGTAAAAAGTATGTAAGAAAACTGTTAATTGTTATGAAACTAAAATGTTTGTGTACAGTAATATATTTCATTATAATGCTCTAATAATAACTTTGCTAGATTCAAGTCACAAATCTTGATGAGGCTAACATTCATATGATAGAGTGAACTGGGTTGTTTATATAAAAATTATGATCTTAATTCCGATATTCCATGCCGATTGTGAATCTACACCCATCTACCGCTACCTATAGTATATGTTATTCTTATAACAAAATATAGAGCATGCTGGCTCGCCATTTAATGCATTCAAGAAATAAACAAAGATTACAAATTCTTGTAATGCAATCTAGAAAAGAGTCTCATTATAGATCTCTTTATTGTGTGTTCAATTGTCAGTGGTATTTTTTGGATCTACCACTTGTAGAAACCATAAGCTCCGAGGGCCATGTCAATCCAATCAAAATTCATTCACTATCTTGACAAGTACTCTTAAACAGACAAAAAAAATAAAAAACTGTTCATACTTCTTAAGGTGATTTTTTGAGGGATTACACTAATGTGAACCTTCAGCATAAGTGTATAGGAAAAAGAAAAGCATTTGGGTTGGTTTGTACAAAAGCTCCATTTCATTACAGTTCATCAGGACCTATATTCATACCTAGGCTGAGAACATAACATGCAACTTGCCCACCTTATCGTGCAGTAAAAGCCCAAAATACCCAAATAGCACATGCTTTGTAAAGAAGTGTTACCAGAGAACCCCAGAGTGGCATGAAGCATTTTCCAACCTGTGCCTAAATAAAACAGCATTGAGTCATCATATGTTTACTACTGACATCATTTGCGTTACAATTATCTACCCTATACATCATGAACACTTAAACATATGTACCTGTTACATAATAAACACTTACACATATCTACCTGTCACATCATAAACACTTTCACCTATCTACCTGTCACATCATAAACACTTACACTTATCTACCTGTCACATCATAAACACTTACACTTATCTATCTGTGACATAATAACCACAACCATTCATCTACCTGTTACATAATAAACACTTACACATATCTACCTGTCACATCATAAACACTTTCACCTATCTACCTGTCACATCATAAACACTTACACTTATCTACCTGTTACATAATAAACACTTACACATATCTACCTGTCACATCATAAACACTTTCACCTATCTACCTGTCACATCATAAACACTTACACTTATCTACCTGTGACATAATAAACACTTACATTCATCTACCTGTCACAAAATAAACACTTAAACGTATCTATCTGTCACATCATAAACACTTACACATATCTGTCTGTCACATGATAAATACTTACATTCATCTATCTGTCACATTATAAACACTTACACATCCCTGGCACATCATAAACACTTACACATATCTATCTGTGACATAATAAACACTTACACATATCAATCTGCCATTTAATAAACACTCACACATATATATCTGTCACAAAATAAACACTTACACATATCTATCTGTCACATAATAAACACTTACATTCATCTACCTGTCACGAAAAAAAACACTTACACATATCTACCTGTCACATCATAAACACTTACACATATCTACCTGTCACATCATAAACACTGAAACATATCTATCTGTCACATAATAAATACTTACACATAAACATATCTATCTGTCTGTGACATAATTACCACTTACACATATCTATTTGTCACATCACAAACACTTACACATATGTACCTGTTACATCTTAAACACTTACACATATCTGTCTGTGACATAATTACCACTTACACATATCTATTTGTCACATCACAAACACTTACACATATGTACCTGTTACATCTTAAACACTTACACATATCTGTCTGTGACATAATTACCACTTACACATATCTATTTGTCACATCACAAACACTTACACATATGTACCTGTTACATCTTAAACACTTACACATATCTGTCTGTGACATAATTACCACTTACACATATCTATTTGTCACATCACAAACACTTACACATACGTACCTGTTACATCATAAACACTTACATGTATCTGTCTGTGACATAATAAACACTAACACATATATATCTGTGACATAATAAATACTTACACATATCTATCTGTCATTTAATAAACACTTACACATATCTATCTGTCACATCATAAACACTTACACATATCTATCTGTGACATCATAAACAATTACACATTTCTATCTGTGACATCATAACCACTTACACATATCTATCTGTGACATCATAAACACTTACACATATCTATCTGTGACATCATAAACACATACACATATATATCTGTTACATCATAAACACTTTCACATTTCTATCTGTGACATCATAAACACTTTCACATATATATATATATATGTGACATAGTTAATACTTACACCTTTCTGTCTGTGACATCATAAACACTTACACATATCTGTCTGTCACATCATAAACACTTACACATATCTACCTGTCACATCATAAACACTGAAACATATATACATGTCACATCATAAACACTTACACATATCTACCTGTCATATCATAAACACTTACAAATATCTACCTGTCACATCATAAACACTGAAACATATATACCTGTCACATCATAAACACTTACACATATCTACCTGTCACATCATAAACACTTACATATATCTACCTGTCACATCATAAACACATACACATATCTACCTGTCACATCATAAACAGTGAAACATATATACCTGTCACATCATAAACACTTACACATATCTACCTGTCATATCATAAACACTTACACCTATCTACCTGTCACATCATAAACACTTACACCTATCTACCTGTCACATCATAAACACTTACACATATCTACCTGTCACATCATAAACACTTACACATATCTACCTGTCACATCATAAACACTTACACATATCTACCTGTCACATCATAAACACTGAAACATATATACCTGTCACATCATAAACCTGTCACATCACTTACATCTATCTACCTGTCACATCATAAACACTTACACCTATCTACCTGTCACATCATAAACACTTACTCATATCTACCTGTCACATCATAAACACTGAAACATATATACCTGTCACATCATTAACACTTACACATATCTATCTGTCACATCATTAACTCTTACACATATGTATCTGTCACATAATAAACACTGAAACATATGTACCTGTCACATCATAAACACTTACACATATCTACCTGTCATATCATAAACACTGAAACATATATACCTGTCACATCATAAACAATTACACATACTTTTCTGACACATCATAAAATCTTACACATATCTATCTCTCAAAATATAAACACTTACACATATATACTTGTCACATCATAAACACATAACCCACCTGAAACATCATAAACACTTAGATAAAGCTACCTGAATGTTTCATAATAAGTTACAGTTCCTTTTCTGTGACATACTTATGAAAAGGTACAGAATCCTTTGCAGTATTGATAAAAATCTAATACATTTTTCACAGATTAATTCATATCAAATTTCAATTTGAGTAAAAATTAGATAGAAATTTTCAAGAGGAGATCATAAAACTAAAAGTTAACAAGTTTAAAGAAGTGTTTATAATGACAAGAAAACATCAAACTTCCACTTTAGATAAAAAACTGTTCTTATAATCAAGTTGAACAGAAACTTAAAAAAGAACATCTATGCAAAAGAGCAATGAAATAATTTAAATGATATGAGTGTGATATTGATGAAATGTTTATTAATGACTGACATTCATTTATAACATGGAGAGGAATGACAAATGACAAGACATTTCAACAAAGGGTTATTAGAGAGGCAGAGTATTACAAATAACAATTTCTAATTCCTCTTCCATGGTTTGTTGGTTAACAACATTACATAGGTTTTACAGTTTATCTGATTAAAATATTCTTTAAAATCTATCCATCAGTTTCTGTGGGTACAGGTTGACTATCCTGACCCTAGCTTGTTGACAGACCAAGGCAAGAATCAATATATCCCTCTTGTCTACAGGAGACCCATACATCAATGACATCAATGTTAAATATTCCTTATACAGGTAGTCATGCCTCTCTGACACCCTCGGACAGACATCAATGTTAAATATTCCTTATACAGGTAGTCATGCCTCTCTGACTCCCTCGGACAGACACCAATGTTAAATATTCCTTATACAGGTAGTCATGCCTCTCTGACACCCTCGGACAGACACCAATGTTAAATATTCCTTATACAGGTACTCATGCCTCTCTGACACCCTCGGACAGACACCAATGTTAAATATTCCTTATACAGGTACTCATGCCTCTCTGACACCCTCGGACAGACACTCACACATGGATGCCAAGCTCCCTCAATAAATGTTACCAAGCAGCAAGCAGGAGTTATAGTCTAACTCAGTACCAAACACACAGGATTCATTGTACTAGACTGTAAGAGAAAAACTTCCATGTTATTGTTGGAAAAAAGCAAATGGCCAAACAAGCCATTTCACCTCTTTTAACAATTTTCTGTATCCTATTAGATAATTAATTTCCAATTAAAACACTATTTTCATTGTCATCCGTTAATTGTTATATTTTGCAGAGAATCAAAAGTGTGTGTTCTGGTATTGAGCTAGATCTTTGGTACCAAAATGCCCATTAAAAATGCTAAAAAACTTGATAATCTTTATTCCTTCTATATAAAAACATATTTCATCACATCGGCAGCAAACAACTTCATTAGAAATGCGACAAAAGGGAGACAGCTGTTGTGAATTCTGTTCTGCTAATGCTCAATGACAAAAGCATAGGTTTGTAAGTCTGCTGAAGATTTTCTGAACTATTTCAAGAGTTTATTTGGGTAAGTCCTTGTCCTAGATCAGCTCCCCCTTTAATTTAGTCCGATCAGAGACTTGTTATAAAGTTAGAACCTATTATGTTATCCAACTGTAAAAGGTAGAAACCAATCTCACAGACTACCATCAGATTCTTATCAATAGACTTTAGAGCAAGCTTATCTGTGATCACAAAGCTCCTGATACTCTAGCGGTACTCTGTTTTTACTGTTATATGTTCTCTGTTTCTGAATATCAAATACAATGTAATGGAGAGTATATACCGTAAACCCTCAATTAGAGAAACTCAACTGAATTATTTAACATTGCAGTTCTAAATAGTGTTATAAAGAACAGAATTTCTCAGTATGAACATTTTCTCCTTTATATCACAAAACTTTCACACAAAGATTCTGTTCAAAGACTTGTTTGCATGCAAAGTTTTCCCGAAATGAATAATTGGTCATAGTGAGTACACAGTAAGGCTTACATAAAGAGACAAGACTTAAGACATGAGCCAAAACCTTATAATCTGTATAATCAAAACCCCTGTGTGCAAAATTTGGAAATCTTTTTCTACCAAAAGTACTCATTACCATGTTTACATGAGATGTTGATGTATCGATATGCTTGTTTATAAAAACCAATTATAATTTTTTTACAATATTTTGAAGAATCCTTCATAAGACTTTCTAGTTACTTGAGTCAATAAGCCATATGTACGGTAAAATACTGACTTATTGAGCACTCTCATCTTTAAAGAAGAAAGGTAAAATATACCGGTCTTGTAGTATTAAGCTTATGTGTTAAATCTATTTGTCAAAGAACATTTCATAAATAAAATGAAATTGTAGGGATGATGCTTTCAAAATATATAACTTTGAGTACAAAGTTTAGAATGGCAAAAATGAAATATAGTGCAACTGTGACCACATTGTTTTTCAAAAAATTTCAACAAGAGTAACTTCTTCTATATCATAATTTTTGGAACCATATTTCAAGTGATAAATGTGATGGAAAACACTGCCTGATATCACGGACATGAACTCCAAACGCCAGTACAAGTGGACATAAAGCTGTTTAGAAGCATTCATTATTTGAAGCATCCCTGCAATTCCATCACAACATGATGTCTGTCAAAATGCCCATACACGGGTGGCCCCAGATGAAAAATGAAGTTAACAAAAAGGAAAACAGTTTACAGTATGAGTCACAATCTCGCAACCTATGATTATGGAGCCAGGAATTACCTTAACTCAACTGGTGCCAGCCAACAAAAACCCAAACTTGAGCCTTCAACAACTGAATGATTTATCAGCAAATAACTCATCATTTTTTTTAATTCAATCCTGAGTAGAAATTCCATATCATTTTTTTTACAAAGAGAAAGGTAAAATTGCCAGATTTTTCATTGGTAATTGAAAGCGCAAATAGTTTTTAACAAATGCAACTCTTGCAGAAACCCTTATGAAAAACAACAACAAAACCTATCTTATAAATGCACACCTTAGAACCTTAAGTCACCTTGATTTATGCAAGTTGTCTTTCATGAAACTGTTTTCCTTTTTATAATCTGCGTGGTAGAGAGGATAAGCGTATATAGATTGATAAAACATCACGATGCAGAATTGTTTGGTCTCCATACCCCTTCTAGACCCTGCGCCTAGGCTAGAGTTGACTCCATCTAAACATACGGAGGCAGATCATTATAACATACACATGATTATACATGTACCAAAAATGAAACATCATAACATACACATGATTCCATGTATCAAAATGTTCCATTATAACATACACATGATTCCATGTATCAAAATGTTCCATTATAACATACACATGATTACATGTACCATAATGTTCCATATTAACATACACATGATTACATGTACCATAATGTTCCATTATAACATACACATGATTACATGTACCATAATGTTCCATTATAACATACACATGATTACATGTACCATAATGTTCCATATTAACATACACATGATTACATGTACCATAATGTTCCATTATAACATACACATGATTACATGTACCATAATGTTCCTTTATAGACATAGAAACCAACATTAAGGAATTAGACAAACGAGAAAAATGCGAATCAGAAAATTGTTACAATCTATTTTCTAACTTGTAAAGTATATGCAGAAGTATGGTGTACGTTGTGATGTGATCACTATGAAATGCTGATGAAAATAATTCAAATCTCTTAAATACCAATAGACTGATAAGTTATGGTGCTTAAATTCACCTTGCATTGACAGAGGATCATTTGCTGTTTGCAGTAAAGTATATCAGTTTCTGTCTACAAACAATTCAGATCTTATAGGAAACAGGAAACCAGTTCCTATAAACAATAAAATATCTAAGCCTAACAGACAATAGTAAAACTTGATCAATGTTTCATCTTACTCAATAAAAAAATACATGTACATGTAATTAAATTTTCTTCCATAATTACTTTCTTTTCTTTGCTTTGTCTTTGAAACTGAATATATTTTCCTTTAAATGCTGTGAGCAAAATTCCAATCTTTGAACTTGGTTAAGCCAATAAAATAAATGTAAATCTGGTATATCATAAATCTGGAATAGCATAAATCTGGTATAGCATAAATATAAGTGGCAACAAAAGTCTGGTTAATATTGCGCAACAGTTTTATTGAAATAGTACAAATAGCGATTTTCTGATACAGCTAAATCTTAAATGTGCAAAAAAGCATAAAGTTGTGACATTTTATGAAAGATAGAGATAAAGTTTTTGGATGCCAGATGACATGAAGTAAATCTTTAAAACAACCATTCCTCATGAAGTGTATGCGTTAAACATTTCGAAATTGCATTAACAAAAAACTACCAAAAGCTGCAAAAGAATATATTCCTATAGTACAGTATGTCAGCAAAATGTTAGATTAACCAATATGTAGGTACCTAATTGTAAATCTTCAAAATCAGAAAAATTAATTATGTATAATTCAACATTAGCAAATAAAGGATTACTGTGTGTACCAGTGTATGCAAAAATGAATTTATTGTTATATTCTTTGTCAACTAGGAGCTGTTCTTTGTTGGAGCATTTATATTTTCAATGTGTTAAATACTGATGATAATGTGAAATACAATTTCTCATTGAAGTCTTCTTAAAGACACAGTAATAATGCATATTTATAACCAAAGATTGTTGCAAGAAACCTGTTTGTGTTTCAATCTGAGCAGAGACATAGATAACATGTTATCTATGTCTCTGATCTGAGCAATTAAAACGTATTCATATCAAAATAAAAGAGGGAAAAATAAAAACTTATAAAAATACATGTAGTTGAACAATCATGCAATCAACATGAGGAAAAAAGTAATAAACAAAATTTTACAATATATTTCCTGAAATAAGCAACATAGTACAAAAGGTAAAAAGAAACTACAGAATGGGCGAAAGATTGATAGAACTGAAGTAATAGAGAAAAGGGAGAGGTTAAAAACTGTTACCTCCTGAATTCCGTGCCCCAACAGACGAAGTCCCGCCTAAATGGTGAGAAAAGTTAGAAATGGCACGCTTGGTTAGGGTGAAAATACACAAACACAGAAAGTCAAACTGATCTGCATAATGTCAAGTCATCAGGGTTTTTTCTGTTGTTGCCTTTCCCTTACATTGTGTTCTATTGGAGAATATAAAGTTTTTCCATTATAATGTGGCAACTTCAGAGCTTAAACAAAATTTATTAACAGACAATAATGAAGTTGTCTCAGAAAATCTATTCACTCTTTTATTAATACTAAAACTAACATTATGCTTATCAAAAGACCTTTTTCCGTGACCCAAAATGAAAATGACATGGTGGCCAAAAAAATCAATTGTGAACAAAATAATGTCTAATAAAAGTATAAATGCTTGAAATTAAATGCTAAGTTATGAAGCATAAATGATAAATATATAAAAGGGAATAAAAGAAATTTTAAAGGAGTTGATCAAAAAGATCGGAACTATTTCAAAAACAATATTATCTTAAGCAAACTTACTTTATGGCATTGAGGAATAAAAGTAATGCAAATGTGTAAAGGGTTTTTAAAAGAAAATGACCATGGTTATTTTTATTTGGATAGTAGAGGAATATGGATTTTTGTTACTCAAATATATTATGGCTTAAAGAAAATAAGGACTCAATGCATGTTTACTTCAATTCTAATCATACAAACATTTTTGGCATCTCAACCAGTCATACTTGTATTCATTATGAGCAAATCTTTATTTACCACATTTTCAGTAATCAATAATCTGAATCTGTCTTCAATAAAGATAACTGTCAGCTTCATGAAAATGAGTACATGCATGAAACACACAATTCCTAAACCATAACACAGATTTCTTATAGAATAACAATCACACCTGAATTATGTGAACAGATTATACAAATGTGATTTAAATCTTAAAATTGGAACAAAATTAGCGAGGAAATCAGGATTGGTTTCGAGTTGTAACACAAGTTTACCTGCAGTAATAATGTTAACCCATGCTAAAACATAAAGGGAACATTTAATTTCAGGAATACTAACGATGTGCACTATAAGTGTTTATAACGGACATCCTTTCCAGACCAAACAAAAAGTTTAAATCTGTTCAATATGGCGCCATAACCCAAGGTTATGTGTACAGCACAAGGGAATGTCCTTCTCTGGAAATCAATGGTTGTAACATGGTTGTACAAAATGATTAAACAAATCTTATATCCATGTCCTTCCTGAACATGTCAAAATACCTTGAGAAGTTTCAAATACCAGACAAATGATGGTAAATAAACATCATTATTAATGTAGCTACCCATTGATGTCTAGCAATTACAATATTGCACCAAAACACTGATTCAAAGCATTCTGGATACTTTCTGTAATCTTTATAGGGTTATTCTACTAATTATCACTAAGAATTTAGATTTACTTGAACCAGTTCTCACAAAGTTCAGCAAGGACGTGGATCTGTGTGGTTAAGTAATAAACAAGGATATTTGTAAACACATACAGGTTGACAATTATCAGTTGGCTGCTCATCAACATCAGATTTCATGTATCAACATACTGAAGGTATGACAAAACTGTCTGCTATATCATAGGTTAATGATGAAGTTGAAATATGTGGATAATTGTTGGATTTTTCACCAAAAAGGTTTTAATGAAATTGCAATACATTAAATAAAATCAATTAATCATGAATTCTAAACCAATGCATTTGAAATCGCTCCAAAAGCATCTGAATATAATTTTTGATAGAATATATACTCATCAAACGTTTTATAATAATCAGCCAACTGATCTTGATCACACCCTAGACAGTTACAATAAACAAACAACATTGATAATGGGGTGTGTTGGGGAGAGAAAACTCAAGTCTTAAACAACCCATGGATATGAATACTGACACATATGTGGTTCGGAAGTCTTTGGGGCGAAGGACCCTGAAAACCAACATCATAGATTAACAGACAAACATACAAACAAAACAAAGAAATGTATAATACTAGTGTACCATAGTCACCAACCCGTCTGTGAAACCTGAAGTGACCATCATAATCATAGGTGTGGGCACTCATTTAAACCTTTTGGTAGACTCCAATAACTTTCCACTATCCAATCATAACTGAATTACAGAGTTTTCAAGTTAATATCTTTACAATAGTTATTGTGAAAAAGTAATTCAGTATTCATCAAAATCTATCGAATGCTTAGTAAAGTCATCTTGCAAAAATGCAAAGATTTCAGTGAATCATTTCTCATTTATGGTTTGGGATAAGCTTAGAAACCTCCCTATGTCTGGACTTCTGAACATTAACATACACAACTACAGTTACTAAGACCTAACATGAAGTTTAAATGTTCAGGAACAAGTTACACAACATTTCAATTGACAAGGCAATTAGTTAATCTAATTAATTCATAAGGGATGAGAACTCAACAATTCTAATTTATCATTGGTCAGTTACCTTTAATGTTGAATATTGACTGACTTGGATGATTAAGTTATTTATCAATAAGGATTAATTTTCAAGTTCATATCTGTTTGATAAAAAAAAAACATAAACATAATATAAGGGTCTAAAAATATAAGTATTACTTTTTTATTTTTTCATTTTGTTTGATAAAATATTCAAGGTTCTATGAGGTCAATATTCCAATAAGTTCCATTTTGACCAGTGTGAACCCAGAATCATTTAGTTAAGCTGTAGTAAGAGCATGACTTTATATTTCTCACTCACTATAGTTTATCCCAGAGTTCTACATCCATATAATATATACATACAGCTTGTTAAGCAAAAAGATCGAGTAGGTGACATGAATCCCCTGGAAGGATATTACAGGCACACACCAGCTTTAACAAAATGTATGTGCTTAAAATGTTAATCTCAACAAAAAAATGTTCAACACCTAAAGATGTAAAAACATGGTTCATTATAGAGCTATTTCTATGACCAAACAAATAATTCTGCCATTTAATGACAAACTTTAGTTTATTGATGGATTCACTCTATATGAGTAAATTCACCACTTGTCACAATGCCTTGTCTCTCTAAACATAAAAAGGTGTCATTCAATTTGATTGAAGAAAAGACAAAAAAGAACATAAGTGGATACATAAAACTGTACTGTATGTGAAGTGAATGCTGATCCAGTCCATATAATGTTGACTCTTTGGAATTATATTTATATTTTTGAAATACATCATTTCTATTGTCACAAGCTGAACGAAACCCTGGTCCATTCTTCCACAGATTACTATAAAGTGATACAACCTTTACTCTTCACCCCCATGAATAGTTCTACAGGGGTAAAATAGGACCAAAAGCAGGGGTATCAAGACACACTGTATATATATATGAGATAATGTCCCCAAAATCTACATTGGTTTCCCACATAACCAGTCCTGATACAAATCTGGAAGTGCTTAAAGCCAGTTACCAACTATGTATTAATTCTATGCTCCAAATCTAACTGATTCAAATGAACAGTTCAAACAAATAAAGGACAAAAATAACAGTGTCTTTGCATTATTGGGTACACACAAGGAAACATAGAAGAAAGTGTCTGATATGAATAATTTCTCCTTTTGTCACAATGCCTTCTTAACCCTTTCGATGCAGGTGTGTTAAATATATATGAATGAATGGCTTAAGGCAAAGTAGGGGATTCTATCAGTTTGCATAAAAACGTCCCTTTTCTTTGCAAACTATTATAACCAGTATTTCAATAAAAACTTTCATATACTATTTAATGGAACAATCATCCTGTAACTAACTTCTTCATCCTACAACTAACTTCTTTTGCTTATTTGCAAAAAAAACTTGAAAAAAAAAAAGCTGAACAGCCATTCAACCCCTCATTAACATACAGAAGAACCCAAGCAATGATGTCAAAGGACAAAATAACTCGAAGAAAGCAATTCTATCATTTGTTGAAGGTTTTTGTCCATTACATGTTTCCAGCACCACTTCCAGCTGTCCATATCAGGAAAGGTTCAAACCACACAAGTATACCTATAAGTGAGGTACTCTGCCTCATTTTCTGCAGGGCTGACAGATAAAAAATAAAACTTTCCTATCACGGTATACATATAACACGGATGTGGTCATACACAATCCAACTAACACATTTATTGCTAAAATTTAATCAAAGCGCTGGTGGTGCCGAAGGACTAAGGAGTGTTTAAACTAAAGCAAGATAATTGAAGATACATTTGAAAACTTCTTCAGGCAACATCTCATAGAAAACAGCTGCTCCTTTTACCACCATTACTATAATTATTATTTCTGTGAACAGAGACTGAGTGATAGTCTATTTTTCGAACATCTGGACATTTTACAATTTCCCATGAGGCAACAGTTATGATAATATAGAGCAAAACAAAGCGAGTAAATCCAGACTACATTCCTAGTTCCAAGAAGGTATTAGTCCGCACAGTGAAGGCGGATATAATGAGTAATTGGGGTCAGACCGCTGTTTGTGTATCGATAAAGTACCTTCCCTCAAAAAGTGGTATGTAAATTCAATGGACTAAGGTGCTGACACACCCTTAGTCCAAAAAATTGTCTTCAGTTTTCAGTATTTCAGAGGACCTCGTGGGAGATTAGCTGCAGTTTTACTGTAAAAGCTAAAAGAATCTAACCCTATATAAATAAAGTATATAATCATTATTACGATTACAGTTATCATGGAAACTGAAGACTTATATCATTTGATTATTAAGCACACCTTTTCACCTTAACTCCATTTTCTCATTAAGAATTTTGTGAGGTATCTAAATTGAAAACAAATGCAGACCGCAGTTACCAAGTGTGAAATATGACATTGATTTGGTATTTGTGTAAAAAGTAAAATTCATTGAAACAAAAGGCAAAATGCCTTGAATAAAATTTTTATCATTTTGATTTTCAAAACAAGATATAGTAAGTATGTAATTAAACAAGCAAAGCCACAAGAAAAAATAAATTTTCTTTACAGTCCTTAACTCTGTTAAGTGAATCAAGAAGTCTTTTGATTTCACTCTATTTGAAAAGAAATAAGTCTTATCTTATTGCACCTTACATAATGCTTTTACTTGTTAATTATAATCTAGAACATGACATGCATTATAATTGTTCTACAATAACAAATATGTACAATTATTGCTCAATGCGTCCAGAAAAGGTGGGGGTCTAGCGGTCTTTCTAACAACTTCTCAACTCAGAATTATTTCAATGGGACAAATCCAATGATTACCAACAATAAAGGATTTTTACCAAAGGGACAATGTAACATGTTAGAATTCCCCACCTATCTGTGTCTAACATCATCAACTAAAGTAAACTTACTAGTGAGTAGTCATCAGGCCACACTATTCCCTTTCTTGAAGGTGAAATGTCAAAAATTGTCAGTTACATTACAACAGTAGTTTCATTATTGAATATTTTAGGATAAATAACCGGTCCTATTGCCTGATATAACCTTTACCCAAGTACAGACAACTTCATTATACATGTGGTAAGTAGTATATCTGTATTGGCCTGTATTGGACTCTAACCTGAGGTTATAAATGCTGCCTATACAGGATGTAGGAGTCCAATCTCTTGATGCAACTCATTTTTATAATTAACCTGTACAAGTACCAACAAAATAAACTATCTAAACTACCTATCTCTAACACAGGTGTTCTTCATATGAGGCATTTCACCTTATACCACAACAATTTCAAACTTTATCTACAGACGTCCCGAAGCAGATCTGCAGATTCCAGAGATTGTTTGGTTAAGGTCTGACCCATGATCGTCACCTTGTGTCTATTCCCTAAAGTCTATCCATGCAATAACACATACTCAAGCTTAACAGAGGAATCTGAAATCTTATAACATCTATTACAAGAGGAGGAATCATGCGACCAATGTTTACAATTTTATGTCTGAACAAGGTGGCCACCCCACAAGTATTTTTGCTTTTTTCACCTTTTTTGTCCAATGACAGCCACATTGTGTATGAATTGACCATCAACTCTCCAGTTCTGGTGGTATATGATAACCCATGGTTTATAATGATGTTACGTCTAACACTCTGCAGAGAAATTGCAGTCGACAAGGGTGCATGTCCAAAACAATATGTCTTTGACTGTGATTTCTGTAGTAAAAAAAGCAAAAATACCTGTTCCATCATGGGTGCGGCCATCTTGTTCGGACATAAGATCATAAAGATTGGTTAGCTGATTCCCCTGGCTGTTTTACATTGTGTTGAAAACAGAAAAAGTGGATCACTCTTCTAAGAAATTAAGAATAAATAAATCTGTATTTCTTGTAATGAGTAACAAAACCTTAACATAAGGAGTCCTTCAGAGTTGAAATGTCAAAAAGGAAAACATGAACATGTTAAATAAAAGAAAAAGGTAAATGAATATATTGTAAGCATCTTTAAATTCTAGCCAACAAAAGATAAGTAGTCATGTGTTATCTCAGTTTGATGAGTGTTGAAAGCAAAAGAATTGTTCATCAAAGCAATAATGGCTGGTGAACCTTTCAATAAAAAAGGCATTTGAATAATGTTACTTAAAGAGAGAATGGCGGAATGGTTGATTATTTTGATGAAAATAAATGAATTCATGCAAATGATAGACTCAAACACAAAATGAAACAGGAAGTAATGAAAAAATATATGGAGTTTGAAATAATAATCTTTATGTAATTTACAAATTACTTTGTAAACATTTTTAAGAAGACTGGACCCATACATGGATGCTAACGTTGAGTTCTCATCCAAATGGCAAACTGTTATCATGAGCAAATAATAATGTAATAAAACATTCAGTAATTACAGTCAGCTATATAATTGGGACCCATTCTATTTACAAAACCATTTTTATAATGATTTGTTTGATAGACACATCTCCTTGGTTACAAACTTTGTGCGCCTCTTTCCCATTGACACAACATTGCAACCAACAACCTTAATACAAAGTATTCAAAGAGTTTAACCATAAACACACTTTCAACAGACAGAACATGATCCCTGGTAACATATTCCAGGTCTTAAACCAAACCCCCCATACCCCCTTCAACCCCAAACACCCCCACCCTCTGTGGTTACAGATCTAGGACTGGGGAGGATTTTTGGTCTGCAGACCTCAACCCAGATCCATGAAATGTGTGAAAAGCTGTGTAAATCAATAGGCATGCTGTTACAAAGGAAGAAAAAGAATAAAACTTCAGATTCCAGACTGTTAAATCTTATATTTTCCATCAACAGGCAAATATATACCTTCACACATCTGTGTTTATCACCTTGTACAGTCCCATATAGGACAGCATTCTTCACATGTTGGAAGTTTGTGTATCCCAAAAGGTTCCATGACCCATACATAACTATATATGTTATAACAAGATCACAAGGTCTGATCTGAGACCACACAATTCGAAGATGTCCGAAGGTAGAATATTTCCTGTTGATGTGTATGATAAAGGTCTATGATGTGTACTTACCATGCCCGTGGTCATGACGACCTGGGCTTACCGCCCGTCCATGTGTCGGAACTCTTAAATGCTCTAATGTACAAAGCCAAACATTTCATGTCATGTAAAAGAACCAATTTTCAACTCTTACTATATCATAGATCTCTTATCTTACTGTTGTTTTTTTATCACATACATTTTAAAATCAACAAAAAATAACCATGCCACATTAGAAATATGAATGGGTAATATATGCCGAAAAAACATTAACAGCTGCATGTTATGTAAAAGCCATGTTGTCAAGGTAAAACTTTGTTCATTTTTCCTATAAAATTATTGCATGTACTTTTATCAATCTTTGAAATTGTTAGAATAAGAAATTTCCTTTTTTTCCTGACAATATGTTCTACCCAAAATAAAGAATATCACCAGATTCTACAATATTCAAATTGTAATCTGATATTGAGGTAAGCTAACATGTGTTGTTTGGTACAAAATTAAACAATTAACAAATGTCTTTATAAATATAAGGTTTAAATAGCCTCAGAGGTTATGCAAAATAAGCAATTGTCAGTGGTTGACTCAATTAGTAGATGGATATATCTTGTACATTAACAATTTTAATGAACACAAAATAACGATAATGCTATATCTTTAATTTATATGTGAAAATACTGAACTGGACATGAGATTTTCACAAGAATCAAAAGCCTATTCCTAAATCTTCTTCATGTGGCTTTGTGACTGGTCCAAGATAAAGTTAGAACAGATACAAAGCAAAATTTAAGTATGACAAATAAATATCTCTGTGACTTTTGGTTCAAACAATCATCTAGCTATGTATTGTTTTGTCACATTTGTTTCTTGGGTTCTCTAATATTGGTGTGTTACAACACATTAAATACCTGAGGGAAAAAGTCAACTAAACACAATAAGCAAGCCTAAAATTACATTCAAGTAAAGAAAATATTACTAATTATAATCTATAACAATTCGATTCTCAAAGCACAGCAATTACAGTTTAAAGGATTTCTAAGCTCACACACTAAATACTAATGTCAAATCAAGGTTATCATATTTGTAACAAAAGAAGGAAATACAATGTCTTCTTTAAGACAATCCTAACAATAAAAATTTGCTACAGGATTTAATTGCTTAAATTACTTATGCGAAAAGGTTTCTAAAAAAAGCATTTCACAAGAGCATAATTAAACCAAAAGATTTGAAAAGAAAACAAAAAAAACGTCTAGTTGAAAGTTTAAGGAAGATATAATTAAGAGACCTTACAACTTTCAGTTTGTTAACTCAAATTCCAAGCTTAATCAATGTTGATTTGGTATATAGTGCATAACTGAGATAAACTTTCTAAAAATTTGGAAATGCAATTGTAATGAAGTGATACTAATAGAATAATGGATGAACCTTTTTCAGAAGAATTCATCGGTCACCTGGAAATCCAGATTATAAACCTACTTTTTGCAACAATTTGTTTTACATTGAAACAGGATATCTACCCATTCCATAATATATTGAAAAGATATTTCAATTTAAATGATAAAATCAGCTGTTACACAATTCTATAATGGTCAAAATTCCACCCACATTTAGGTTACATGAATACCAGTATATTCAGCTGAACAACTAAATTACTTTTTAATAAGCAATATAAATTGGTAGCAATTTTACACTATACTTATCTAAAGGGCAAGATGCCACTATGAAGCCAGCTCTACTATTGTATTCAACCATAGGTAGCATTTATTAAAGTAATTAATGACAACTAGATTATTCAATATGACAAGTTGGTTATAATAAGATAAATCAACTGCATACATATAAAATAAGTGTGCCAAAACAGACAATGAGAGATGGAGACAGCACTATATTCAGACTAAATCTGTTTGTCTTGTTGTTTTTGCATGCAGGCTACACAGAATTTCTTTCATGTCATATCATTGAGAGCCAGTTATCATATTGTTACTCAAAGATTTCAAAATAAAACCAATTAATTACATATAGGCAATAAATAAAATAGTACCACCTTTGAAAGGTCATGAATTCCTAAATAAAGGTTAGTATGGAAATCTTTATTATTATGGCTGAAGTATAACAGCTTCTTCATTTTTATATGTTCTTTTGTATCATAGACTCGTTGCCTTAAGATTTACAATAGAAGTAGCTCCACTGGATATCTTGCCCTTTAACTATACATAAATAGGTATTGACCTTTGCTTTTTGAATCTGTCATCAAAAATTTAAAATCATACATTAATACATAAGAAAACATAATACAATGTGTGGTGGCATTAAATATACATGTTTACCTGAAATGATAATAATGGGTTCTTTTAACACTTCAGTTATCAAAAGATTTAATCATTAGTCAAATACATGTTGTTACATTGCAGATTTGCTTTAACATTGCAACTATCCTAGTTTGTAAATACACACACCATTAGCAACAAAATACAAAACCAAGCAAAAAGCACATCAATTGTGCAAAATTAAACAACTTAAATACACCAACAGTCTACTAAAAACACACCACTTCTGGTTTATTTGTTTATCATATTGCTTTACCAAACAAAATTTCCTTTCACTATCCATTATTGAAAACATATAAAGATAATATTTGAAAGTGTTATGGTAAATTGTTCTTTAATGAGGATAGAACTAATTGTTTGAAAAAGGACAACTTTATCATGAACATTTTTTCCAACAAAAAGTTCCACAAACATCTGCAGTAGACAAAAGAATTTCATGTTTTACTAAACTTCATTACATGTTGAAATTGAAACAAAGAAATCTCAGTAATTTAGTTATCTTAGGTCATCTATCACAAAAATGTTATTGGCAAAGATATCATTTGTATTCATGTTTTCATATTCTAATCTTAAAGTTCATATATACAAAATGTGTTGATTCTGTCATTTCTTGATCAATTGTTAAAGACCACCATATTATGGTATAAGGGCCAAGTTAAACATCAAAACCTTTCTACCATATGTTTCCAATTGTCACCTTGGTTACTTAAGTCTTTTGCAGCTTAAACTTGAAAACAAAACATGCTTGTGATAAAAGTCAAGAATGGCCTTTTCAAAACATGCTCAAATGCGGTTCTAAAAGTGGTGCAAAAGTGATGCAAAATGATAAAAAGAAAGCGAAAATCTAACATAGAGGCAAATCAACACCATCAAGTTCAAAACAAGCAACCATTCAATTGCATCAATTCACCAATACTCAAAACCAGTGTGATCAAAATAATACATCAATCATTTACAAAATCTTGGTCATTATGATAGTTACCTTTCTTTGGGGCTGGTTTGTCGTCCTTTTCCTTTTTACCTCCCTTTGTTTTATCGTGCTTGTCCTCTTTCTCATCTTTCCCCTTGGCATCCTGGGTAACAAGTTCAAAAATAGTCAATCTACTGTTAAGGCAGGCATGGGGCTCCACAAATCGTTTTTTCCCTTCAGTTTGGTCATTTTACAAATAATAAAGTAGATTATTCCTGCTGAAAAGGCCATTTCAGGACCTCTTTTATTGGTTATTTGTACCACTTCAATATCCAAAGAAATTAAACAATTTATTTTTGTTTGAAAAGATTTTCATTTCTATTTAGTAAGACACACCAGAGTCAATCAACGTTTTAAATATTCTCTGCTTAATAATATCTCTTATATTTACAACCGTTAAAACATTTTTCAATACAACTGTTGTATGCATACCTTGCCTATCATAAATCAAACTATTCTTTGAGAATAAAAAAAACTTTTTCTGAGCACCTGAATGATTTGAGACAATGATACTTCACCAGACGCCCTATATCTGTAGTAACACAACAACTTGGTAGCTATCTTAATTTAGCATATTTTAATATAATGCCTTTGAACTCTTGAAAAATGATTCTTATGTTATGTTCAACTATACAATCAGTCTATTTAAACAGACTTTTCATTTTATTAAAAAAATAAACTTCATATGTTAGCTTGAAGGAAACAAGACAAAAGTTAGAGTGCTACAAGCTTTCAATTAAGTATGTGAAATCATTAATGAATATTATTTACCTTTTTTGCCTTGGCTGATGGTTTTTCGTTTTTCTTACCACCACTAGCATGAGTATTACTTCGTACGCTTCCCGGTCGGTCTTTAGACTCGGCACGTCTGCTTAGTGGGGGCTGTGAGACGTGAAAACATGTGATTGGTGAAACAACAACAACTTATGTATAAAGTGACATACATGGAAACAAACATGTGACAGTTTTATCCGTTCTTACCCTTTTCCCTCAATGACAAAATTTGTTTTGTTTTTTTTTCAAAAATTCAAAAAAATAAGTATTTCCTTTTTCATAGTAATGGTGAAATTTTGATGATGTCAGTCCCCTAAATGAAGTGTTGAATACAGAATTTGTGTCTGTGATGGCTAAATGCAAAACAACTCAGGAAAGTCACAATAGCCATACTACTTTCATTGTCCCAAAGATTTCCAAAAAGGAAAAAAAAGCACCATTCTATGACTATTGTGATGAGTTTGTTAAATTTATCAATTGGGACTCAACCTCAATAATACTGGATAATGATTAATAAATGTTTGACACAGTTGAGTACTGACTAATGAGAATCGTGAATGATTGAGTTTCTGTATCTCTAGTGTCTATAGTCTCAGCCAGGAGCACCTATCATGTTTAAGCACAACGGTGGTCTTGTAGAGGGAAAAGAGAAGAAAAGCTGGGGTTATTAGCCAATTAAGACAATTAACATGTTAACCAATCCATGTCAGTCAGCAGTATGCGATACTTACGTGATGAATAGACTTTTTCCTACCAAGGCCTTTCATGAGCAGTGTTTCTATAGCCGGCTTTAAACATAACAAAATACTTTCTCCATGACTTGAGTGCTCGGTGGGACTATCATGAGGAGTGTTTCTATAGCCGGCTTTAAACATAACAAAATACTTTCTCCATGACTTGAGTGCTTGGTGGGACTATCATGAGGAGTGTTTCTATAGCCGGCTTTAAACATAACAAAATACTTTCTCCATGACTTGAGTGCTCGGTGGGACTATCATGAGCAGTGTTTCTATAGCCGGCTTTAAACATAACAAAATACTTTCTCCATGACTTGAGTGCTCGGTGGGACTATCATGAGGAGTGTTTCTATAGCCGGCTTTAAACATAACAAAATACTTTCTCCATGACTTGAGTGCTCGGTGGGACTATCATGTGTCATACAAAACCATTCAACAGGATGACTATCCACACCTCAGGATGTGATAAAGGATGTTGCCCAATAAATATCCTTTATTTAGATTTCTAGAGCCCCCTTATTTGATAACTTGACATAGTAAGCTTCAATGTTAGAAATAATGAATTGTCAGAAATAAGTTGGATTTCATGGCTATCTAAATGTCTAACTTTGCCCCACAAACTCGGAGCTCAAAGTTGTTTGTATCTGTGTTTTGTTATTTTGTGTTGTGTGTGGTTATTCTACCCATTGAAGTATTCCTAATATTTTCTAATTGATGGCACACAGTTAGACCTTTCATACTCCATCACTTCAAACTTTGAGCAGTTCTTGTAAAAAGCTATAGCGATTCAAATCTCTATTTCTTCTGAATATACAGCAAAAAACAACAGACAAAAGGTATAAAAAGGACAAGGATATATCAACTTATTAAGGCTTTAAATAAGTATGAAATATTTCAAAAAAACAAAACATCTTGATGTGGGAAATTTTCACAGACAGGGTTTAATATTTCCTAAATGGAAACAATTCTAATTCATGTAAATCAAACTCAAACTGAAAAGAAATATATTGTGAAGAATGGGAAAGTTTAACATTATATGTTAGTGTAAACAAACCAACAATCTGTATAGAGAATGTAATTAACACAAAAGTCCACAATATGTAATAGGTATGATTGAAACTTTGTGTGAAGGCATTCATTTAATGTGTGTTGCGTTCATGTTTGTGTATAAATCATATCAAAACAAAACATAAATTCAGAATGCAATATGTGTTGTGTTCACGTTTGTGTATAAATCATACCAAAACAGAATATACAAACAGACACCCACAACACAGGACCAAACATCAGGTCACAATCATCATAAAATGATCACAGACATTTACAATTTGACAACACAAACTCCAGTCAGCCATGTAACCAGTTTATTACCTCAACAAAGTTGATTCATTAAAAACAAACTTTTATTCCCCTTGTTTATTTATTATTTATTTACTTTTAAAAAAAAAAAGAAAAAAAAAAAAAACATTTAACTTGAACACAACTGCTTGTTAACCAATAAAATATTTCCTTTACTTTAGAAAACATGTACATAGAATACAAGTGATATAAAAGAAGATATTAAAAATCCGTAACGTCATGGTTACACTGAGTGGCATACTGGTGTTTGTGGTAATAGTTATTCCTTAGGAGTAATTTGTCACCTTCCAAAGTCAAGTCTTCAGTCTAAGAACAAAACAAAACAAGAACATCAATAAATGGTTGGGATAAATCATCTACCAAAAACTTTATTGTGCATGTGTTGGCAGAGTAGTCTATAACCCATCTAACATTAATATATTGATGATTGTTTTCTGCTCAATAGGAACAAATCACTGCCCAAAGGGTGTCTCTTGGGAAACCTTATTCCTGAATAAGTCATAACACAGCTAATAACTTTGGAAACAACCAATTTGAGGTCTATTTGCCACAATGTTTTCAACATGTATCTGCTAAAGCTGCATAATAGTTCTGTTTCAAGAAATATACTAAATAAAATATTGACAGACATAATAATGCACAATGCATTCCTTTTCATAAACAAATTCAAGCTTTTAAGATCAAACTTGTGAATGAATAACTTTAGATCAAACATGTACATATTCAACATAACTATCATGTCAATGTAAAACAAGACAACTATGTGTAGTTTGATTCTATAATTACATGAAAGACTTTAAGAATTGAGAGACATTTGTAATTTATAATCAACAGTTTGAAAGTTTAAGGACAAAGACAAAAAAAACACTCATTACCGCTAGCAAATTCAAACCACTTTGTCCTAGAGATCTCCATCAGAGACAGATGTGTTAATACAACAATATCGATGGAGGAAAGGAAATCAAAATATACAAACTAAAACATTCAACTAAGATAAAGTTATCAGTATACCAATATTGCAAGAAGAAAATAATAATCATTTGAAGGAAACAAACTACCCTGAATTTGAAGTCTTTCCAAAAACATGATATTGAGATATTTGTAAATCTATATGATACAGATCATATTTCAAAATCAGCATACATAATAATAGAGGCTCTGAATTTACACAAATTACACAAACAAGAAAAATGGTAAGCTGCATATTTTCATTCCAAAACATTACATCTCTTTAGGTTGTATATCTCTTTAGGTTGTATATCTCTTTAGGTTGTATATCCTGCTGTATAGGATTTATCAATACAATTAGCATTGTCAATCAATTGTTTGATGAATGAATAAAATCTTCCAATTAACGCCATCCATTCTCATACTCACCGATCTATTTCTGTCCGGAGAACTCCTGTCAGACATTTGTTTACGTCGTTCAACAACCTCTTCATGAGTCAGGGGAAAACGTGACAAAACCTGAACAAGAAAGAAAACTTGTTAGAATGAAGGGAACAACTCTATACATAGCAATGTTAAACCATATCATCATTTAGTCTGTGTCTATTTTATGTATGACAAGGAAACCATCTAAAAGTGCAGTAAATGATAAATGATCATCATATTTATGAATAGAAGAAGTTTAGATGGGTCTGCAGTAGACTTCTTTAATCTACAATTGGGCAACAATGGTGCAAATGTAGAACAACAGCCCCTTGTAACAAGGGTTCAATCCCTGTTAGGTGAGGTGAAAATTACCAGGATTAACCCATAAGTTGGAGCAAGTACTGGTTTAGTATCCAGGAAGCAGTCATTGAGAGTGAATTTGGTAAGCTTCAAGTTTCCTACAAAATCGATGCAAAACAAATAAGGAAAGTTTTAATAATCATAAAAGAAAAATTGCTCAAAAGGGCTGATTCTCTTTTTATATTACAATTTGCACATAACATGATAGATATAATTTAAATAATGTATTTTTCTGTTGACTCCTTTAACTAAGGACAATAAATATCAGCTGAAAAGTGATAAGATCCAACTAACCTCTGCTAACTTTGTGACTCCTTTATTTCCAATCTGGTTACTAGCCATTGACAGCGATAAAAGGGTTCTGTTCATTCTAAGGCCCTAAACAAGAGAAAAAGAAACAATAAACATAAGATCCGAAAATATACTCCAACAGTAGCATTCATGTTAAACTGAAATTATAGAGAAAACGAAGTGTATCATTAGAAGATAATTTATATGAATCTTTGGTATTCGAATATCAAAGTGAGAAAATCTTGTGTCTGGTTAACAGTAATTTATGACACACAAACCATTGGCTTGTATAGGATAAACTAATGTTATACCATTATAACTCTTCTATAAGGAAAAACTGCTGGTATTGTGTGCCAACCAAGTGTTTGTGTTGACTATATCAAGCTTAGGTTATTCTACAACACCCTCTGTAAGTCAACCCTCTGTAAGTCAGCCATGAAAAACCTGACAGATCAGTCTCAAGTGATAAACTCACAGACAGACAGGCCAGTGTGTTTCTAGTCAAGGACCATAGAGAGAGGCCCCTCTCATCTCCTGATAATGTTGTGTTACAAAAGGTAAAGGTATCAAACAGACCCTTACCTGGGCAATCTCTATCAGTCCATTGTCACTGATTTTGTTGTTATTCAAGTTCAGTGATAAAAGTTTCATATTTGACTTCTTTATGCTTCCCAAACATCGCCCAATCATGATGGCACCTTTATCGGTAATCCCACAGTGGCGCAAAGACAGATTCTGCACACTAAGAAATAAATTATCACAAATGAAAGAATTATTGAACTGAATTGTGAAAATTGCATCAATAATTACTTTATATAGAAATATGGTCAAAGGGAAATAATCCCTGTGCATATCATCATATTATGTCCCTTACATGTGCAATTGATAGAGGAAATGTGAATTCATTTGAAGAAGTTTGAAAGATTTAATGCTGTCCAATTAAGACCGTTTTACATAAGATTATTGATTTTAAAAGCTGTTTTCAGCAGATATGCAACACACAGTTTATAAAATATAAATAGATGTTGTAAAGCACTGTCTAACTGTAATAAATATCCAATTGAAAAAAAGAATATCTTAGTCTAAACATGAAGAACAGCTAAAAGGTATACTGGCACCGTAGTAGTACTAGTGTTTTCTTGGCCATCATATTTCTCCCACATGTCTTTAACATCCATATGACATACAATAAAGCCCACAAAAACTTACGGACTTTCCTCTGTTATCAGCTCATACCAGTTCTCCTCATCTGTAACATTCCCATCTAACGCAAGATTTCTGTAACAATAAATCATATGTCAAGATTATGAAAAAACTTTCTAAAAGATGTTTTACAAAAAGAATAGTTTTAAAATTGTATCTCTGAGAGAAGCTATCTTTTTGTTAAAGAACACATCTTTTGATTAGATGATTGAATAATGATCTGAAATTGTTTCCTGAAATGACACTACCTACACCACAAAGAGGGCCACCCATAGCTGAAATGTTAAAGTATTAAACTTTGTGTCAGTCAGCTTTAATTGGAAAACTGGATGTTAATTCATTTAAGGAAATTTATGGGTACACTATGCAGCCTGTATAGACCTCCTTTCCTACAACTAAAGAAAATTTTGAAAAGCTAAATAATTTCAAAAAATGTTCACATTAACAAATTTAAAACCTTTTTAGGAAAACAAATATCTAAATTTCTAAAGAAGATATAAGATATCACATTTAAGAAATAAATGATTAATAGACATAGCAACTTAATAATAAAAACTAAGGGATGGGTTCACAACATGGCAGGATCTATCAGTCTTACCTTAAATTTGTACAACTTGGTAAAAAGGATGCCAACATATGTAGAGTTTCATTGTTCAAGCCAGTGTTCCATAAACTGCCAAATGAAAGAGAAATATATAAATAAACATGCTTACACCAACATCAAACTTTTCATAGGTTAGCTAATAAAATTGTGCACAATATACAAATGAAACAGTCTCCAACATTTACACCAAACAACTTTTAGATAAAACATTTCAACTGCTAATGACTCAGAAATTATTTCAGTAAATGAGTGCTTTTTGCTATTAAACACTTTTTGCTATCTGTCCGATGGAAATACTTTCTATTCTATAGATTTGTAACATGTATGATGAAGAGATTAAAGAGTTCAGAAATATATTAAGTATAACATTTACTGTGTGCAATATTCCCCCTCATATTCGTTAATTCATTTATATCTATACTCACACAATTTGAAGATTGTGGTTAATTGAGAGAAAAGAGGTGATTTTTTAAAAAAATAAAGAGGAAGAAAAGGACCTTTTAACAAGGTTATTTTTGGAATTTTGATAAAGAAGGCCCTTACTTGATTGTGTGTAACTTTTCCATTGTGGGCCAACATTGTTTAAATACTTCCATCATTGGTAAATCAATCTTCCAACCTGCAATAGACAACACTCCTTTAGCCTTCAGATTATTACTAACTAATACCTTGGTTATATTACAGTCCATTCTGAAGAGTTTTTACAATCATTAAAACACTCATGTTATATTTTACAAAAGATATGAAATGCAAACAAGTATTCAGCTTGTTCGAATTGAAAAATTGGCTAAAATGGTTCACCCTGCTAAAGGACATCGAACTAATAATGAAGTTAACCAACACTTATCAAGTATGATAGATAAATCATTTAATGAGAAATCTTTAATCAAAGGCCAGAATGGCCTGAACTGCGTCGCAGTATGGTCTGAGAGGTTTGTGCGTACGAATGGATTTGAAAGAAATCTAAGGGATTTTTGAAGACAAACCAACACATTTCTGTTGAATAGCAGAAATCAAAATAGAAGTCAAAAAAGACATGTCCCAGTACTCCAGTGGTACTCAAACCCAATGCTCTTATCAAATGAAAAAGTATTATTCCAGTTATCAACAAAATAGATATTGTAGACGAAAACAAGCATTTTTAGTTAAGATACCAATCTACAAGGGACCACAGTCACAAGTTATTTAAGAAACACTTCAGCACAAATACAGCTTCAGTCAGAGATCATTGAAAAGTTTTAAAAGTGCATTAAATATATATTGGGTTAAATGCCATATCAAAGGCATGCCCGAGTGTTACGAACAGAAACCGGAACACAAGAAAAGAGTAGATCAAAAGGATCGGAGAGATGTAAGTCTAAAAAATGATCTCAACAACAAAGTAAACAATCATACATTCTAATCTGGGTGATTTTTTTATCTACTCAACAATACCTACATTAAGTGTTTCTTCAAGGATTTGAAACAATAGAGGTATTTACCCAATACATTGGGCAAAAGGTGATAATAGATCTTCTTTTTCATTTTACCATTGTAAAATGCACACGCTCACTTCATGGTCAGTAATGGTAACGAAAAACACGGTGTATTTCCCGGCTATACATCAAGCAATATTTCTTTTTCTTTCTTATAATGAAAAAATGAAAGATTTTTTGTTTAGTATGAACCGTCCTGTTCAATTACAAAATCAGCTTTCAAATAAAAGTAACGGCTTAAATATGTTAATCAATGTCGTTTTTTATTTCATAACAATATTACTGCAAAGAATCGGGAGCCGTATTTTCACTTCACTAAGCGAACTGGTTCCCAACCCTCTGGTAACCAAACAAACGAATCGGAAACCTATTACTGAAATTGGGTCATGCGTTTATGAAACAAAATAAAATCGCTGATAACTGTCAGTTTTTCTTCATGAATGTTTCTAAGCCGTTTCTGGCACAATGCCTGTCGTTAAAAGAAGTTTGCAAATCATAAAAGATGGGGACGTTGTTCTGCACTGAGTAAAAAAATACTGGGGATTCCTTTATAGATGGGGGAAATCCCACGGCCTAGATACGGGTACTGTGGGAACGTGTCAAGACGGCCCGATGTCAAAACGTCCCGGAGATCGATGAGAACGGCCATGGAATGGTCAAAACGGCCCAATTGTTGGTTTTTCAATCAGTCAGAACGGCCCATATAAGATTTACACTGTTTTAACACTTTAAACCGAAAATTTTGCCGTTTTGACTTATTTCGGGCCGTTTTGAACGTAGGACATTTTGACATTGGGCCGTTTCGACTGTTATCCGGTGCCGCTAGATACCTTCTTCTAGAAGTTCTAGGATGTTTGGATATTAACGCGGATAGTTTGCATTACCTTTTATCACCATCCTGCACATCACAGACGCATCCAAAACAAACCAAGGAAGAAAGAGTTATTTAACAAAATGACGATTTAATTTGATAAGAATTCACGCAGTTATAGACAGATTACAATCAACATAGAAGTTGGAACTACTTTCTTACTCTCGGCGGTGATTAAGCCCCTATAGGTAAAGAAGGATTCCGTACGATCACTATATACGCCTTCGCGCATGCGCGCGACGCGTATAAAAAATCATTGTGAAAAGACAATCTGCTTGTCACAAGCATTATTTTCCTTTCACTCCAATGTTTTCTTTAATCATCCACAAAGCATACAATACGGTAAGTATCTTGAGAGAAATAATTCTCAGGTTCACTCTCTATGAAGAAGTAATAAGGTATTTTCTAACCTCACACATTACTACTGTCATAATTCACATATATTCTTCTGTCAAGTAAGGTTATAAAGGGTTTCCTTTCCCCTCACAAAAACTTCTGTCATAATTCACACAACTCTCTATGAAGTAATAATATAAAGTATTTCCTTACCTCTCACATAAACTTCTGTCATAATTCACACAACTCTCTATGAAGTAATAATATAAAGTATTTCCTTACCTCTCACATAAACTTCTGTCATAATTCACACAACTCTCTATGAAGTAATAATATAAAGTATTTCCTTACCTCTCACATAAACTTCTGTCACTGTTTCTGGTTTGTCTGGGTGATCCTGCTCTACTTGAACACTCGGCTTAAAATACTCAAACTTGTCCTTTGTTGTGTAAGTTTTAGGTTCTGATTCTATAAAACATAACAAAGTTAACATGTTAAATAACATTATATTTTCTCCTTAACTCTTTATCAAGCAAACTCTTTTACAAGCAGGTAGGTAGCAAGTTAATTAAAAAAAAACATAGACCTTTTCATAAGTTCTACTTGTAGAAAAAACTTACCCCTACATCTTGAACATAACTTGTGGTTTATCATTATTTCTTTTTAACCGCTGCCTTTATCTTAAAGCTACCTGTATATGCATTACATGGCAATACAAAACATTTCAATTTGTTTCGTTTGTAAGTTCAGCAGCAAAACTACCAGCCATTCATACAATCACTTCTCTAAATGGACCCTGTTACCAATGTGTTTCAGTCTAGATCCAGTAAAACCCCAGCCATGTGGAATGTTAGGGAGTAAAGTGTTCGTACCTCCGTCCTCGGTGGCCTCCTCTGGTTCCGGTTCGGGTGGGGCCAGCTTCCCTTTATCTTTCCCGCCCTTCGCTGGGCTGGTTTCCTGTGTTGTCTGTGGGGCTGGAGGCCGGGCCCGACTCACAATAGCGGGAATATGAACCATGTTGTTTCGTCGACATAACTCTGTAAAGTCTGCCTGGAAGTTTCCATTACATACATGGGGTTCTGTTGATAGAAATGTACAAAAATGTTTGTAACTTGACATTTGGTAATTATTTATTTAACTTCTTAGTATCAGCAATCAAATTTCAGCAGTTTATTTTAAAGCATTTCTGTTGAAATGTAGAATAGTTTCTTATATTAAATTTTCAGCTTTTTTTCATTAAGACATATTATGAAATGTGAGAGACTTCTAAATATAACTTAGGGATAAGGTTATTTCAATGTTGATATGTGCATCTGTCTTTTAAACCAAATTCCTGGACATTTATGTCCATCTCTTTAGAAACATTTGTGAAAGAGTATCCTGTATACATGCACCTTATACATTATATACTTTGCATTTGATTTTAATTAAAAAAGTCCTATACGATACAAACATTATTTGACAATATATCAAAGTGCTTCCTACTGTTGTGAAGGACATTGAAACCAAGTGCAAACGGTGAAATCACGGTATCAGTACACATAAACATAACCATCACATTTACAAACCTGTAATCAATTCTGGACTTTTCTTTACATTCGAATTAAAAAAAACAATTTGGATATTACAAATGACAGGATATGCGAAGTTAATATCTCTGTCACTCTGATTCTCCAGTAAAAAAAGGTAAATGTAAAGGTTATTTTATTATAGTGTCACCCCTGTTGACAGGGCCAGCCAGTTTTAGCTTATGAGGCACTCTTCACTGATTATACTAAGTACCTCCCGTCTTCTATCACTATGCCAGGCGCCTAGCGGATATTATTTGGTAACCATTGAATTCAACTAGCTCAGGGCTCAAGAACCGGCCATTTCGGAACAAGTCTAGTAACTATAATCAGTGGACATGCTTTACTAGTATACAATGATAAAATAATATGTGAGTTTGGCAACAAGTTATGCTCTACAAATTTCTGGGTTGTATATGACAAAAGCAAAACGGTTTTGATCATTTATAAGCCAAACCTCAAAAACTTCCTGATAGCTTCAGGTTTATTGAACCAAACGTTATTTTAACATGCAGATAAATTTAAACAAATAAACTCCTCTTAATAATTTGACTACCTAGTCCTAAGTCTACCTTTGCAGAAAAATGTAGAGATAAGACATCAATTATGAAATGATTAAAGAGTATAGCAGCTTGAAAAGAAAACCATGATTCAGAATATCATCTTTTCAAGCTATTAACTTTACATACAAGTGAATATGTGTGAAATATACAGGTGTCAAAGAAAAACTCAACATCTTTACTTGTTGCTTGTTCTTAGTGAGAGCATTATAAATACAACAATGTTCAATGACAATATGTTGTGCGCAGATCTGCATCTCACCATCGCCTGTTAATAAATCTCCTGATACCAAATCCTCATCTGTATCAACCAACCCTTCTGGGGTCATTGTCCAATCTTCTGTGTTTACTAAATACATTTGCACATTATAAACAAGAAATCAATTATAAAGAAGGCTTATCTCAAAAATCAGGTCCCTCACAAAATGTAGACATTTAACTTACTTTCATTAAGCTCTCTAAAAAATAGTATGAAAACATTTGGAAAATCTTGTAAAATCAACTCAATTAGTCATATGAAATAATAATACCAAAGGTTTTAAAACCTGAAGACTGTTATCAAATGTTATTCTTTGATTGTAAAATTCTGTCGAGATCAGTTCTTTTTTCGATATATAAATTGAATATGCAAATTAAGTAGCATTTAGATAGATTTCCTGAAATATATATTGATATAAAAAAGGCAATTAATTCTCTCTTAAATCAAATGGTAAAATGAATTCCTGTGGACTTGAGATAAATGTGTTGATTACCTAAAGCTTTGTTTGAGTCTGTCTCATCCTGACTTGTGGCAGACTGATTCTTCTCATTCTTTAAGCCCTTCTCCAGCTTCTTCCCCATCTTTACCTTTGATGCAAGGCTGAAAAAGAAAACATGTAAAGCCATAAGATTGTCAGAATACAAGAAAAGAAATGAAATATACAACACACCCTATCTTTATAAATAGGAAGTTGACTAGAGAATCCTCCGTATGTAAAGACATTGTTTAAGTTCAATAACTGACACAGTCTCACTGATTTCATGTGTGTCTGTTCAGGTGTATTTATATAGGAATAAGTAACTGAAGTAAAATAACTTTAGTATATGAATCGTTAACTCAGATGGATAAGGGAGTCTCAATGTGAAAATAGAATATCTCAAAGGATGTGTTGTGAGAGAAACAAATGTTAAAAAGAAGGTTTAAACAATCTTCTTCATCGAAGATATGACCATCACAATATCTACAGTTTAAAGATGCTGAAAACCTGTGTTTCCATTGAATATTTGTGAAACCAGCATTAGGACATTAAGCACTTTGATTAAACAAAAATTTGTATATAAACTGTAATGGGTTACTTTTGGGTACAGCTTGCTAATGTAATGTGATAAGAGTGTTGAACCATTTTATAATCTGGGTCAAAAACCTTCTTTCCCATTTGAATTATTTGCAGGACAGAAATAAACCATTTAGAAGGATTCCTAAATCTGCAACATAAACATGCTTTTATTACTACTTCAAGGTTATGAAAGGAGAAGGGAGTTGCATCAAAAAACTAGTTTTCTATATCTCATTAAATCAATGATGTGATTTTAGCGGTAGCCACTTAATCTTAATAAGTTAAAATCTCAATTTGTGAGGCAGCCCATTTAAATCACCCTATTTGTTTGCTTCCCTGTCAATTCGTACCCAAACCAATTCGTACCCAGCCTTTTTTGGCTAATTCGTACCCACATTTCGGTCAATTCGTACCCATCCTAATTTTTAAGAAGTCAATTCGTAACCAGTCTATAATTTAATACGAATTATAGTACATATTAAATGAAAATTCTTATGCATTTTGAAACGAATTATAGTACATAATAAATGAAATATATTTTTTAAACTGAGCTTTGAGGCATGTAAGTTAGCTATCAATAGGCAATTTTCGTAAATAGGCCGCCATATAAATGAATTTCCGAAAAAAACTTTTTATCAAAGAATTGACAAAACAACAACATATAAAAAGAACATATACATGTAGAGTATCTATAAACTAATGATAAACCATTAATGAAGACGCGTGCCGGCAAATTTACCTTTTGTGTTAGCATTCACAAATAGAAAGATATCATTTATAAATGAAAATATACCACAAACATTAAGTTTAATTTTATAAGGCACGAGTGCACGTGTTTAATGATATTATATTTACATTTATGATTAGCCATTAACAACATGTTGGTCTCAATTTGATTTGAAAGTAACTTATCATAAATTAATCCATAACAATTTGTTTTAATTTGCTATAATTTTGTAACACCCCTTTTGTTGTAACTGGCTTATGATTAGCCTAGTTATTAAGGACACCAATTGATAGAACAATTAATGACAATTGACGCTGCATCCCCTGCGACCATTCTTCGGTTTGCACGTGATGAAAAAAATCCATGTCAGTTAGTTAAAATGAGGTAAGTGTGAAAAACAAGAAAACAAATCTAGATATCAAATTAAGAAAGCATATATAACTTAAAGGGCAACGCTATATCATTTTATTTAATATCGAACACCATTTTACGTAAAACAAAGCACACATACACCTACTCACAATGCTTCCCTCACAATTAAAGCACAATAGACAAAAACAAAACATGAACAACGTAAAAGAAATGATATTAAAATACTGAAGTATAGGATGGTTGTGAAGGAAGCTTAAAGCTTGTTCAAAGCCACTCTCAATGACTGCTTCCTGGATAATAAACCAGTAATCGCGCCAGTTTGTGGGCTAGTCCCAGATATTTTCACCCCGCCTAATGGAAATTCGAACCCAGGACCCTCCGTACAAGATGGAATGGCTTTCCTGGATGCACCAGTATTAGACTAGGGCTCTGAAGTGACTTGCCAAAGAGGATCCATATGGGACATGTACCAATCTAATGACTCTAATCTAATATAATCTAACATGAAAGGTACATTAATGGAACAAGAAGAAGAAGAGCCCGAAGCTCTACCCCTCCACCAATGTCGTCCACTAAAAATCCTTGTCTAACCAGAGTCATGATATTATTTTCATTCAAAACTCTTGAAGTGTACTGACATCGAAGAATAAGGAACTTAATTGATCTTGAAAACTGAAACAACTAGGAAACAGGTCGAAACTTCTTCTGCCTTTAAAAGTCACATTCAACTGACTAAATATTGGGACCCCTAAATATTCCATCTTTAAGAGTGTGTCTGGGCGCCCCACAAAGTAGAAGAATTACGATTGAGAACGTGTGGATTCATAATCAAACACATTATGAAGATGCATTGACAGTCAAACAAACTAGTGGTACGTCTAGGAATACAAATTGCCATATTGATTAGTGTAAACAACGATAAATGGTTTAAATGACAGTTCTACCTGAATCCAGCGAAATGGTGACCGAAGGACTAACGTAGACCTAGTACCGGAAGTACATACGTTAAAAAATAGATTATTTTCATGTGCGATTAATCGGATCAAATCAACCTAATTTCGATATTTCGTACACAAAAATACTTCTTTATATTCAAATGTTTCTTTGGAATTCAATCTTATTTATGCAAACGATGTAATGGTTTTAAAGTTGTTTTGTATCGTTACGCGCCAAAATCGAATTTGAACGCTTTGC
>OX401417.1:33376967-33594467 GCA_947846245.1 Cerastoderma edule | reverse complement strand
ACTATTCTCGTGTTGAAGCAGAACATCAGAAAAATTTAACAATCATCCATTGACCAAATATGTATATTATAATACCCACAATGAATAAAAATACGGAAGCATTTCGCATAAGCAACAGAAAATCAAGAAGACATTCAAATTCTATTTTGTCCGAAATACTTAGAAATGTTCATAACTACAGACGAACACAGGTAATCAAAAGGGTTATTTTAAAGATGACCGCAAAGTGTGAACCTTCAGACTAATCTCAAAAATAGTTTAAATATTCGTTCGGTTTACATAAACCCTTATACTTAACGCCCAGATAATAGCCGGACAAATCTACTGATTTCACACTGACCAAATACTCTATCCAAGGGTCTAAGACAAGGGACTTATGAGTGAGCGGTTCCTGGGGGTACCCGGTAACCGTTTTACTAAACATTTGTTTGCTAAAAATATGCGTTTTGAAGTTCAAAACAACATTCCCTCTTATTTCAATATTGGGCTGAGTAATATTTCAAAGTAACACATCATTTGAATCGTCTTTCTCTTCCAATCGCGTGTACACGTAGCAATATTGTACTTTCATTTAAGTAACTATCCATGTATATCCGTTCTGACTCACGCAAATATTTTCCTTAAGTCATTAAGTGAAACGAAACCCTGGTACCCGATCTATCAAACATCCTAGTGCTGAGCTGGGATAACAGCGAAAAACCATATATTTGTGCTTTCACTTATTTGAATACATCTACCGCCTGTTCGCAACCCAATAGTCCCAATAAGCAAGTAAAATACCAATTCAAATGTTTTAAACTTTCGGACGAACCGAGATGAGTTTTCGCGGCTTATAATCTAGAACGAAACATTCCGCCACAAACATTTGATTTCAATACTTACACCCATATCATTTATATTTGTTTTCAATACTTACACCCATATCCTTTACATTTGTTTTCAATACTTACACCCATATCATTTACATGTGTTTTCAATATTTACACCCATATCATTTACATGTGTTTTCAATACTTACACCCATATCCTTTACATTTGTTTTCAATACTTACACCAATATCATTTACATTTGTTTTCAATACTTACACCCATATCCTTTACATTTGTTTTCAATACTTACACCCATATCCTTTACATGTGTTTTCAATAATTACACCCATATTATTTACATTTGTTTTCAATACTTACACCCATATCCTTTACATGTGTTTTCAATACTTACACCCATATCCTTTACATGTGTTTTCAATACTTACACCCATATCCTTTACATTTGTTTTCAATACTTACACCCATATCCTTTACATTTGTTTTCAATACTTACACCCATATCATTTACATGTGTTTTCAATATTTACACCCATATCATTTACATTTGTTTTCAATACTTACACCCATATCATTTACATTTGTTTTCAATACTTACACCCATATCCTTTACATTTGTTTTCAATACTTACACCCATATCATTTACATTTGTTTTCGATACTAACACCCATATCATTTACATGTGTTTTCAATATTTACACCCATATCATTTACATGTGTTTTCAATACTTACATCCATATCATTTACATGTGTTTTCAATACTTACATCCATATCATTTACATTTGTTTTCAATACTTACACCCATATTATTTACATTTGTTTTCAATACTTACATCCATATCATTTACATGTGTTTTCAATACTTACACCCATATCATTTACATGTGTTTTCAATATTTACACCCATATCATTTACATTTGTTTCCAATACTTACACCCATATCCTTTACATGTGTTTTCAATACTTACATCCATATCATTTATATTTGTTTTCAATACTTACATCCATATCATTTACATGTGTTTTCAATATTTACACCCATATCCTTTACATTTGTTTTCAATACTTACACCCATATCCTTTACATGTGTTTTCAATACTTACACCCATATCATTTACATGTGTTTTCAATACTTACACCCATATCCTTTACATTTGTTTTCAATACTTACACCCATATCATTTACATGTGTTTTCAATACTTACACCCATATCCTTTACATTTGTTTTCAATACTTGCACCCATATCCTTTACATGTGTTTTCAATACTTACACCCATATCCTTTACATTTGTTTTCAATATCTACACCCATATCATTTACATGTGTTTTCAATACTTACACCCATATCCTTTACATTTGTTTTCAATACTTACACCCATATCCTTTACATGTGTTTTCAATACTTACACCCATATCCTTTACATTTGTTTTCAATACTTACACCCATATCCTTTACATTTGTTTTCAATACTTACACCCATATCATTTACATTTGTTTTCAATACTTACACCCATATCATTTACATGTGTTTTCAATACTTACACCCATATCCTTTACATTTGTTTTCAATACTTACACCCATATCCTTTACATGTGTTTTCAATAATTACACCCATATTATTTACATTTGATTTCAATACTTACACCCATATCCTTTACATTTGATTTCAATACTTACACCCATATCATTTACATGTGTTTTCAATACTTACACCCATATCATTTACATTTGATTTCAATACTAACACCCATATCATTTCAACATTTGTTTTCAATACTTACACCCATATCATTTACATTTGTTTTCAATACTTACACCCATATCATTTACATTTGTTTTCAATACTTACACCTATATCATTTCAACATTTGTTTTCAATACTTACACCCATATCATTTCAACATTTGTTTTCAATACTTACACCCATATCATTTCAACATTTGTTTTCAATACTTACACCTATATCATTTCCGTCAGATACATGAGGGTTTTAACGACGACTGTTGCTTATATCTTGTGCACGAACAGCAAAAACTAGCACTTTGTTTATTAGCATACCTCAATTACATGTAACAACAAGAATAGGAGGAAAATGTCATTTACAACTTTGCTGAATTGATCTATAAATGAAAATGTTGAAATAATCTAAAGGCCTTACCTGACTTTCTTCCACATGGATGTCATTTTAGCGTTAATTGCCTTCCACAAGCTGTAAATGTTTTGTGTGTAAAAGTTCCAGCCTATATCACTAATTCAGCACAATTTTGTTTCGTTATCCAAAAGGCACAACTAATCCATCTACTTTTGTATAAATGATGTACACACACGAAAGGTTCTTATAACGTTTCCAACATCACCGAAATACCGGGGGTTTCTGTCACCCTCTTTGATTAATTGTTTTATAAGATAGTTTTGTTAGTACTTAATTCCTTTAATTTACATGTTTATCTTTTATTTCAATTAACCCACGGAATCAGACAATTCAAAATCCAATCATTAACGTAATCCGAGATCGATAATTATCTATTCGACTGTTCAGAAAGAAAACATGAACGTAATAGTAATAAATACTCATGCAAACAAATCAAAAGTAGTACAATTTACAAAACGATCTAGATTACAAACGAGATAAAGTAACCGTGTACGGAGATCAAAACACAATAGAATTAGACAAGTTAGTACGAGAAGAGAAACTTCTTTAGATTTGTTTTAATCCGAAGATCAGCTATAGATATTCGTCTGATAAGCTGTTATAGCTAATACAAGTACATTTCATCTCTCTGTAGCAGACGGATGCCCTGGTATTGACATTGTGACGTTCACTTAATTCGCTTATCTTGTATATAAGTGACTATATCCTTAATGCACGGGTGGAGTTTTGTCTTTATCAGAGAGATTCTAACAATTTTGAAAATTTGGAAGCCGGTAGTTTAAATTTGGAAACGTCACAAGCAATGTCAAATATACATGGACGTATTCTTGCCAATCAGATGTTTTACGAAACCTTTCTTATTTTCAACTCGTCTTTGAATAAACAGAACGACTTGGGCTTCGTATAAGCGTAATACTGACACGTATTTACTTTTCAAGCGCTATTTTATTAAAAGAGTCATTTCGAAAATACGGCATTTGATTCCACACAATAAATGTGATTCTTAAAGTGAACTAGAATTTTTCAAGAAATTCAAAACCTTGATTCAAGATAATCTATAATTCCGGAATAAACATTATCATTCCGGAATATATGAACTCCTGCACGACTTAAAACTAGAAATTATCATCAGCTATTCAGACTGATTCACATCTTATAGTTAAATGTTTTCATTCAAACGTCTACACTTAAGGTACAATAGTTATACGGGTGAATTCTTTACTTTTTACTTCGCGAACTTCCGTGAATAACAAATGTTTCCGACATAAGACAATAATACACTAACGACAAACCAATGATGGAAGGGCTGCCTTAATAGTGAACATATGTGCCTAGCTTTTTCTGAAAGTACATCATAGCTGTGTATTTATCATTAAAAAACGATCAAAATGTCAAAATATGTTACATTATTTGTACCTTTTCTATAAGAAAGGCAATTTCCCATTTATCAACATAAATTGTATTTACTTTTTGTGTGCAATGTATGGGTTATTCATTGATTAGTCTATTCCTGTATTATTAAGAATACGAACAGAGACTTGAAGTCGATTTAATTTCAATTGAAAACGGACCGATACTTTATAATGTACTCAACTCAAAGAAACACGATTTATTAATAAACGCATTCTTTGTATTCCGAAAGTTTGCTGAAAGTGACATTCACACGCAAATGAGATTTGAACTCTGAAGTATCAATTTAGTAATTAATGCATACTCATAACTACTTTGCTTTCATGGGGAAAAGATTGAAGAGTTGAAATGAATGGTTTTCTGAAATAAAGCTACGACCAGACACTGCTTTGTGTCCGTTCAAAGGCAACTATTCCCGACTTGGGGGTTTAGGTTCATAGAATTTTAAGCAAGCATTACGTCGGAAGCTCGTTGATGAATGGCTTCGATTGGCTTATATTCTACTCGATTCGATGCTGTTTATGTTAACACAATTGGGTGAAATCTTGATAGTCAAGTGATTCAACTTAGTCAACGATTCGCCTTTCTCCCCAAACTGAACATTTATCACTTCGTGAATGTCCGGGACTACCGATTTCTACCGAAAAGATCCGAGTAGATTCACGATTCGATAACAGACGTCTGTCGTGAATTCCTAGGCCGTTTGTGTGATTTATATCGATATGATTCTCATTGTAAAGTCCAATCGCGGGCAAGGAACATTCAATACAAGTACATTAAAATTAACATTAATCAAATTGTATTCATTATTTATACAAGTGTTTGGCATAACCCATTTGCAAGCAATATACAAATTAGATAACTAAAGACTGTTATAAACATTGCTATATGCGAATTTGTACCCAACCTGTATGTGGTTTTTCTTGTAACATACGTTACATGAGGGAGAATAAATGCAATGTCGGATAATTAAACATTCAAACCATGTGTAGGAGTATTGGCCGTAATATGTGAAAATCAACTGTATTTTCACATCAGTGTTCGTAAGCGATTGGTTAATCAGTATTTTAACAATCCACAAAACACTTGCATGATACGAACACATGTTTTCATGGCGTATCACAAATAAACCCCAAAGAGACGATGGGGCGTGAATAACATTCGATGTTAAAGTGAATGACTTTTGTTCGTGTGGCGATTGTTAATTTTCCCGCTGAATAGCGCGAGATGGATCTATCTTTAACTTCATAGAAACATTCATTCTACTCATACCTGTATTGGGTGACGATGGAATAAACGATGGCAAAAAGGACGAACGTGTTTGCTTCTTTAAGTTACAAAAAAATATAGAGAGAAAAATAAAACGTAAATACAGTTCATTTGAACGACTTGAAATGAAAGTTGTCTCAAAGTTGTATAAGGTTTTGAACTAGACATTGTATACACAGTTTGCTTACAATTAAGTTTGTTAGATCCTTTCTCCAAAATGAATTCAATAAGACTCACATAAACTCGCAAGGAAAAAAACAAAAAAAAACAAAAATCTTAAGATGCAGATAAAATGAACATGTTTCTTTTCTTTAGAAAGCGTTACGTCATTATTAGAATTTACTACATTTTTCTATTTTTGTCATACATGTATATTCTGCGCTTGGAAATACATTATAAAAGTAACATCTTTATGAGATATCAACTGCAAAAGCAGTAAGGATTATATTGAAAGCGAAATGTGATTTAATAGTATGTTTGATAGACGGTTAAATAGCTGTTATATACAACGAGAATAGAAGAAAGAAGTTCCGCGTACCACAAAAGAAACCATTAAGTGTCGCCCGAGAACAGCATGTGCACAAATCAACTGTATGATACGGTACGACATTGTTTACTCAAGATAAGTTTTCTGATTTATAACTTATCTATTTTGTATCGTTGTAAAGCAAGTTTCTACGAATCGGATCGATCTTTTTCTATTCTAATTCCTTTATTAATAGACCTAGTAAGTAATTGCGCCGAATGTGGATGAATGATGTGACCCTGCTTCTCACGGAGTTCGAACCCACGACCCTCGTGTCCAGAACTCGAATCAACCCCCTGGTCTACTGTCATCCATTCATAAAACAATTCAACGTGAGAAAAACCCAGAATGTTAAAGCTTCTGCAAAACAGTCTGTAACCATATAGATAATAATAAAGTTGCAATGACCACAATATTGAAATGTTCCGCCAAAAAGAGTTTTAATAAAGTAAGCGATATTTCAGTATTTCCGAATGTTTGACATATTTCTGTAGAGTGTGCGATCTATACTTTTGTTGACAATGTCGGCCATAGATTATGACCCAATATGGATCGGTCGAACCTTGCAGCACCTCACCATAGAAATGTCGGGAAATTAATGATTAAAACATAGTCAGGCTCTGGGATTTTCTAATGCTGTAAAATGAGCAATTAACGCTTAATTCGTAGAATTAACAATTTAACACCCACAATAGCCAAGCAAAGAACGGAAACCTAACTCACCGTTTAATCAAATTTAACTGCGAATAATTTCAAAAAGATTTGTTTAACTAAACAGAACGGGAAAAGAATCTGGCCATGGTAAGGTTCGAGTTGAAAATATGTAAAATAAATTAGTCTATCCTTAAGAAAAGTAAATGCCCAAGCATGAGACAGTTATCAATTCAGCATTACGATTTGTTTTAAATAGTGTCAGTTGTAAAGTGCAAAGGTGTCCATGACCTAAAACCTTGGCAATGAACGACATTTCATAGGAATTGAGAGAATTCACGTCGTAAAAATATAAATTCCAAAGTTGTCTTCTACAAATGCAGTTCTTTCGTTTGCAACTTTCCTATTTTCACTTTCTCATAAGAACAATCAAAAAGAAAGTTCATTTTTTTTCTCGATTTTAAGCGTTATATTTAGTGCAATTATTGAGCATTTTGTCTTTAAATCCTTCACAAATAAAAACAAAAACAAAAAACTCCATCACTTCAATAAATCACTTCACGTATTCTCTACACCACATCCCCGCTATTGAATCGTCCACTTCAAGACTTTATATTAACAAACATTGATTTGAAATTAATATATATCGAAGAACAAGCGCGCCGTTTCCTCGCGTATTACCAGCGAGCGAGTATGGGTAAACGATTTGTTCATTTACGACTTTCCTTCACCTGCTTTTTCGATAAAACGAACAATCGAAGCTAATAAACCTTTCATAAACAACGTGCCTACATCAATGTCGCCTTATAGTGACGCCGCGACGTGCTAAAACCGGACAGACATAGAGTTGTATGTTTGATGGAATTCAGACGTAGATTTGTATGTATGATGGAATACTGTTATTCTATCTTGAAACATCGAAAAACCGGGATTCGATTGTATGTAGTAATGCAAACTGAAATAAATTGAACGTTATACATTAGATTCATTAAGAGGAGAATTTGGAAACAAAATATTGCTGAAAAGGGAAAATTTGTCTAATGAACAAATTTTCATTTCTCCCGATTAAAAAGGAGGCGTCTGCTGCAATGAAACATCTTGAGAATGTGTGCTAAATGTCAGATGTAACAACATATGGGGCCCCGTTGGCATAGTGATTTCATATTTTGTTGGACACTTAAAGATAACATCAATCGTTAGAGCGTGTTTCGTTACGCATTAATTGCATACTTGCAACAGTTTGCTTACGCGTTTCATGAAAACGATCCAAAAGAGTACTTATTGATTAAATGGTCAACTTATTAAAATGTTAAAGTTAATGTAATCCATCTATTTTCTATTCAATAAAGCACTCGTGTTGATTCGGAGGCTCTCATCAGCAACGGATATCTACCCAATGTTAACACAATAACCGTAACACAGTAAACCTCGTGTCATTGATTCATTTTGATATAATATTGCACTTTAAACCATTGATGGATGTTAATCCATAATCCATGTCAGATGAACAGACATGATTGCCACAGAGTAGCGTCACTGATTTAGCAAACCAAAGGTAACCGGTTCGAATCTCAACATCTACATTGATTGGTGACACTCACAATGTAAGTTCCATTTATCTGTACTTTACGTTACAGACGATAAAACGACACTAAATAACATTACAAGAAAAAGTCTTGCAACGACAGTTTATCGGCACATGGATATTGTTATCTAGTCTTAAAATAAAGAAATACACATGCAGGCAGAAAACATTTCTAATAAAATATCAAGAGAACGCGAGTGTAAAAGTCATTTAAAATTGTAGGGTCAAATCAATTTATGTAACAAAAGTGCTACTAGCTAAGCCTTTGTTCGAAAAACAATATATCATGAAACCAATCTTTATCTTTGAAATTATAACATACATACATACGATGTTTCCTAACATACAAGTCGAATACCGCAATTAAACCAAATAAATGTTGATGCTAGTTAAGTCTAAAAAAGACTGTGATAGTCCGTGAGAATTTGATAGTACCGGCGTCAGACTGCTGTGTACTATGTAGTACGTGATTACAATCCTGTTTGTATTGGAGTTAATCCATTCTGCACGCAGACGACTCGTGAATGTAAGCAAATGTTGACGTCTGTTTATGTTTATTCAAGCAACAGGCAACATTATAACAATTCAACAGCTTATTATTTTCCCAGCATTTCATCATACAGTTGGTTATGATTAACCCGATAGTGGCGACTGTACTGCGGTCAAAACATATCTAACATCCCGTATGTCTTAATAAAGCGAATCCATCGTGATGTTAGTTTAGTTGCAACGCTAACAAATAGACTCGCTCCGATATTTTCTTCCAAATTACGTTAAAATCGTTTCTCTATAGACGAAAGACCCGGAGATTCCACAATGATATACATGTCGAGAGTTTGTGATAATGAATAGAAATTTGAAAAAGAAATCAAAATTGTTTTCTGATTACGTTTAGAAATACACCAATGCCACATATTTCGATCACATTGTAATTAGATGAGGGTATAATTTGGTTCTGCGACGCCCCAATAAAACTGTAAGTAAACATTCAGTGACACAGGAATCGGTGCAACATTGTAACCACAGGTACCATAGACAGGGAAAAAATCATATAGACAGGAAAAAAGAACTTTAATGCATCGGTGTGCGGTTGATAAAGTCCATTATACAAAAGGAATTTTTATTTCATTTTAACTCATATTTGAACCTCCTGGATACACGCTAAAACGCCATTTCCAGGAAGCACACAGTAAAACGCACAACCACATTACCTAATAGTATAACACAATCATAAAACTATGTACATAGTCCATTCACTTCATTTATAAGTGAAAGAACAAACATAATCTGCAAACTGTTTAAGGAATGAGTTCCGATATTCATTTGAAGGCACTTTCCTGTGGAACCAAAATATCCTTTTCCTAATCAGACAACTTTATAATAATAAACCATTTTGGCAATAAAAGACTTGCTGTAAAAGATGACTTCGATACCAGATATTAATAAACATGGTATCCCGAATACTGTGAACTAGATCTGAGTCTTCCATTTAATTGCTTAATGAGGTATTCGGTTTTATATATACCCATATTTAATAAATATTATTTATGTTATTTCATTTAAGTCTCATCATGGTTGTATTTATTTAGTACGTAATATATGGCGCCGTTCATACACAAGCATAGCTACGTCTATAAAGCACAACATATCAAAATATTGTCTTGTAGATAATAGGTCCGAAACTGATCTTTGTCAGCGTTATCTAACGTCATGCCTATTTATGTAAACTTAAAGGGACTATCTCAAAAAATGTCTTGTGTGAGTGACAAATGTAAAAAAGATGATTTAAAAAGTCGCCTTCACTTAATAAACGATAATTTCAAAACTGCAACAAAAATATACTACACGTGTATCTCCACTTCACTGTTATGAAAGGAGATGGGAAGCGTATCAAAGTTTTCTGTAACGTAATCGATCTGTGATTTCATTTTATTGATAGAAAACAAATAAAAAAAAAGGATGAAAATCTCAATCTCTGAGAAAGTCCTTTTAAGTTAGAAACGAAGAGAAAATTTCAACCCTTTTTCCAATAAGCGGTATTCGACTGCTTTTTTATTTTGTCAGTTTTAACAGAGCTGTGTCATAGATTGAGATTTTAATCATTTCAAAATAAAAATGTCTGCTAGGAACAAAGCGACATCACAGATCTAATAAGATACCGAAAACTAGACCATTGATACACTTCATCTCCTTTTACAGCCGTCAAGCGGAGATGTGGCACATTTATGTTGAAGATATAATAAATCCTTTAAACGGTTTAATTTGTAAAAAATGATCTTTTGTTTCTGTTCTGCAATAATTGAAATAGTAAGAGTCTTAAAAGTTCTCAAAGTGGTGGGAAAATGACCATTTTGGAATATGATAGGGACTCTACACTGATGCATCGGTCCTGATTGTCGAATACAGTCAGTACGACGAAACTTCTGACAAAACCTTACAGATTTATGATTCAATATGTGACAAAAAAACAGTACCGGCCTCTGGTACCGATGGTCCTTGGTTCGACCCCCGTAAGCGGCGAGTTGAGATTGCCAAGACTAACCCATAGATCGGCGCGAGTATCAAGGAAACAATCATCGAAAGTGACTTTTAATAAGCTTCGAGCTCCCGTCACTATAAATGTAAAAACGAACAACTCTAAATACAATAAAAACAGACGAATCAGGCTTTATATATACTTGTGTTCTGTTATGAATTAGTTATAATGTAATTTCTACATCAATCTATAAATCATAGGCGTAGGAGCGTTGCCGACATTGGGGGGTGGGGGGGGGTCAACTTCAGATGAGGACGGGTCTAAGAATAAATGTTCCTAATCTTTCTCATGACTATTCATGCATCTACAAATTCTATATCATTAAATGAATTAAAAGATAGCGTCTGAAAATATGTATCTTAATACAAAAAGAAGAAAGGAAAAAGGATCGGCCAGGTTTCGATCTCACGCGGAAATCAAATGTATAGATCTAAACTATAAATGATTGCGGCCATGCTGTCACAGGCACGGATTCAACTACGCATCACCTCTAAAGATTTACCTTATTATTGTTTTTTGGTTTAGCTAACAATTGAATATAATATTGGGTCTGACTGTTTAGAATACGTTTTACATCACTGTTTTTGTCAATCAAAACTACTGGGTTATTTTCGTGAGCTGATTTTTCATTCTTATGTGTTCAGATTGCCATTTGTGCTGATGACGTCAAAAATGTTTTTGTTACTGTTCGTAACAAAAGGTGAATTGGTATTAGATAAAGCACAAGAAAATACAAAAAAAATATTTCATTCTGCTGTTATATTTCATTTCTTTCATTTTTTCTTTTTCATATATCTTCATTTTCCATTGTGAATATGGGGAGGGGGGGAAGTAAATGGTCTTGATTTAGATGTAATCCTGAAGTATTTCGAATGTATAATTTTTCATATAGTTTGAAGAGGTGTGTCCGAATGTTTTTAGAAATGTCCAAAAGGGAAAACATTCTGAATGATAATAGATTTTGATTGGTCAATTCATGGTTATTCAATAGTGGCCGACCAGAATCAAGCTTTATAAACAAAAACAGATACAAGCTGTATTGTTAAAGACTAATACTGCTTTGTATCATACCATTTATTGAAACCCAATGTTGCGGGTATCCGTTGTACCTCTCGCGCTGAGAAAACCCAATGTTGCGGGTATCCGTTGTACCTCTCGCGCTGAGAAAATCCAATGTTGCGGGTATCCGTTGTACCTCTCGCGCTGAGAAAACCCAATGTTGCGGGTATCCGTTGAACCTCTCGGGCTGAGAAAACCCAATGTTGCGGGTATCCGCTGTACCTCTCGCGCTGAGAAAACCCAATGTTGCGGGTATCCGTTGTACCTCTCGCGCTGAGAAAACCCAATGTTGCGGGTATACGTTGTACCTCTCGCGCTGAGAAAACCCAATGTTGTGGGTATCCGTTGTACCTCTGGCGCTGAGAAAACCCAATGTTGCGGGTATCCATTGTACCTCTCGCGCTGAGAAAACCCAATGTTGCGGGTATCCGTTGTACCTCTCGCGCTGAGATTATTCTAATGTTGCTACATCAAAGCGTTTGTTGAGGTACATCTTTTATTTGGCCAGAATAAGTTATAGTTTTTACAAAGAATTCGTTATTTTCCAAGAATATCTCGAATTTTAACAATCTGAGCACATCGGGTTTATCCAATAGAAAACACCTCTGAAATAATAGGGATGACGCCATATTGTTTCCCGCGAGAATGACGTCACTTTCTTTCGTTTCTAAAAATAGATCTTGACTGTAAAATCCAAAAAGTTGTTAAATTTGATAAGGGAAACAAGTATACATGTCACAACAACAAGTTCGCCATTTGGTATGAGTTACTGATCAAAAGTGATTAAAAAGGTTGTCCAACACTTCAATACACATTGAACTACTTAACATGCACGCTTAGAAAAGGTGTTCATTGGCGGATGCCGATTTACCCGAAAAATTGTAACCCTACACTTATATCCGAGGTGTATTTCACAGCTCACGGAAATACCCGAAGAGTTCCGATTGGAATTTTAACTGACAGAGTGTGCTATCCATTGCCAGCTGTCTAGAACTTTACTGAAAGGATTTCACAAACTGTCGGATGAAGCCGCATAATCCCTGCCAATTTTCAAACAAAACAATTTACCTAATTCAAGTTACTTACCTTTTACTTCCCAGAAGTCCACCTAATACAGCCTCCATGCTTGATATCAGATATCAATCAATCTTTCATTAATATTAAAACAGTCTTTTTATCATATCCTCGTCCGAATACCATTAATATAGGTTTTATATATTATTAATATTTCCCCATACATCGCATTACAATCGTTAACGGGCTTTACGGTACGCTGATAATAAAGAGATTCAACACAATGGGGTGGCGAAAATAAAGGAGAAAAGACAACTTTCCATTGAATAAGTATGAAAATATTTGGAGTATTTATGAGCTTTAACGAACTAGCTTACAGTTGTACCGTTTAACAACTTCACGGCTGACGTTTAGTTTTAGTTTAGACTTATACACCTTAAAAGTTCAAGGTCTCATAGTTACAATGTGAAACTTTCCTTATTCCAAAATAACGAGGATTGGATTTAAGGCACATAAAAGGAGATTAATGCTATATCAAGCTATTTCATTTGGCAAACTTTTGATCAGATTAAGTTAGTTATCACCAAAAAACCCCATCAGCAAAACGTGATCGTGAAAGTTCACCAGAATTAACCTACATTATCAAGTTTAATAAGTCAGATTGCTTCATTCTTCACCTCTGACCTTGACAGTTGATACACAAACATTTGAATCGACCAATCAGAATTCTTTATTTTGAATATATAAACAAACAGGTTGTTGATAAACATGACTGAATTGGAGACAACTATATTTCAAGCACAAAATAACTTATTTTAAAGGAATCTTTTTAATAGGGACTAAATGCATTTGTAAATTAATTCTCATGACTTTCATGAACATAATTAAAGAACTCCATTTTTTTTTTTTCAGTAATTTATGTGTACTTATCTCCTTTGATGTGCCTTTAAAACAATCTTTTTTTGTGTGTAACTTACTTTAAATGATACCTTTGTGGTATTCTGGTTTGATATAAACCGTGTTTCAAAACGATTTTAATGTAATAACGACTGCTTTCTCATCGCTCTCCATAGGAGAAAAAAATTGTCATATAGGATTGACGTCTATAATGGCGGAAACAATGTCTAGCCAGGATTCAAACCATAGAGCCAACGGTATTCAAAGACAAACTCGTTGCTGAGAAGCCAAAAAACCGAACCTGTCTATGAACCACATATTTCCTCACGTCATGAATGGTCACTTCCGTCAGGGTTGTGTGGTAGATCCGAATAAAAAGTATCAACATGTGACAATAGCGGGTTATAATTATATTGACGAAACCTCTTCTCTATCTATATCAATTCAACAAAAGCACAATCACTTGTTACCCATAAAACCATTCTTCCACGCTGTCGGTGCGTTTCTAGAAAGCTCTATTGTCTATTTCCTTGTTTCAATCACTGTACATAATGCGATCATCAATGCATACAATGGCCCAAAAAAGGTCAGTGCCTTTTAATTACTAGTTCTATTTACATTGCTAACAATAAACACATATACTGTTTTGCTAAACACAAAATGAGTTCATAATTCATGGCATTAGTGCCATTCAAAGACGCCCTTTTATTTTGTTGAAGGACTGACTTAGGTAGGGTAAAGAATCGAATTGAAATGTTGTAGTTCCGAACCCGAACAACAGCTCGACTAATACTCTTTGTGTCATTAAGTAGCTATAATATAATAGGTGAGAACAAAACCCCGACATGATGTATTCCTCCACTTGTCAATAAGCATGGTGTCTATGTTTGTAATGAGTAAGAGACTTAGTAAGACGTCATCCTGTAAATACTGGATAAGTAAATAGGTGCGATGTCGGTGTAAAACTGTGACCTAAAGTTGGAACGGTGTTCCTCTTCAATTTACTTCACTAATGCAGGATATTCTCAGTGTCAAAATACGCTATAATCTCTCTTACACATTTTCGTAGAAAGCTTGATACAGTCTGCCCAAATGGTGTGCAACTATGCCCCTATTGGAGATAAAACGGTTGTAAATTGTTTGGTTAATTTGGCAGGCGGTTTGTAGAGACACATAAAATGAACATCTTACAAAATAATCTACAATAAACTAAGAATGGCAAACGGCATATTTACAACTAACATAATCGCTTTAGATCATGGGGGTGATACCTGTTAGGTTAGATTTGAAAGAAGTTCTGCCTTGAGTTCTTATAACTATCTATTTAGTTACCATTTTGTACTATCGATCAATTTAGCATCCAAACTAAAAGAAACCACGGCAAAATTTATAGCAGATGTCCCAAGTTCCTTTTTCCACACTTTACCAAAGACCGAATAAATATGTTTATTATGTCTTTGCTTATACACATCTAATCAAAATCTTCTAATACGATATCTTTATATGGACCCGGTGTTTAATCCTAGAACCTATTCCAAACTTCTTATTATTTAGAAAAAAATACTGGCTATTTTCTCACGTAGATATGACCGCCATGTACGAAAGAGGGTTACAACAAACCATACAAGTAATGATTGATCAATTAGATATCCTAACACCGAATAGCGGGTACGGGAAACGCCATGAGAATGTTCCATTATATTTCCACTCAACAAAGCCAACTACTAAATATTTTGAAACTCGCTTAGTCCAATCAATAGCTAAATCAAACCTATACTTGTATGAAAATATGGCCTTTTTTTTACTAACTTTTCTAACTGTTTCAAATTGGGAAAAAAACATACAATGCAGACGACTGTAAATAATCGTGCCAAATCACATGCATGAACTTTACACCCAAAATAATAAACGTCTGCTTGAACCGTGTTGAAGCGACTTAAAGTGAAGTTTTAGGTAAGCGTGTATAGTCGTTGAGATGTTTTCTTTTTAATTATAATACAGAGAATATTCATGCTGCTTGTTTAGATAAGATTCATATTCAATTAAGGAACCACGTGGTCATGTTTAAGGCATATTTACAACATTCCTCTCATTTTGTATAGGGGGTAATTTCACGTTGATACATATAATAAGACAAGAACGATTTCATGTAACAAAAGTCAATACTGATCCATCCCAAACAGTTTTCTGAATCATTTATATGTTGGGTTTTGGAGTCTTTATGAAGTCGTAGCCTAAAGGGAAATTGTTTATAATGGTCAATTTCCTCTATTGACACGGCATAATAATTCGATATACTTTAAATCTATCAACAAATTTCCCACTTAAAAAAAGGTTTCTAGGGTAGATCTAGCAATCCATGTGTGAATGATAGGATTAATCAAGGAAGTGCAACACCAACTTTGTCCAAGGTGTGAAATACAATTTCCCAGCCATCTCCGGCTTACGACCTGCCACTCAATAAACTCCACAAATCTCAGATATCCCAATATATGTACCTTAATTACAAGCTTCCTAATTAACACAAGTAAGCTATACTTTAATTAAATGTTTGTAGTTTGGGTATAAAAGTAGGACTAAGGCAGACATTAGTCATAAATTCCAGCGAAACCAGTCAAAGATACATCTAATAGATATTCATAGAAATATATCCAATACGAATAAGACAGATTATTGCGAGATGGCATTAAGGTATAGATCGACGAATTATATTCATAGCTTTATTTCTTTTCTTTGATACAAAAACGGAAGGCATATCATGTACGTGTCGTCGTTGATCAGGTAATTTTTCGAACCTTGTAATATTATGGAGGATTTCGAATTGCGAGCACTTAGTGATGAAAAAGGAAATATTCCTTTCACATTTGAAACAAAATACCACAAAGTCGTCCGGAATACATAATCATTCAATCAAGAAAGTTTAATTGACATATCAAGATGGCTATCAATCTGTAAAACCGTTTTGTTAAGTAAGGATCTGTCCTGATAAGGTGATAATGTAGATGTCGGACCTCGAGCCATCCGGATATCCATCTAACATAAAGGTGTCAGTGGGTATTAGGTAGGTGGAGTAAACATCACGTGCTATTATCATACGGGGTATATAAACTGAATGGACACAGGTACCTAGTCATTGAATTGAGAGAAGTCAAAGTGACAATGTATAATTTTACAAAAATGAGGTAAATATCCAGCATTTTAAGGGTTATGAACAATATGATTTATAAGACGACACAAATACCTAATAAATATATTGTATAATTATATGTTTTTAACATATCGTAATTTAATGTGTACGTTTCTTTGTTATTCCAGAAAGCAGTTGTTCCAAGATTTTTTCGACTCGCCCCAATCTACTGACAGTATGTGGGCTGATGATGACATCCAGAATATCGTTACACCAGGCGAAAAGGGGGATTCTTTATTCAAGGTAAATACACTGAATGAAGAAGCAACATTCAACCAGCTAATTTCAAGAGGAATGACGTTATTCAAAAGGGAAAGATAATAAATAATTGGAAGCTTAATCTATGTATAAAGATATAAGAAGTACAGTGGGTATTAATGTTCTTTTAGCCATCTGAACAGAAGGACCAATCAAACACCTCCAATCAAGTCGATTAGGTCTTGGGTCTCATGTACATATATTAACAAATATGGGCAAATTTTATTTCACAACAATTGAATAAACTTCCCTTTTTGTATTTTGTAGTTATCAATCCCACATCGACCGTCCCAGACGAGATCCAGAAAGAGTTTGTTTGGCGGTAAACGACTCGGGGATGATATGGACGAATCACCATTCACTAAGAAAATGAGACAAGAGTTTGAGCCAGCGGTCATGTCGGTAAGTGTATTTTCAGTAGGGTTCGAAGTAAACATAAGGAATAAAGGCGATTTAATTAAACTTTTAGAATTTTACCTTAAAAGGCCATTTCAAAATAGCTTTGCAATGTATACTTCATTGTGGAAACCTGAAAAAGTATGAAATCTCTTGCTATCCAAGAAATATTATTTAATGGTATTAAATAGCAAGCCACATAATCCAAACCATCACTGTATTTCGTCCGGTCAAAAAGAAACTTAAACAGAAATAAACATTAATATAATATTACAAGTTATTCATTTCAAAATTAGATTGAAATTACTAGATTGAAGTTATTCATTATGTTAATTTCTTTTACAGAAGCCCAACCAGACAGATAATGGCGCCATCCAAACTGTTGTAGAACGACTCGTAACTCAGAATGACCTGGTTGCGGACGGATCACGTGACCATACATTACCCACAATTCCCGGTAAACACAGCGACCTCAAGTCTATATCCGCCGACACCATGACCGACGTCTTAACCGGAAGATACGATTCCGAGTGTTCCCGAGTGACGATCGTGGATTGTCGGTATCCTTACGAATATGAGGGCGGCCATATTCGAGGGGCGGTCAATCTGTACACGAAAGACGATGTATACAGCCTTCTCCAACAGCCTGTGGCCACAGACAAACCTCACATACTCATATTTCATTGTGAGTTCTCGTCCGAGAGGGGACCCAAAATGTAAGCCAATGACTAAATCATAGAATAAGCTTTTTGTGATCACCTCTCGGTTGCCTAATCCCAGAGTGTATTTAGAACTGAATTAATATTCTTTTTGTGTAAAGCTCAATTTCCTAATCATATTACGAACAACAATCATGACCATTAGAAAGAAATCATATCACATTTCCATCAATATTAATACATGTTTATCTTTATTTAACAGGTACCGATTTCTGCGTAACGAAGACCGCCAACTTAACAAAGACTGCTATCCCAAACTGAACTATCCAGAAGTGTACTTACTGAATGGTGGTTATAAAGATTTCTATACCAACAATAAGGTAGGTAACTGTTGTCATTATTCCAAAATGTACATTATTGTTGTAGTATAGTCATTAGTTATAATCTATATTACTAATGTATAACTAATAACTGATGATGTCGAGTGGATAATAAAATTGAAATTGGTTAGGGTCCTAAATAAATATACCACGATAAAAAAGGAGATCACGTGTTATGAAAACCCTTTTTAACAACATTTAATTCAATTTTATCTTTGATTTTAGGAAGAATGCGAACCCGTCGCCTACAAACCCATGTTACATTCCGAACACAGTGAAGATTTACGTCACTTCCGCCGGAAGTCAAAGTCATGGACAGCGGGAGAAAACGAGTCTAAGAACAGACGAAACGCGCTCAGAAAACCACGATTGAGCCTTGAGTTTTAGAGAAAAATATCATCTCATGATTGTTAATTATCAAATGTTTATATTTTGTTATTTATATTGAACTTATTTATGTCGCCTCTGTTGTTAAACTATAAAAATGCAAAATCCGTAAATAAATACAAATGAAAATATTATCTCTTAGTTATTCTATTGTACACTTAAGTATACATAGTCAAAAGAAACACCATAGGAACACAAGGCATCTTCATAGCAATCTGCTATTACTTCCTAGTTCAAGAAACCACAAGCATTCCGTATAAGAAATAAACCAAGATAACTAGTTGTTGACAAGAGTGCAGACATCCTTTTAAAATATAGAGAACTAGAAGGTGAATACATTTCCGTTTGCCATGATTGCATTAACGAGTCATACACTCGTTAGCCCAGATGGTAGCGTCCGAATTTTAGGGTCTTGAATTCGAGATACGGTTCAGCCAATTTTATGTCCAATTACTTAATAACCCTTCCCTCACAGGAGATTATACAATTCCTTAACTGCAAGTCCAATTGATATTGGTTTAACATCGCGTCAACCTCATTTCAGGTGTGTACCCAACTTTTATGATGGAGGGAGACGCATTACTCAACCGACCAATAAGGCAAATCAAACCAAGTTCAATTATTGGCATTCCGTCGGTCGGTCGGGAGACTAAATCTCATGAACATCGAAATGCCGTCACCATAATTTGAACACATCTGATTTTAAGTTCTATATTCTAACCTCAAGGCCACAGAGGCCCCTCAAGTCAAATCCTGATTTTGTTAGATTAAACCATGGTGGTCTCCTTATTGGTTAGGGTTAGGTACCGTTTGATAATGTTAAAAATGCTCCAATTGAGTTATTCTGTCAAAGTAACGAAAACCTACCTACATTGAACAAGCATGAATTGTGATATGATCTGTTTGGTTTGGTAAGCAGGATCTTTGACGATAAATAGCGACGTCTTGTTCGATCATCAGTTCTGTCTGCAGATTTTTTTTCCTGTTTTATATTTGTCCTGAATTAATCACGATTTAAGATGTGTACTATTGTGTTCAAAATACCCATTTATATGTAATTTGTACATTCTACGTAGAGGTAGAGTATAATGCGACTGAAGGTAAAAAAAAAACAATTTCAATTGGGAACAAATGGAGAAATACAACATTCTTAGATGAGAAAGATGAAGTCTTATTGAGGCTTTAGTTCATGTGAGCAAATAGTGAATTGTCTTATAAGCATATATCGGTTGTTTCTAAAAGCCCGGCTACTAAAGTGCTAATAAAAGGGTTGATCTATTTTAGATGGATCAGCCACATAGATACCTAAAGTGCTTATGTATCATGAGGTACAATTTCTCGATTAATATTAGTTCCCCCCTTATTTGGACCCACATGAACAAGTTTCGACTCAATTATGATTAGTGGTTTCAAAAATAGTTAAGAAATATTACGTTAAAATAATCAAAGAATTATAAACGTGCTCAAAAAGTTGTAAATGTTCTGTCTAAATGGCGACCGGTTTATAGACCAATTCTAAATAGACACCTTATGAGGAAATCGTCAAAAAACAACGACTGACATATTTACAATTTTCTTACGGCATATTTGGATATTGTCCACAGATAAAATTGCTTGAGATCTGCAATTCATTTGACAGTCAGAATCAACCATCAATAGACAATTTGACCATAAGAACCTCATTATATGCTGGAACTTTCTATAAGATATTTCATGAATTCAATAAGTCCGTGCAGAACATTACATATGTTTTACAGGCCTACCTAGGAGTGATTAACTTCCAAACTCATACATACAAAATAGACCATTTATCAACAAAGTTGGAGTTTGATCCTGAGAACAGATCTATGTCTGATAGTATTACGACATTATAAAGGTGGTCATTTATAAAACTCGTTGTAACAGTGTTTTAATTATAAGGGGATTTCCGCCTGGTTCAAATTGGTGAACAGAAGATATATATTATTTCTATAAATTCTGTAATATCAGGGGGTAAATTTATGATTAAAGGAGAAAATGCAAATAATATGATTGTATGTAATAAAGCATTCTAGAAATGACCATGGTGTGTTCTTACAGACGATTATTGTAAAATATGGCGTTATGTTGAGAGGTTTATAATATGTTTTTTGATTAACTAATTGGTTGAGTTTGTGATTTAAACAGAAACGTTTGACACAACTGTTTCTATTTAAGATGCTTTCTTTTGCTACAATGTCCTTATAAGTAACATATCCATTATGTGTCAGACTGCTTCTTTCTAAGCGTAATCCAAATCTGTTCCCACTACATTCTTACATAAGGATGCTGGGGAATATTTGAAAAATCGTTTCGGCAAGTGACATAACTTAAAAAAGTCAATTTCCTCTTTTGGCAAAACATTGACTAATCGATTCACTACAAACAATCATTCTACTTACTGTTTAATGCCCAATTAAAAAGAATTAAGAGTAGATCTAGCAATCCACGTGTGAGACGTTAGATTAATCAAGGAAGTGCAACACCAACTTTGTCCAAGGTGTGAAATACAATTTCCCAGCCATCTCCAGCTTACGACCTGCCACTCAATAAACTCCACAAATCTCAGATATCCCAATACATGCATCTTAATTACAAGCTTCCTAATTAAAACGCGAAACGAAGTCAAGTAAACATCTTATAGTTTTTATTCAAAGATATTCTATACGTCAAAGACACATCATTGCGAGATGGCGTTAAGGTATGGATCGTTGAATTATATTGATTAATTTATATTTCTTTTTAATACAAAGCGTAAGACATAGTATGGTTTCGAGACTTGTTGTACTTTGAATGCATTGATTATTTTGAATTGCGAGAACTCGCAAAAAGGTGCTGAAAAAAAGGAAATCATTCATTCACTTCTGAACAAAATACCAAATGTCGTCTGGAAAACATTATCGTTAAATCAAGAAAGTTATAATTATGATATCAAGATGACTATCAATTTGTAAAACCGTTTTGTTAAGTAAGGATCTGTCCTGATAAGGTGATAATGTAGATGTCGGACCTCGAGCCATCCGGATATCCATCTAACATAAAGGTGTCAGTGGGTATAAGGTGGGTGGAGTAAACATCACGTGCTATTATCATACGGGGTATATAAACTGAATGGACACATGTACCTAGTCAGTGAATAAAAAGCATTCAGAGTAACAATGTATGATTTTACAAAAATGAGGTAAATATTCAGCAATCTTAGTGCTTTTTAACAATAGTATTAAAAAGGAAGACCCATATATCTGAACAATGTACAGCATTATTCTGTGTTTTTAGCCTTTCATAATACAAGTGTACGTTTCTTTGTTATTTCAGAAAGCAGTTGTTCCAAGATCTATTCGACTCGCCCCAATCTACTGACAGTATGTGGGCTGATGATGACATCCAGAATATCGTTACACCAGGCGAAAGGGGTGATTCTTTATTCAAGGTAAATACATAAAATATAATAGCAGAAACAGCTTATTTCCAGAGAAATGGCGAAGTTTTATGGTAGAAGATAATAATTGAAAGCTTAATCTATGTTTAATGATATAAAAAGTATAGTATGTATTAACGTTCTTTAAACCATCTAAACAGAAGATCCCATCGAAGGTCCCGTGTAGATAAATTTCTAAACGTGGTTAAATTTGATTTCACTACAATTAAATTAACTTTCCCCTTTATATTTGTAGTTATCCATCCCACATCGACCGTCCCAGACGAGATCCAGAAAGAGTTTGTTTAGCGGAAAAAGACTCGGAGATGATATGGACGAATCGCCATTCACTAAGAAAATGAGACAAGAGTTCGAGCCAGTTGTTATGTCGGTAAGTGTGTTTTCAGCATCTATGGGAGTTAACATTACTGATGTAGCCGTCTTTACCAAGCTTTAAAATTAAGCTTCAATGGCTCTTTAAAAATAGCCTGACATGGTATCCTTCATCGTTGGGACCAGAAAATAAGTAATCTTTTGCTGTTTAGAAAATCTTATTTAATGGTATTAAATAACTAGCCACAAACTCCATGATCTGACAATCTTTCATAAGTTTCAAAAAGAAAGTCAAACCTAATTAAACATTTATTTAATATAACTAGTTTCATCAATTAAAATTTACTAGATTGAAGTTATGCAATATGTTATTTTCTTTCACAGAAGTCCAACCAGGCGGACGACGTCGCCATCCAAACTGTTCTAGAACGCCTCGTGACACAGAATGACCTCGTGGCGGACGGATCACGTGATCAAACACTACCAACAATGCCCGGGAAACACAGCGACCTCAAGTCTATCTCTGCCGACACCATGACCGACGTCTTAACCGGAAGATACGATTCCGAGTGTTCCCGAGTGACGATCGTGGATTGTCGGTATCCTTACGAGTATGAGGGCGGCCATATTCGTGGGGCGGTCAATCTGTACACGAAAGACGATGTATACAGCCTTCTCCAACAGCCTGTGGCCACAGACAAACCTCACATACTCATATTTCATTGTGAGTTCTCATCCGAGAGGGGACCCAAAATGTAAGTTATGTTTATCTATTTTAACAAATACCGTTATATTATCAATCACATGCAACAGTGGCACATCGATTTCTGTTTGATTCTTTTTCATGTTGTTTCTCTCAGGCTTAATACTTAAAGGCACATTAAAGGAGAAAACTACAAATAAATTACTAAAAGAATATATGGAGTTCTTTTATTGTTTTCATAAAAGTCATGAGAATTAATTTACGAATGCATTGAGACCCTATTGAATAGACCCCTTAAACATAAGTTATTTTGTGCTTGAAATAAAGTAGTCTCCAATTCAATCATGTTTATCAACAACCTGTTTATTTACATATTCAAAATAACAAATTCTGATTGGTCGGTTCAAACATTTGTGTATCAACTGTAAAGGTCAGGGTTGAAGAATCACACAATTAAACTGGTTAATCTGGGTTATTTCTTGTTTGCTTTCACGTTTAAGTTGTGCTGATGGTTTTTTTTTGGTGATAGCTATTTGAATCTGACCAAAAGTTTACCAATTTATATAGTTTTATATACCATTAATCTCCTTTTATGTGCATTTAAATACCATTAAATTTTCTAACCGGTAGACCCAATTAAAAACATTGATTGAATATCAAATCATAGAATGACGATGTGAATTATGTGAATATAACAGTTTTAGCGACAAATCAAATTAATATATCAATTATCTCTCCAGGTACCGATTTCTGCGTAACGAAGACCGCCAACTGAACAAAGACTGTTATCCTAAACTAAACTATCCAGAAGTGTACTTACTGAATGGTGGTTATAAAGATTTCTATACCAACAATAAGGTAGGTAACTGTCGTGATTTAAATCATCGTACGAAATTGATATCTATGACAAAAGGAAGTATCTCCTATTTTGGCAGGTCTATACTTAGGGTTCGTGTTTGTAGGTAACAGTGATTTGGGTAAAAAAATGAAATAAAAAATGTTAGGGCTTTATAGTCTTCCTTCTACGCTAGGAATATTTAAGCAACTTTACAATAACCTCCCAACAATATCACATTTATACTCTATTTTCTTTTTTCTTACATTTTAGGAAAAATGCCAACCAGCCGCCTACAAACCCATGTTACATTCCGAACACAGTGAAGATTTACGTCACTTCCGCCGGAAGTCGAAGTCATGGACAGCGGGAGAAAACGATTCTAAGAACAGACGCAAAGCGATCAGAAAACCACGATCCAGTCCGGAGTTTTAGAGACAACAAACATTAAACATGATTTTTGTATATTAATCTTATGTTATTTATAAAATATTTATTATTTAAAAGACTTGTTGATATAAGTCTTCTTGTTATGTTTGAAAATATATAGTTTAAAGTGAATAAATATATGAAAATTAATACATCTTCACGGTCTTGTTTCTTATATGGAAAAAATATACTATATCCCATCAGATAACGTTATATTTTAATCAAGGAAAATATTTAACACTGGAAGCTATTTGTTGTTTTGATACAGTTTTGTCAAAAATATTCTGCAGCTGTAAAATTAAAATATTGACTGACTATGATAAAAAGTATATAAAATACATGGTAAAAACACGTAGGAATGCATAGCTAATGATTTATGAAGAAAAAACAGAAATAATCATCATAGCATGATACTTACAGTTCATCGAGTTTGGCTCCCCGTCCACTCTCTGATGTGACGCTACAGATCGAATTGGATCTCGCGGACCGGATCGAACGTGGCATCGCTGTCTTGTTGGTCTCTGATTGGTTGAGTGGGGTTTTATTATATTCTTTTATATTTCCTTAGAAAGTCAGTGGTTTTCTGAGCTAGTTCACATTAGCATTCAAGTCAAAAGTCACTATTCAAACTATGCAGTCTTTTCATTGACTCAACGAGCCAAAAAACGCAAGAATTTGTTAGTGTAAAAGTTGCAGTCAAAGGGGAATAATCCAAATTAACAAAAAACTGCAGTGTGTAAAACTACATTGATTATATAGGCCAGATTTCTTCAAATCAAGTATCTAGTGTTAATATTCAGTGTATACGACAGCACTTGAAAAAATAACCAAATAAAATACAATCAATAATTGCATCTTTTACCAATTGTCAAATAGAACCTTTCCACCATAGGTACATGTATACATTGTGAGAACAACAGCTCGAATACATAGTAAATAATATCGACGTGATATTCTAAAACGCAACACTTCTAGCCTGTGGAATCGTTTTTTGACAATTTGATATTAATTAGAAGTTTTACACAATACATTACATTACTTTAAACATTTCGGTAAAAATGGATTCAGACTTTGCCATCTCCACATTTAACGTGTTCCAGTGATTGTTTAACATGATCCTTGTGACGTGCAAAATGATGTTGGGGTGGGGTGGGGTGTCAGGGCTTTCTGAAGGAATATTGTAGAGCAACGACGGGGAAATTCCAGGAAATACAATTAAGTAAACTGCTGATGTTAAACTCTAAACATTCAAAAACCTTTGCTTTAAGAAAATGATTACTCGATTGAGGGAGTATTCAACGAAAACCGAAGTAGCTTTGGCCTATAGTAGACATAATCTTTCTTCATTAAAATTGCTAACCCATTACCAAACAATAACAACAGTTCACCAGGTTGTTGCAGACGACTCTAGAAAACATTATTGTATGCTCTATCAGAAGATTACTTTTCAAATTCATCTCGTTCTGAAATGTCGTCGGCAAACTGTTTCAATCTGGGACAGCGAAAATTTGGCAAAAGGTAAAGGGTTAGATCCATCTGTATATCTTAACTAAATTCCGTATCTTTATTACATTAAAGCCTGAACTTGGACAAATACACTGAGGAGTTCGCAAACAACAGAAACAAACAATGTTATCCGAGGACAAGCATTCGGATAGATTAACACTTTCACCTCTTCAAAAAGTCGAATTTATCGAACACAATATAGGAAAACATATTTCAAAAACACATACACGGCACATCGTGTATGACTATTGAAGAGGGACACAATAGAACAGTTGAGAAGGAGACTGGAAATTGCTTGAAATTGAAACACACCCTTCCTCTGTTCGCCATTAGTTTCCCTAACGTATAAAGCTACACACCCAGACAAGCAAAGGGTTTACGATATTCACAGAAAGCTTAAGTAAATATACTAATGTCCTCATTTAGCATAATTAAATAATCTATAAAGGCTTTGTTTACAACTCATCAATATTAGAAACTTGTATTGACAAACACAATCTATATGTGTATTACACAACCACATACAGAGCAAGATGGCTATTAAGTGGTAGAACATCGTTTGTTGCATATTAACCGTTTTAAAGATAATGTTTCCCTAACTAGCTCCTTTAAGAGAGAGTTGTTTACATCGATATTTTAAGTTTTATCTTAGCCTTTACACCAGCTATAAATGTACATGAAACATAGCAGTCAGTATTTCATGACTTTGTTTCCAAGACACCAATTGCTATTTAAGTCAGATTAATGGAAGGTTAGTGCCGATGTACAAATATTCACCATTATGACAATTTGGTGGGGTCAGAAATCAGACTCTTGGGTCCAGTACTACAAGGGTACATATTACTTGTGACGGACAATTGAGTGCTTTAAACGCTGAAGTAATGACATCAATATATAGATAAGTTGGTTATGACTCTATTAATGTTAAGCAGCGAACAGTGTCCCTTTAAACAGTTTGAGATTAAAAACAATAGCAAACTGGGTTGTACATACCTAAGCGTAGTTAACTTATGCCTATCTTAAATGCCTAGCATACATGTAAAAATAATGCACTGTTTTATACCGACTTTCTGCAAACAAAAAAAAACTTTCATATTTTTATATAAACTAGGATATACTTTTCTTGATAATCCAATTCTAATTCTAAGAGAGAATGAATCTTTTCCGCCATCTTTAAGGTCAATAACTGAACATGTCCAGTAATGACAAAAATAAAGGTAATTGTATGAAATATTCAAAAAATAGATCTTTTAAGCGTTATACAATTCCGAAACAGAGATGACAGACAATGATGTATTCGTCAAAGCGTTACCTAATGTATATCCGTAAAGGTAATTCCAAACAATAACCACCAAGACAAACGTTAACTATCAAAGTGAATATTGTCAAACGCGAGACCACATACTATAAAATCGACTCCACATTCCATAAAAAACATTCACGTGAATATTTAATTGTATTTAATAAGTTATCCAAAGTTCGCCCATATCGGCTGTATCCAATAACACCGAAATGTCGCTGTCGTCGATCGATCAACTTCATCCGGATATTGTTTACGGTTCTCCCTTAACTCCTTTCTGTTTCATGCACAACATGACGCTTTAAATCTTGCATAAGCATAACTCATATTGCATATGCAGCGATTATTTTCTAAATTAAATCAATGGGCTTTTTTTACCAAAACTTAAAAATCAATGGGTTTTTCTATAGAAAAATAATTAAAATGAATGAAAGTAATGAGTTTTTTGGGGAAATTTTATGAGATTTTTCGGGCCAAATATTATCGCTGCATATGCTGTAGAAGACTTTGAAAACTACTGTGACAAAAAGGACAAACAAATATCACTTAACCGACCAACTTTAAAGAATATAAAAGTATATGATGAACCCATTCTGATTTCACTTTATACTGTCTGTTACTCATTGCTTATAAAGTTGTGTTATCATAGCACAATATAATTACATTGTATTGAAACATACAAATACTTTGATATGAAATTACAAAAGAAATGAAGAAAAATATGTACATCGATTTGTATTTTATGTACGAGCCTAGCCTTTAAGTTTAGTAAAATATTCAAAGGATGTTGAAATATCATATCTAAATGCAATTGACATTCCCGTAAACCTCCATTAATTACCAAACGTTTGTGCGAGCCTGAATATAATGCTTTACGTTCCTCTTCCATTTTAATCATCCGACATTAATCAATAATACAATAGTATATGGCTATTCGATCCATGCCTATTACGTGGTTGTCAAATTTCAATTCGTGATCTAACATGTCCCAATCTCGAGTTATATTCTCGCTTAAACAAATTATCAAATACAACAAAATAGAATTTGTTTATGATGAGCATGTCCTTAATAAAAACCGAAAGTATAAAAAATGGTAGACAATCTTTTTCTTCTGCGCGTAGTGGATAAATACAACAGTAATTTGAATCAAAATCAAATTACTCTTACAAAATTTAGTAAGACGTATTCATATGATAGATCTGCATTGTGTGTCCTTACAATGGAAGGGTATAAATCCATTTTCATCAAAGGTATATCTGAATAACAGCAAAAAATAAATAAAGAGAAAATGATCTTTTGATCAATAAATCTCGGCGAAATGGCGGGAAATATAATTATAAACTAATCAGGAGTGTTGTTAGAAAGTCTTTCAGTGTGGCAAATACGGGCTAAATATTGCCGACTTCTGATTGGCCAATATTTGACTAAAAAATATATTGACTAGTAAGATCTCAGAATTTTCGATCCGTTGTTTAAGAATACCGTTTGTTAATTTGTTAAGAGTAATTTTGGTACGTTTAGAGAGATGGTTTTACTCTAACGTCGGTCTTAGATGGAAGTTAACAGTATTCGTATGTGTCCTAACACTGATAGATCCCTCAGAGAACCACAGCCTGATAATAGAATGGACCCAATGACATGTATTTACACTCTATTGTTTATTAATACACGTCCATAAAACTGCCTGCCAGTATCTCGCCTAGGTTAATTCAAGGTAAACACACACTCGTTGGTTCCTTTTACAGTCGGGTTTTATCACATAAATGCTTTCTTCTTTTTGCTTCGGTGCTTCACAGTTGGTCGATGGAAGAATGTGTATATGGTCAACATATTTCTAAACAAAAAGCCGTTTAATCACATCACGAGCACAATCAAAGAAAACAAAATGTTAAGAGGTGAAATTTCCCTAACGAGTAACTATTTATCGTAGCATATCTACTCAATACCAGAAAGAAAAAAACTCTTTTACCAACTATGTACACGTTTTGCTGTTGCTGCCAATTCAAACTAGTCACAACATCCAATACAAGAAAGAACCAAAGGGCCTTATCGCAGATCTGTAAATGGTTACTCGTTGAAATATTGTGAAAAAAGAAAAACGAAAAAAGGGAATCATTGACTGGTGCACTGACCGTCGTAATATACACCGGAAAGCGGCTTTAAACACGACACAATCAATTATACGATCGTGATCGTGAAATCTGAAAGGGGTTTTGTGTAAACACAAACGAAGGCTCGAAATAAATCCTTCCTTTATTCTCGCCCACAAAACGTTAAAGAAATCCACAACTGTTCAGTAAATATCTCCATCTTTTATTACATCCATTCATCTGGTGTCGGGGATTTTAAACATATTGAAACTGATAGGCCGGGTCTGATAAAAGTTCGTTTTTATCTCGCGGTTTTTCTTATTTGTAAGTCAGGACTACAAAATGGGGGTTTACATATAATTCATTTCGTTAGTAATCCGTTGCTAAAATTTCAGACCCCGTAAATAGTGAATCATTTTATATTTCTATAACTTAAATCTATGTAATCATTCTTATGATAGACGAACTTGAAATTAGTTGATAAATATCTGGATAAAGGAGGAAAATATGCACTTCACGTCACGGGTTTCAATAATGTTTTGCAAGCTTTATGGAAAAGAATCCTCACTTCAACGGTCCTAGTCGCCAAAGTGAGAAATATCGAAACGGTATTTTGGGGGCATTTTACAATGTGTCTGTTTATGAAAGTGGAATTGATTTTTAAGACGACTTTTAAATGTAAATGCAGAAACAATCTACAAACTAACAACAGTTGTGTCCAGAAATGAAACACAATGTTATTTAGTAGATAGAAAGGGCATCATCAACAGTATAACCATTAGGTGCATTTAGAAGAATGTTTTAAGCCACATACAGTACCAGAAATAGATCATTATTGACAGTACTCTTACAAAAGATTCCTTTTTAACATTTGACAATTGCTGTAAAGATCACCAAAAATAGATCGTGCATTAATTGTTCGAAAATTACAGCCCATGTCCTTCTTTGTCACATCTCCCATTATTCTAATAAAGTACATGTAAATAAAACCGTCTAAATCAATACGTTTTTTAGAAATATAATTATATGGTAGTTTCAGAGAAGAAACTGTGGGGTACACAGTTGAGCATTACAGACGCTTTACAGGCAGCAGGAAAGAGACAATCTTAATATCTAATTACTAAAAGACGATGAACAATGTATTAATAGCTATTGATGTTGCATGGTATTTAAAGCGTGTTACAAACGTCAATATTACACTTCCAAATCCCTCTATAAATATTATTTCATAATCCATTATAACAGATAAATTTCATAATAGTGTTGTAAAACTGATATAGTTAAGGCCTAGAATGAACAAGTACTTTTTACTCCTTTCGTCACAAATGGAATTTCAATGCGAGTTTTTCCAATTTAACTTTTCATGCAGTCCACCATTGTGTTTGGCAATTCGTCAAACGGTATATCGGCCATCACTCGTCTGTTGTAACGTACTTAGTAAGAGGTCAGGATTTGGGTGTTAAGTTTAAACGCTATTGGCGAGCTAACGTCGATGTTCAATTTCCATCCATTAACAGCCGAAAGGGGCGTTTAAGGCGTGTTTCGTTTCCCAATACCACTTTAACTCGTACTCTTTGCCACCTAACATTGAAACAATTGCAACCTTGGAAACCACTGTGGTATTATATGAGTAAAATTTGCTCCGCATGAGAAATCAATCTCTAATATCTGTCAACATGATTTGTGCATGATTTGTTTTTTAAAACATTAGGAAAATGTCGGAAGGTTCCGTAATAACCGTGTCATCTGTTGTTTTACAAATCACAACTTCTCAAATGGGAACTGGGTGTTAAGTACGAGTAAAGTGCTAATGATAAAATAAATTCAGAAAGTTTGTAACTCTTTGCTACCTGTCACTGAACTGAAATATTTTTAGGCATACAAAATTTGCATTAACTGGCAGTAAAATAGACACAAAAGAAAAAATACTGTTTCGAGCAGTTGTCATTTTGTCCCACTAGATTCTGAAGCCCATTTTCCTTAGGCTACAAACATGCATTTAATATAGAACAGCGACAGGTCTAAACATAACCTATTTCCAACTATAGAAAATAGATGTTTTATCTTATTGGGCATTATCATCGCGTCAACAGTATTTTGGCTATAGTGCGATTCCCGGATGAAGGAATCTTGGATGCGATAACGGGCAAGTCATGTCGGTAGTTCGTCAGTCAAACCGGTAGGCTAGACTCTCATTAAAACCCGGAAATATTCACAAGGACATATGGGTTAGGGAAGGCGCAGAGGGGCCGTTTGGTTTCCAGTATTATACTATAACCACATGGCCCTGAATAAGGGAGGCAAGATTCCAAGAGAAAAGTGAATCCGATGTGTTTGCAGATTCTATATTTAGATGCCTTTTGTTATATTTCGCGGCGACACCTCACCTATTCATGTTCCTGGAACACAAACCGGTACTAGCCCCCCCCCCCCCTTTCACTCCTTTTTTATGACCTGAAACTGGTTTTCATGAAATAACTTTATGCTTTACGGACATATATTGACGAAGGAGTGCAACTTTATCATTATTATCTTTTATTTTTGGTACAAACTAGTAAAACCTCCATTATATAAGGTACTGAATATATTGTTCTCTCGTACCACTGTGGCTCCTAACATTTTATAAGAGGTTAAATTCTAACAAATTAATTATTCCAATGCCTCTTTAACTCCCATTTCAATGAAATAATAAAATATCGAATAACATGCTTTCAACCGACACTTACATTCAATAGGTGAGAGTCAAAATTACATATTCATCAGACACTCGCTCTTTCCCATACACAAACATATATACACATGCGACAAGGAAATAATCTTGTTGATGGAAAAGAAAGCTGTGGCAAAATAAAAATTTGCTCTGGAGCAGCGAATGCTTCTTTTATTACATCATTTTCACCATCTAATCACATGTTTTCTGTTACTTTTTGAATACATTCTCTTTCACAAAATCGTCTGTAGAGAAATTATATCCATCTAAAATGGAAAGTGTGAAATCGTTTAACTATTGTTTACCCAATCAATATTCCCTTTGTTAGCAGATAGGATTTGAGAAAGACCGAGTCAACACCGATCTTTCGTTTATAGCTTATGCAAAGCTTGAACAAACAGTGGATTTTAATAATGTTCTCATATAATATTACATTTCTTCTCCTGGGCTGAATGCATAGAAATAGGGTACTTCTTTCACCAGCAGCAAGAATGCATTCGTTGATAAAAGTCCAAACTTGCGAGTTACTTGTGAAAACTTTCTTCTTAGATTAAGCTCTTGAACATATTTTGCTTGCATATTGAAGTAGAAATATTATTATGTTGTTTCGGGGAAAATAGTTTAAGCATAAATGTATATGTACTTTTGTAGATTACATGATTGGCATTTTTTGATTATCTTCAAGCATAAGGGTCATATTTTTTTAAATTAAAGCATGGTGTTTATAGAAGTCAAACTTATTATTCTCGGTCGGAAATATTGAGATATGTTTGCATTGGGCAATTAGGTTAACCTCTCCCATTAGGTTGCCCCAACAGAAAAGAAAAGGCAATCTTCACATCGAAATATTTTCACTAGGTCTTATAGCTATAATATATATCAAATATCATCACTTTCTAGGTGTAATAGCAAGTCAATTCACTGTATCTACTTTCAAAATGGATTGGTTAACCGTTTTTTATGGGTTTTACACCACATCAACATTATTTCAGTTATGTAGCGATGCCCGACTCTTACTGATGGAGGAAGACCCCCATACTCAACTGCCCATAAGGGCTGGTAAAGGCGGGTAGAACCATCGGCATTCCGTAAATCAGTCGGGAGACTGCCTCTCATGAAAATCCACATCCCTCTCAGGAGAGGGGCCATGTGACTTCAAGTTCTGTACTCTAACCACTAGGCCACGGAGGCCCCTGGCTAACCGTTAACCCTTACAATTGAAATATCAAATTGACTCTTCACTGGATTCAAAACTTTAACTTCGGGATTCCACCACTTTACCTACAGTAATGGTCCATTCAAGAAGGTTACAGATTCTATGGTATGACAGTTGGAGACACCAAGCACATTAAAGATTACTGATAAGTGGGAGGGAAATACTTGAATCTTCACTTATCACACATGGCTGAACTCCAGGCTTAACACATTTATTTACCATATACTCTCTCGTTAGCACTTACCATGAAATCGTTTTTTGAAAAGGCTTCAGTAGACAATACTTTAAAAATCGTAAAAGACATATCTCTCTAAATGTCGGAATAAAGTTTTAATAACATTTACATTGCTTATCTAAAATATACACATAGTTCACAGCTTCATCATTCCATATTAAGGATTACAAAGATACTTATTAAGGTAATTTTACACTTATGAAGGGGTTTATATCCAGTTTCCACCTTTGCTTCTAACCTGTATTCTCTTAGGAAATGTCCAGAAAGAAAAAAATATACATGTAAGGACATTATGAGCATATGCTTAACAAAGGCTTAACGAAAAAAAAAAAGAAAAAAAATCATCAACTACGCCAAATAGTTCAATGGAGGTAATATCTATTGTTGCCATGTTTTCTTCTAACTACTCTGTTACGAGAAATAAGTTAACGTTACAAGAAATAAGTTAACGTTACAAGAAATAAGTTAACGTTACAAGAAATAAAGTTAACGTTACAAGAAATAAGTTAACGAGTTAAATTGATTAAGAGTAGTACCAAAACTATAGACATGAATATTACCTTTATTTATCAGCATCAATTTTAGTAAATTTTCTTTTGTAACTTCCTGTAAAGTATGAGAACCTTACATTTTGTCATACATTAACACATACAGACGTTGTTTAGCAGTTTGATAATTTAAAATCAATCCTTCAAGTTAAGAGAGCTGAAAGCTATAACCGAGGGGTTGACAAAAGGAACACCACATGATGATTATAACAGAGCTAGGTATGATTCATATATAACACAAACACATCACCAATCACTGTTTGTTGAAGAATCCAAAATGTAAAACATCGAAAACGGAAAACTCTTTAAATCCCTGATTCTAGGCGCCAATGTGTACCATGAGTTCTCCATCCTTCATTGATTAATTAACAGCTAATTTTCTTATTAGAGCTGTTAATTAATTCCATGGGTTCTTTGTCCTTCAATTATTTATTCAACAACTGTATTTACCATTAGAGCTGGTTGTTATTTCCAAAGTTTAGTACCACTTGATCCACGTAATCTGAAAATAGACAAGTAAATATTGACCAGGCTTTTCCTTTTTATCAAGTTTGCAAGCTATGATAAATCAAAATGCCAAACTGTAAATATTTGGTAATAAGTCATATACTACTTGTAACCAATTATTAATAAACAAAACTCACTTAAATTATAAAATGTTTTACAAAATTTACCAACCAACAAAAGTCCTGTGCATAAGAAAAAAAAGTCATTAATTAATTTCAAGAAAGCGAATTTACATATTTTCAAAATTACCATGAATCAATCAGCCCACCAATTTATGTTTCCATCAATATCATTGGGCACAGAAAAAAATTCACACAAAAATAGAACAGTATCCAAATTCTATTTATACCCTTTAGTTTTTGATGTTTTCTTGGCAGGTTTATCTGCAGTAATGGATACAGATTCTGTCACCATATTCTCATCATCGGCATGTGTACTCTTCAATGTCTTCTTTATATTTACAATCTAGAACAGATAAAAGTCAATTGGTAAACACTTTGCATTATCAACCTAATACATTTTTTGTTTTATTGATTTTTCATATGTAAACTATTTTTCATCAATAGTTTGATCTCGACTCCTCAAGGATTGGGGAAACACCTTCTTAATTGTCCATTAGGGCTGATCAAAATGGGTAGTACCATCTGCAGTTTAAGTCAGACTGGAGAATAGCTCTTAAAGAAATTGCTACCACAATGTGAACCCACACAAAGAGGGCTTTGTGATTTAAAGTAAGCACTTTAAACAAGCAGACCCATAAGACATCAAGTACAATTACATGTGTTTATGAAAAACCAAGAGTTGACTTAATTGGGTTTTACATCATTGCATTTTTTGCCAGTGTGGCATTTAGGGCAGCTATGGTAACCATTTGTTTTTATCTTTAAAGACTAACCACACTGTCTTAGAGTGGAAATTTAAATGAATATTAAAGGTAATAATTGATCAGTGAATGTTTTAAGAAATTAAACAAACTAATGATTTCTTCATGACAAGGAATTCATTAGTCTACAGTCACCTACATTGTGAAAAGGATCAAACGTTTCTTTACTATTGAATCCAGCTATTTCCTACAACCAATTAAAACCCTTTACCTCTTGTTCTATTTTCTGTTTCTGTCGTATGTTGTTATCTTTATTTTGATTGGCTTTAGTAATCTGTGTTTCTATTCCTTGTAACACTGCTTCACAGCCAGAACACCTGAAGATAAACATACAATTTGTGTCCTTTTATGCCCTCATAAACAATAACCTAACAAAGAAGTAAAAACAGACAACTTATTTCTTATTCTTGCCCTTAAACAAAACAACGTATCAAAACTGTGAAGTATAGAAAAACTAGCATTTTCATTTTGACATTGATGAATCATGTTGAAAAAGTAGAAATGTTTGATGTCAGCAATACTGTAAAGACAATCTTAATCACTCAGGAGTGGCTACCAACAGCTTGTACCTTAAAAATTTACATAATGACAGTAACAGCCAAACAGGATATTTTTCTCTGCAGGGGAAGCAAATCTGAACAAAATGAAACATTTGTGATAATGAATTTCTTGAGATATTCTTTGACTATTTACGGTGTATACTCTTAGAAAATATTTCATAAATATACATTTTGCTATTATATTAATGATTTCTTAGAGGCAACCCCCCCCCCCCCAAAAAAAAGAAGACTATAAGTATTACCAATCTTGAAGTACAGAAATGATCTCTGGAACAGCCTCCGGTCGTATATCTCTGCCTATAGCGTAATCCACCTCTAACTGCTGGTTTTTCTGGTCCAGTTTACCGTGTATAATGTCAGCATATATCACCTCAATTATCAGATCCTGGTGAAGGTAAATAAGTATTGTCTATGATAAATAAAATCAAAGTTTGTTTCAATCTTTTGAACTATAAGCTGATTTCTAATAAGAAATGATACTAAGAGATAGTGAACAGACCCAACATTGGTCCATTATAAAAATGTCATAAAGCATATTGTGGGATATTAGTTGAAATACATTTAAGAACTTCATAAAATTCTTATACAAATGATGTGCATGTTTAACAAATTAAACTTTGAAATTATTTACAACATATTCAAAGGAAGATTATGTTTATCATTTTAGCCAAAGGAAAAATTCCTAGTAAGCAGAATTTTCTCAATTTGAAACAATCATTTCTTCTGAATTGAATTTTTTATAGACAGCTATCTTTTAGATTTCATGCAATATTATAAATTAAGGACTGATTAAAGTGTATCACTGAACAATCAAAACGCTAATTGCTTTTAAGTTGGATAAGTGACAAGAATTGTGACATTGGATTACAGATAAGTGACGAGAATTGTGACATTGGATTACAGATAAGTGGCGAGAATTGTGACATTGGATTACAGATTAATCAAACATCTTACCTCTAATGTCCTGAGATTTGGAATATCTAATTCTTCTAGAAGAGTTCTGTATGGAATACACTGAAATAACAATAAAAAAAATCAAAGACCATTCCATAACAATTACTGACAAAAAAAGCAATTAGTATGAGATGTTGCAATAAATCAATCTTTACAAGCAATTACTTATATACTAGTAAACATTTCGAAGTCAACCTCAATATGAAAAATGTCAAAGCATCAGGGTTTCAATTATCAAGCATAAGGTACCTGTTCTCTTCATCATAGAGTTGTCTTATTAATGAATATCAAACATATGAAAGATGGTTTAAAATTTTAATTTCTTATCTGCATCACAGTAGATGACACATTTTTTATCATATAAGGGATGCATCTAAATGAACAGTCATACTGTATGACAATTTAACAAACATCATGAAATGTAATTTGTTTATTATTGGTAAAGATGTGACATGCTGAATGTCACTTGTAAAACTGAATGGTTTAAACATCTTGATTTGCCATGTGCAGCTATGTTACAACTTAAATGAAGCTTTCATAAAGTATTCTTCAAAATACAGGTTGAGTCTTACATGGTAACAAAAATATTAATACTTCATTTTACCTTAGTTTTTGTTGCCAAGGAGACCATTGTCAGGTGTCTCAACTTGTTGAGCATTGCTGGGGAAAATTCTGGAAACTCTGATTTTCTCTCTGAAATGTAGAATCAATCATACACTGAATATTTTTCAAACTGCATATAAATCATTGCAAGTGTGTGGAAACAAATATGATATAGCCACAATTACACTTCTCACAAAATTATCTTTTTTCCTCAAGAACTTTCAAAATGCTTGAAACTCAAAATGAATAACATTAACTATCGAAACAGCTTTGCAAAAGCATCAAATATTTGAAAACAAGACATAATTGGCAATTATCAATATAGCTCTTACCAAAACATTTTCTAAATGATATCAGACCCTTGCTAGAAACCAATGTAGTGTTATAAGGGCAAGGAAAAGTTATTCTACCCATGAAGCTGTGTTGACTGCCCTGAAAGCTGCAAAACGACTGAGACCCTGTTCCATACAAATTCTACCCCCATTTCATGATACCTCAATATGCTGAATCTGTTCCATTAGTCATTAGAATTAACTGTGACAAATGGATAGATTATGCAAACATTGTTTCATCCTTTAATAATAGTGGTTTCTACCCAAAAACATAAAGGAAAATTTAATGTTTTTTTCCTGCAATCTTTTTGTGTCTTTATTCCTTCTTTTCTTGAAATTAGAATCGGTCACAAGTTCATCATGATTAAATGGGTAAAAGTTGACTCTTAAGTGACTACCTGCAACAAACCTGCAGCAGAATATTTTAGAAACAACTGTGACTTAATGAAAATTACTTTTAGCAAGCCATTTCTACTTCTATGACAATGAATTCATTCCAAAATCACAGGCCCTTTATTGCGTTTTATACAAATTGTCATGATCTGCTGTCACTTTCAAGTGGTAAGCCCATATATTTGTATGAGCTATCAAAGCACACAATTACCAACTCACCTTTATAATCCTTGTATGTTCCGAATGCAAACAGGTTTAATAATGTGAAGTGTTTCATGTGCTCTCCATCGGCAAGCTAGAATATATAACCGGATATATTTCATTCAGTATCAAACATCAAAGGCATACATAAAGACCACTGGTTGAAAAAGCTGATACGAAATGTCTTATATGAAGCAAATACATCATTTTAAATTTTCAGATGTCTAAAGAAGAGGTTTTTATCAAAAGATAATGATTTTTTCTCATTGAAATCCTTAATTCCTAGAATCATTAGAATTGTCATGTCGACTCAATGCCATTCTAATCAGAACCAACAATATAGGGTTTGCGTAATAGATTTTTTATCAAGTTATGCCCAATAGAAAACCGTATATATATATCCCTGTAGATCGACAACTTCTTTCATTATATCCCTGTAGATCGACAACTTCTTTCATTATAAGTAAATACAAATTGAACAGAAACACATCACCTCCATTATACTGGGCACCTCCAGCAGCTCACCAAACACATAAACCCCCGGGGCTTCTAGCACTTGTTTAACCAAGGCAACAGCTGCAGCTCCCTTCACAGACTTGGCCAGTATCACAAACTGTTCCAAGGGATTCCCGCTCGACTGTTTCTCTGTCATTGTGGTAGTCTGAAATATAATTGAAATAGTATACAGAAGTCTTTAATACAATATGTTGCGAAAGCATAAAAAACCCAATACATTGTAATAGCCTTAAATACAATCTATAGTCAATTCCCCTAATCTTGTGGTATCCCTAATTCCATGGCATTTGCATAATGTCATACTGCTTCCATAAACAAACACACCAACCTGACCTACTTTCGCAGACTAGTGTAAGAACTCCAAAGAAGCAAGAATAAAAGTTTTTCTGGTATAAAAGCAATAAAATCCAATCAAATGCGCCTCTTATTACACAGAGCTTCAAAAATCCCCGAAATTTTCACACTTATTACTCAAATCTAAGACCTGAAACACTTCCTTTCAGTTTGTCTGCAATTCTCAACCATTCTTTGGTCAGATACGACCAAATTGTTTCAGGATTCGTCCCGAGTATGTTTCACCCTAATTATTTTGGACTTTTACTTACAAATTGTGTTTTACCTAAATACCACGGAATCAGGGTAGGACCTCAAAAATGCAAATGGCTGCCAGTGACTTATTAATTTACGTTACGTAGAGCATTTCTGTGCTCCATTTAAAAATAATTACGAGCAGATCGTAAATGAAGAATGAAATATGTTAGGAAAGCGAAATGTTGACAGTTAAGTTCTCCTCCTCCTTTCTGTCATTCATGTAACCTTTAAGTACCACGGAATTAGGGTACACCAGTATACCTATCTACATTGGAACGGAATTTTCTCAAACAAAATACAACATAATATACATTTTCGTCAATTACCTAACTTCATCAATCATTCGATAATTGAAAGAAAAATCGAACAGTTGACAGAATCGACCATGAGCAAGTGCATTTTAACTACGAAGAGTCAAAGAGATACATTGACAGGAAAATAGTGTGGTTACCCCACCCATTTCTTAACAACATGAAAGCTGAAAAAAGTGGTCCTTGTTTCTACATGTCAGTCCTTAACCGTGTTAAGAAAACTTCGATAACGATATAACAGTTAATAATTCAACATGATTATATCAAGCAACGCGTTAATAACAGTTTTAACACGATTTTCTACCTGTTGATCTTTGTTTTGGACTTCTAGTATTTTTTTTCTAAGGGAGATCACTCTTTCATTACAACCGGTGGTATTGTAAATTATGGAATATCATAACATATAATGTGGGGAAATTAAATCAATATACAAAGGAAAGAAACTCGCTCTAAATTAAAAATCAAAAAGTGTATCTATAGTTGTCTTTCTTCTATTTCACTGTTCAGTGGTGTGGAATCGTGGGCACAAGGCTACCCTTTACATTGGCGTAGCTTCCTTTAGGCATTTTAGGCAGGTGCCTACACTTTGATTTCAGGAAGAACAGAAAATAACCTAACATATGCAATAGATATGGCCTCTTTTTCCAGCCTGTGCTTTCAAATACATGCCAGAACGCACCTGAGAGATATCAGACTGCAACGAATGACGTGCATACACATTCATTTTAGTCAAGCTACGCCCCTGTATAGACCCAAAAAGTCCCAACATTCCTACAGTTATGTATCAATGTCACTTCACTTAATTTAGCCCCCTAACATTAATTGAATTATCAATAAACTAAATATGTTCACTGTTCTTCCATGTTCAGCAAGTTTTACCAAAGATGAATGGATTGAAAAACAGGACCAAAGTGAGCCATTGGATGTGATAGGCCTATATCTCAAAATTCGACACACTCCCAATACAGCTTCTAAACAGCAAACTTGGCAGCCATGTCTTAAAACGTGATACAAGGATCATCAGCTTGCTGTGCGACCGCGCTAAACGAATATCAGTAAATGGAAGTATATCAAAATAGAATATTGTCACCAGCGGGATTCCACATGACACTGTCATCCATGGGCCATTATTGTTTGTCACCATTCCATAGGACAGTGTCTTTCGTGGACCAGTAATATTTGTCAACTTTATAAATGACCGACAGCAGTTGTCCACAGTGTTGTATCCGAGTATACTAGCAAGTGCAGCTTGATACATCTAGGCAAGAACAACACCAAGGCGACATATCAGATGTAAGACAGCAAGGGGTGAATCGGAACTTCATGGAATCTAATGCAGAACAAAATATCTGTGAGTATATGTTGATTATGTCTCTCTCCACCATGTCAACGAAACGGTTAAGTAAGCTAACCGTACAATGGGTCTGATAAAAAATAACATCTTGTTAGCTCAGACAAGCTGGTCATCAAGACATTATACACAACCATGGAACTGCCCATCTTGGAGTACAGCAAAGCGGCACAAATCCATCCATTATCTGGTGATGCGGACAATGTAGAAAAGGTTTAGTGGAGGGCAACATAACTCTTCTTAACTCTTATAGAGGACCAGTCCTAAGAAGGCAGGTCTAGAGCCATGAAACTGCCATCTATACATGATAGGAGAGACAAGGCGACATGATAGAGGCGTTAAAGGGTATCGCTGGCAGAGACAGAATTGATTATGACAGACTATTATCGCTGAACATCGCCGATAGAACACGAGGACACAGTTTAAAGATAAAAAGAAGATATCGAAGAGTTATAATATCCGAATGTACTCGTTTGGTCAAATACCTAATTAGGTCTTTGGTGTGGTCAACGAGTTGTCAACAATTGGAATGGATTACCAGACTGGGTTGTGAAAGGAGACTTAAACGACTTCGAAGGTAAGATAGACAAACATTGGATTCTATGGCAATACGTTACCGCGCTTGCGTCAGTAGAATCAAAGACCTAATAAACATGTTTATTAGGTCTTTGGTAGAATCAATGACAAGAAGACCAGACATGGAGCGGAAATTAAAGGCCTCTAAGCCTTTCTCCAGAAATTTAGGTATCAAGTTATCAAGTTAGTATTCTCATGGATGCAACAAGAAGACCACCATGTTTCATTGATTCAGTGTTAATGATGATACTCCTTAAGAAAATAGGCGCTGGAATAAGGAACAAAGGAAAAACAATAAGGGGGTGGGGGAGAGAGAAAGAGCTTAGATTGGGAATTCCTTTAGTCGGCAAACTCAATGTCCACGACGAACTGGGTCCGTGCCGAGATGCATTAAATTCTTAAAAAGTGCAAGAGATCGCCATATACAACAGGAAAATGCGTCAGACAAACCACGATCAAATATTAACTTGTTGATTGATGAAGAAATTGAAGGAAACACACATATTTATCAATAAGACAACTCTTCATTTTCATATAAACCTGAAGCGTTATCCTTTCTTTAATTTTATACCCTTAACTAATGACACTGCCAATCAAAAACAATCTAAACATGCAATTAATCTACAATAAATGGTAACAAAATGACAATTTTTTTGACGTTTGAAAAGAAGGACAACTCGTGGCCCAAAGATATGCTTTTATAAAATTGAGTTACCTCCCTTTGATTATTAAATTATTATTTTTAAAATTTTCATCGATCTGTGCGGTTTTCCCGGCAATTCTATCTCGTCGCTTAAGGGGATCGAACCTGGGGCCATCGGTAACAGTGGCCGAAGCTCTATCACTGTCGCCGATGCATTATTTGTTTTATTTTATAAAATATGGTGATCTTGTTTCAAAGGACTGTCGCTTAAAAATTGGAACCACCCGCTGCTAGTTCTATCTGTTGAGATGAGTATTATTATGTATAATGTACACAATCACGCAAATAAAGTTGACATTGTTTTAACACACTTCACCAATGTCCAACTCGGAATACTAATTGATTGTATGTATTGTATTGTCTAACACTTTTAACGAAATTGTCCGTCTTTCTGTCAGTCTGCCTGCCCGTCTGCGTGCATGCATATCACCTTCACTCACTCATTATCCCAATCTCTCTTATTCTCAATCTCTCTGTTTCTCTAAGCCTTTCTTTCAGTCTCTTAAAATAACCCGCCATGCTCTGTTGATTCATTATTCACTAATTACAAGTAAACCTTTTTCTGTTGTCATTACTGGTCATATTCAACCTATTGAATATTTTACCAGGGATACGCATAATAGAGAGGTCATACAGTTAAAAGTGTCAAGTATATACAGGTGTAACGTTTGTTAAACGTTTATGCAAATTAGGAACCTAATGCATTGTTTGAGAGAACATGCTGGTATATGAATAAACAACACAACCGCTCAGTGAACGACAGTGTTTTTCACTGATCGGGTGTGTTTGTCTCTTTGAGAGGTTCATTTGCTCGGTTCGTTACATTGGTGGCAGCGGTGGGATAAAGACTTCTCCTTCTATCGGAGTTCCCTTACCCACGAGTTTCCCAAGGGCCGAGACTCGGGATGAGTCTTCTCGGAAGTGGGAGTTATGTAACGTTTGTTAATCGTTTATGCAAATTAGGAACCTAATGCATTGTTTGAGAGAACATGCTGGTATATGAATAAACAACACAACCGCTCAGTGAACGACAGTGTTTTTCACTGATCGGGTGTGTTTGTCTCTTTGAGAGGTTCATTTGCTCAGTTCGTTACACAGGGTGAAGATGGGGAAAAAAGATAGAGAGAAGTTTGGCATAGATGGTGGTAAGTTGGGTACGGCATGCCTTAACTGAGTCGGCTGACTGGACTTCGTGAGATATAGTAGGTACAACTCTATGCTGGTTCGGGGATAGAAAGACTGCTGGTGTGAGAGAGTGCTGGCGTAGGGGACTGCACACGGGAAGATGCTGTTTGTTCTACTTTGTCTAGTTGGTCTCTGGAGGTTAGTTGCTGGATGGATCGCTATTTTTTCAGTAATTATTTTGAAGAACATAGTTAATCAGGCTTGTTTTCTTCTTAGTCCAAGGTTGTTTCATTGTTACAAGTAGACCAGTGTTTACATGGCATGTTTTCTATGCGAGATAAAGAAGCTTATCATAAAGGTTTTTGTCTTGTTGGTGATGAGTTTCCATAGATTTGAAAAGGGGGAAAAGGTCGACGGTTTCGAAAATAAGGCCATAAACGGGCTCAAAAGAAGGGTAACTCCTGAGTCCATGAATAAATCTTTTTCGTTTTCTCTCAAGAGTGACCGTACTTTGAAATTGTATGTATCCCCGCGTCTCCGATTCAAGTGAGCGGTTTGGCGTGTAGTACGGAAACCAGCACTGATCATTCGCGTCACACATGATCATTTCTGTCCCACAATTCACTGCTCAAGGTTGTTTACGTCAGATCATGTTAGGAATTAGTTAACAATGGCGGTGCGTTAAAATGTAAAAGTTTTTCGAAGTTTTCTGGGATCTAGTACTCCGTTTTCTTCTTTTTGTTTTGACCAAGAAAACTGGAGTTACGATAAAAAGCATTTTACCGTCAACTTTAAATCGAAAATTCAGCGTAATCGTCTGAAATTTGAAGGATTTTAAAACCCCTTTGTTCATTTGACACATTTCATGCGTTCATGTTAAAACTGCATGATTGTGTTTCTTTAAGAACCTTCGCACACTCTTGGATGTACAGAACTACAAAACCACAACTACGGAATAAACTGTATAAGACGCCACCCATGGAATTTTAACTCGGGCGATATACATTTATTTCAATGAAAGCCAGAAAATCGGGGATTACTTTTCATAATTAAAGTGACGACTTCACTTAAACGTATTTCTACGGATTTTACGTATGAACAATGGATAGACTGCCTCTTAATCGCATGAAATTAATATGTGCTTTTTGTCGTTGTATACGGAATAAAAATTGTGTTTCTATTGTATAAATTTCTCCTTTTATTCATTGCCAATCTTTAAATAATGAACTTTTTTTTTTAAGTATTTCGGGTGGAATGATCTCTATGGTTCTTTAAAATTATTTCCATTTTTCTGCGAAGTCTGCGTAGATCTATACTGCGGAAGAAAATCATTTATAAATCATTTTCTTTTTCAGAAATAGTATATCGGTGGAGAAGAAATGGGCCGCTGCCATTTTGAATCTATAATTAGTAGAACCGGTTGCAACCGGTTTCATTTTGTACATGGCCTTGCGTGCACGTTCCTGTTGGGTTGTTATCGATTCGGTTTTGGCCGTCTGCCAAGTCATTTCAGATAACACGGAGTGTTCTATTTTCGCATAATAGGTTTGAGTGGTGCGATACATAAGCTCGGCTCAGTTACACATGCCGCCTCTATATTGCTGTTCGGGCCTGGGGCGCATACAAAGCAAATACAGCGATCGTTAAATCGCTGTAACGCGTCGCTGCTCGTACAGAAAGAGATTTATAATCGGGTTTCAAGGGGGTTTTATCAAAGTGGGGAAAATAAATAATGCATACCTCGACCTCGTGGTAAACTTTGTTGATTTGTCCTGCGGTATAACGTCCTAGGACTACAATAGGAATATTCTTTGAAAACTAAGGGAGGGCACATTTGTGCAGACTGTTGGGGTGAATGAGTTAGACTTAAACGATTTTAGAAATAGTCATTTTATCCGTCAGTATTAAAAAATCAATGCTTAGTTGCAATTAATTTTAGATGTATAAATGTAAAAGTTACAAGACGTGGATGGTTGAAGAATTACAATTTGGCTCATTTTTTTTTTTAAATTAAAAGTAAACCTCTTTTCTTATGCGATATCTAGATTTTCTTACATAGTTAAGCTTTATAATTATTTATCTAAAATAATTTGATACTAAGCCAGTATATACTAACTAAATATTTCACAAAACGAGGATGGTTCTGTTTCTGTCTCTAAATGGAGGCATTGTGTCGCGACAATACCAGTAACCCCTACTTTATAGTGTGCCGTCCATCACAAATCCAGGATTTAAACCAGATCTAAGGTTCATAAAAATAATTAACAATAAGCCCTCTACGATTGTGAGTGTTAAATAAACTTCAGATTAACACTTGTATAAAGTTTATTAGTTTGGTGATTGGAAGATAGAGTCAAACTGAATTCGTCATCGGTTTGGTTTATAATGGTTCCGTAAATAGATGTCTTGTTCAAAGCAGACATAATTTACACATTTTCTGTTCAAAAGGGCAACTGAAATTGTCCGCTGTGTACATTTTCTTATGTCCATGTAAGTCAAAGATTAAGGTTTATGTGTTAATTGGGGCTAATCAACGGGGCTTTATAAACCTCTAATGCTTTACCTCCGTCTTGACATCAGAAATCGGTTATCAAAGAGTAACCTTGGATGTTGCCAATGCTTGCTTCAAAACTATTTAATGCGCTCTACCCATTCTACCGTGAGTTTTTAGCCGAGCAAATTTGGAAGCAACAATAGACAGCAATCATTAAGTATCAAAGAACATTTTCTAAGTGATATTGGCAGAAAACCATTGTTACAAAATTAGATATTGCTTAACACAAGAAAACCCTCATTTTGTCACAATTATTTTCTGAAGTGATCTCCTGGCTAGTGGAAACAAGAATACATGTATAACCGGATAGGATCAATGTGCTTTGATGTTTTCCGCGTCTAAAATAAATAAAAATCCCTTCGAGCTTTTCTCTCTGTCAAATAGTTTCTTGACTGCTAAAAGGTTCACGCGAGCATGAATCAATAGAATGTCCTCTGAAATAACAGCCAGACGCCATTAGAAACGTAAGGAAAAATGAGAGCCCTTTATTCCAATCTAACGAGTATCCCGTGATGCAGTATTGGCCCTATGTCTCCCTATTGTGAAGTCTAGATTCCTTGTCGAGTCAATGAAACCAAATACTATGGTTTAGTTGTTTGAAAATACGGATTTTTTGCAGTTTGATTTAAACAAAAATGTAGTCTATTGTTTATTATATATTTCAGTAATCTTGGCAACCTAACGGCTTTGAGCAGATGTTTTGGAAATGACAAAAGCAATATAGATAGCCATGTGCACATATGTTCGCCATTGTCTTTGTTTTTTGCTAGAGACTGCCTTATAAACGTTCATGCATAGTAATGTTTCGCACTGTACATTTGTCTTGTGGTCCACGCTTGTTTCAATGTGTATTCTTTGCGGGCACATTCAGGCGACGCTTTGAATTTAGAGCCCCCACGACCGAAGAGCTGCCTATTACTCAGCTGTATGAAAACGTTCGATATACCCCCCCTGGCTCAGCATATATTGCATTCTAAATGTTGATCTGGGAGGACATTCGAATTTTACTTTGAAAAACTATATTCAATGTGTTTTGGTATTGCATGGAATGTTGATATCGTTGTTGTGTCCCGAAATGGCTCCATCCACTTTTTTTAATGTGAAGGAGATGACATCTTGGTATATAGACCCTAACAGTAGAACTATCTTTTTTACACCTTCCCTGAAATCGTTGGCTTAGTGCAACACTAACCCATAAATTCTTTATGTTTGTAAGGACTTGGCTTTGTCATTGCACTAAACCCTTGAAATATTTTTTTTTTTTTTACTTTTCTTGATTAAAAAAAAATGGAATATCAGCTGTACGGTATTATGAATTACATTTGACAAAAGACGTTGCTCATTTGGAGCAGCTCCTCTATTTTTCTGAAACGTGTTTTGATTAAAGAAGCATGAAATACTTTTAATAATCGAAACCGCTGTTTAGATTTTCCATCACACCAGAATGGGTTAGGAGTTTTTCTCAAATACTGATCTAGAGCATTATCTGTTTTCTATTCTATCTTCATATCTAGCGCTGGATAGTAGTGTTTAGAAGCATTTTATGGCTAAAAGCTTTAATTCTTATCTATACCTACTCATTTAGGACCCGCTTTGTACAAAAAACAGACTTGATGTTTTAAGTCACTATGAAAACTTGAAAATGGGATGAAGAAACATTAACGAAGATGGTAACCAAACATATCTGGAAAAGTAAGTATGCCAAATAAAAGAGGAAAAGCCCATGTCCTATTATTTCCACCATACACACAAACATATACACATTGCATTGCATTTCATACCTAGTTTATTCTTCCTAGAGAACAAAAGTACCGAATACAATGATTTCATGTTGCGTCTTATAATAAACTGAAAAGGTTGCCTATAATCGACCATTATAAAGCCCCCGCACCATGCTGGTGATAATGATTTTAACTAATCAATGACAACCCGATAATAGACAAAGCTATCGTAGTTATAAAGTTGTCGCGAATTGGGTGCGTCCAGATCGTGTATTTTATGCACACACGTTCTTGTCTGGTGGTCAGGTTTTCCTAACGGCAACACAGGGCAATGTAAAATGGCATGAGCCAAATTTATAACCACAATTTGCATATGCCAACACACGTTTACACGAATACACCAACGCACACAGTTTGAGACGACCCCTCGCATAATGTATCGCTGTGTACGGTCACATGACATATGCTATTAAACATGTCACGTGACAATGACGTCACGCGGTTAGCATGAATTTTTTTATCGGAATACAGAGAAGCTTTAATGTGTAATGTGCTATTTTGATGGAAAAATGTTGGTATGCTGCAAGTGAAATTAAGGGATGTAGTAGAACAAGGCAATGGTACGCGAAACCAGGTACCTTCTCGTAGGGAATTTACCCGAAAATACGACAGAAAATGATATAACGGAATATTTTAAGCGGTGAGTACGTTTTGCTTTCTCGTGAAGACTCGACACAAACTGGGTCAACTCCCATTAGCGAATATTTCGTTTGAATCGCGAACCGCAAAAATAACGACTAGCAAACTTTCTGACAATCTTGGAAATATGAACGATTATGAACTAGATACATAAGTGCTCTATGTGTGAAAGAATTTTACTCTAAAAGGAACAAAGTTCTAAATGAATCTTGCTTTTGGATTTCCATGTGCACGCACTTGTCACCTTCAATTAGGCGTTTTGCGACACGTTAACAGATGACAAACTCTTCAAATTGGTCATCTAACAACAAAATACATTATTTAACCAGTTTTGTCATACAGGTTATGCCAGACGCTTGTTCGGCAGACGACTTTATAATAATTTATTTTCCAAACACGATGAGGGCTTGCATATAGTATCCACATCTTCACAAATGAATATTTCTGTTCATTCTAAAGACATGTTTAGTTAGGAGTTGAAGCTTGTTATTCATTATGGAATAGATTTCAGCCAATTGTAACCTCTTATTTCAAAACATGACAAATTCGACTGAAACCAAATTTGAAGTATGTTGTAGGAAAAAACAACTTTCACACAAGATTTGTTGACAGATGTATATCATATATTTTATATCTTTGTTGAAATAAGACCTCTAATGATGAGGCTATATTCTCAATGATTCACATACAAGGGGGCGTCTCCATTTTGAATTGTGCACACACACACAATTCACCGTATTCACCGTATTTTGTTTTACATCGATTGTGAAGGAAGCTTAACACATGTTCAAAGCCACTCTCGATGACTGCTTCCTGGATACTAAACAAGTAAACACGTCGGAATTGTGGATTAGTCTGGGAAATTTTCACCCTGCCTAACAGGGATTTGTACCCGGGACCCTGCGTACAAGAGCCTGACGCTCTACCCCAGCACCAATGTTGCCCACACTAGGAAAAGTAACAGTTTTTGCTTACACTTTAAATCTGTCCCTCAACTATCTCCTTAGGAGAACTTTCTGCTTTGATCTTGGTACAACGATGTAAAACGAAGAGCTTTTCATAACAAAAACATCAATTTAAAATTCATGCAGTACAATATTCAAATAGGTAATTCTAAATAAGAAAATTACAACCTTTCCAAATGTATGTTTATCATACCAACATGAAATTGTTCACAATGAAACAAGGACATGAAGAGTGAGTATGGTTCAATATTGTGACAATCCGATGAAAAAAGCAAAGCTTGGGGTACCACAAAGGTTGTGAAATATGTGTAATCTCCACAACTACAATAGCTCCATCAGGGCTCACCCTGGCTGGAAAAAAGTCTGCGCCAGCACATTCGCCAAATGACAAAAATAGGAGCCAAATTAAAGAAGTAGGAGCCAAATTCTGATCAAATGGCTCCAATTAAAATTTCTTCATTTTAAACCATTTTTATGTTATATGTACATATGTGTTAAATCCTCTTGGTAAATTATTTCTGTTTGTTATGTTTCACCATTTTTATCAAAATTGTAATGTCATAAATTTGTAATGTGTAATGTCAATTAAAATATTATGTTAAAAAAAAAGCCAAGACATCCCCCCCTTCCGAACAAATTTAAACCAAAGATGGTATAACTAAAGGCTACACTTTGAGTGAAAAAATCAAAATGAATCTTTTATCTCAGATAACATCAAATCATATTGAAGACTATACCTTTCTGAATTCTCCGTTTTGTTATTTATTTTAGAAATGTCCGATAGATAAATGGAAAGTAAACATGATCTTAGATCTATTTGTTTTTACTCTCATCAAGACTCCGGTATGATGATTTGAATGATTAATAACAGAGGATCGCAATTTGAATAGTACCGTTGCATCAACAAAGGAAGCGAACTGTCTATATCAAAATACTTTTCAAATTAACCCTCTTTAAATTCTCGCATTCTACCATGCATCATAAAACACTGGACGGAATGGGGTAAATAGTAATCAGTTTTCGTGGAACAACCGCATCGGGTCTACCAATCAAGTGTGTCGAGTTGTTTACACATAATAAAAACCCGATTAATACATGCCTCAGGCATTGTTTGACACGGGGATAACAATTAGCGGATTAATTTGGGGTTTTCGGAGATACTGTTTAGTGTGTCAAAAGATATAACTGTCTCTAATGTCCGGACAGGTGGAAATATGGTAAAGTTGAATAAAAAAAACATGCGCCAAGCATATTCGCCAAATCAGGAAATCTTTCGCCAGAATGAAATAATATTCGCATTTGGCGCATTTGGCGACCGACAGCGTGAGCCCTGCTCCATTAGTAGGAAGTATCGCATGGATTACAGGAATGCGGAAATCCTCAGTTAGGGCATTTGCAGATGTCAATGAAGTATGATTTCTTATAGGGCATTTGCAGATGTCAATGAAGTATGATTTCTTATATGTCTCACCAATTAACACCTGTATTCATTTTGGAAAGGCTTTAAGCAGTCAGTGTCTTCAAGTGTACGGTTTTCTTTGTGTATTGTTCACCAACATTCATCGTCTGTTAACCTGCCTGATAAGCAGGAATTACACGCTTTACTGAGTACAGTTCTGCTGAGTATCTTAAAATATCCATGTGGTTCGGCCACATGTATTATTTGATAAATGCTATTAAGCTTACCTGTTGATATATTTCGCCTATAGCTCTATCGATTATCAAATGTGTTCGGAAGACTGTCGAGTAGTGAATATACTGCGTCATAAATATTCATGCATAGAGAGTAACAGACAGTGAATGTTGGTGAACAATACTTGTAAGGTGATATGACGAGCAGCCACTGATCCAGTACATAGACCAACATGATATGAAGGAAATGCAACCGAAAATACCTGAAAAAAATTATCCAAACTACTTTAATTAAACTGTTTCAAACCAATCCTTGAGCAAATAAATGCCAATGTAGTCACAATAACAGTATCAATGTTTGATAATTAATCATTAATCTTTTATGTCATTCAAAACTGTTTACAAATCAGTTCTTTTGTAAATTGACCATCTGAAGAGGTAATAAAATAAAGAAAAAAAATCATTTGTCAGACAATATCAATGATCATATTTGAGTTCTGAAGTCTTTTATTTTATCTTTAAACTTGTTTTGAAGACTTAAAATTTACAAGTTCTGGTAGGAAGAATGGGGAACATTAAAAGTTGCACCGACTACTGCCTAATAACTGAATACTCTTTAAAATGGCTTGAAAACCATATATCCAACTCTTTTGAAAATCTCTCTAAGGCTCTTTCTAAACAGATTAAGTAACTGAGCTGATCAATAATATATCATTGAGATAATCTGGCTACTGAAAGCAATTCTTAATCCTATAATCCAGGTGTAGAATAAGAAGTTTTAAGTGCAAGCGGCAGAGCAGTTCTATGTTAAGAATCAGTATTAGCCTTATCTGGTATTGATATTTTGCAATACACAAATGAGCAGCAAGACCAGCTACTTATAAACCTTAAAGTGCTGGAACTGACTTCATGCTTATGCAAACAGGTTAGATCTAACCTGTTTGCTACTCTGAGTATCTTCCCTCTTCAAAATTAAGCAGATTTTTATGATTCTGGAAAGCAGACAACACAAAAAATATATTTTTAGAAAATTACCCAGCATTCTTTCTTTGCATGCATGTGCAGCTAATATGGGAAAAACTGTGTGAATAAGATAAAATTGCTCTTTAAGTAATTAATCATTTTGTCACAATGGTTACTAACCTATATGTTGAAAAGTTTGGGTTTTGGGGTAATTGTTGTTGTCTGTTGTTATTATGGACTAGACATAAATTCTCGTACTGGTGAAGTGCAGAACTAAAAGTATTCCAGTAGCCCATTTGAAAGATAATAACTTTCAGAAAGTCTTCAGAAGGTACTGTATGATAGATTATACCTTAGATATTTCTTGTCAGAAAGAAATGAGAATATGGATAATTAATGTATCTGAAGGCATTTGTGTATTTGATAAGGCTTATCAGTACTCCACTTAATTCAGATAGACAGGTCCAGTATATATACCTTGAATTTGATATATTCAAAGATAACTACCCTTTACACCACCATACATATCAGTGAAATGTAAAAGGTTGATTTATAGGATCTTGGGTATGTGATGCATTTCTTTATTATTCAAAAATTGTTAAAAACAGCACTAAACCACAAAGTGCCCAAACTTAAAGTATTTCCTCAAATGTCTTTTATGATTGTCATGCATGGTACAAATATCCATGGAGATAAACATATTGATGACCTTTATGGTGCTACAAAGTTTGTTGGTTTAATTACAGGCCAGGTAACACTTCCAACCACCAATAAGTTAACTGTATAAAGTAGTGCTGGAGGGTACTCTGGCAACTTCAGATCCACATCTTAGGTGAATTTCAGTATACAGTATGATCTTCAATGAAGATTTGTGTCCTGTATGTTTCATAAGCTTTGGTTCTAGATATCTTCCCTCACCTATAAAGCCATGGCATGAAGAAAGAGCGCCTTTCTTATGGGCCAGGTTTGATACCTGGCATTGGCGTTCAAAATAGTTACAACCAATGATAGTAATGGCTTCCCTATATGGTGCTCTTGGTTACCTTCAGCCAGTTCCAAGTTAAACAAATCATTGCTTTAATGTGAATATGGTGATAAAACTTAGAATTTGCTTTGCATATGAAAGATTGTATACAAAATATGCCAATAGTAACTGATTTTGAATGAGGTTTATTGGGTAATTGATTAAGGTATTATGTGATATCACTGTTGATCTTTAGTAGAGGACAATAGTCCATGGTCAATGGGAAGAACACCGGCCTCTGGGTCTGAGAACTGGTTTTATATCCAGGAAGCAGAATAGTGAGTTACTTGCATAAGTTGTAAGAAAATGCTTCACAATTGATGTAAAATGAATGAGTTTAGAATTGAAAACGAAATGATTGAAACAATTTGAGACAGAAGTTCATGTAGTAACAATATGCTCATCATGCTTTGATAAGGCATAACAAAGTGTCTCGCACACACACACACACTTAGAAAATCCATAAACTTGTTATCTGCTGATAATGGTTACCAATAATCTATATCTCTTTCAAACTTGTTCAAATAAACCTATAACCAATAACTGCCTTTGTGTACGATAAACCCATTACTTCATGTTAACTTGTTTGTACAGACCTGTAACACTTTATAGACTTTACACCTTACTTTATATTGACTCCCTTTGACTTATCATCTTCATGAGACTTTCTAAACGACAAAGAAAAATGGCAAATTGCTTTAAATAAAACTATCCATTTATTGTGATGATTTTAACTAGATTTTGTGAAGATAATGATCCTTTTCAAGTTTTATATTTGTCGTCAGCAGATGCTTTTATTTTTTACCATAAGGAGTTCATACAAGTGTATCGGAGGTCCTACTTGGCCCAGTAGTTTGGTGGGAGGCTTAGATTTCAAGAATCAAGGAAAGCCTCGTAATGTAACTAAAATATTGATTGTACTGTATTAACCCTTTCCCAAACAATAACGACATTTGACCACTTTGTTGCAGACGACCTTAGAAAACATTGTGAGAAAAGGAGAACTTGCTCGTAACGAGTAGTTTTTCCCACAATGGTATCTGCCCTATCAGAAGATTATTTTCCAAGTTCATCACCTTTTGAAATGTCGTCTGCAAACTCTTTCAATTTGGGACAGTCGAAAATTTGTTGTTTGGGAAACGGTTAAAAACCCATATAAACAAGCAAAGGGAGGGAGAAACCTTTGTATGTAATGGAGAACATGCTTGAGATGCTGAATTTGGTTTTGTTTCAATTATTCCTATTAATTCATGAAGATGAATTCATTAATTATTTTGGGTCGGTTATTTTTTACTATGTATGATGTTGGTAAAAACAAAAATCGATAAAGATATGTGTAAATGAATAAGTTTCAAATTAAAAGTACATATCTAAAAAAGTGATTTATCATTTCAATAAAACACACCATGAATTACTGCGGGCATTATTTGACAACATATTCATGAACAAGTTACAAGCTTATTAGAAGGAATTCAGCATTGTCATTACGTTTTTAGTTTCTATACATGCATAGTGCAGCTTGTCATCGGAAGCGTTTTTTTTTTTTTATCTGGTTTGAATTATTTCTGTTACTAAAAAAAATATGGTTTGATCTTAGAATGAAGAACCACAGCAGCTCTATGTTATTGTTTCATAGAAAATATTTTGTCATTATCATGTGATAATTCTCATTACACTTGGTTGACAGCCTCAGTGTGGTTTTCAAGATGACACAACGCGTTTTCATTTGGCTGAAGATTGATTGTATCTGAAGTTGAGTATGATATTGAAGGGGCTAAGGGGTAATCCGTCCATAGGTTTATTTGTTCTCCACTCTAAATATATACCCTCGGGCAGGCAGTATTGATTTCGACCGAATGACTGGATTGGTGGAGTGTTGGTCTTTCCTAGTCTATCATGAGGCAAGGACGTGATTGAAAACTAGCCGTTCTGTGCATTGGTTTCTAGTAATAAAGGTCCCAATTTTCGGCTTTTTTTCTATACTTTCTAGGGCTTTCTTTCATTAAATTGGGAAGAGGCCTAGGCCTGCTCATTTTGAGAAATCATATCCGTGAAATTGCTGAATTGGGAAACGAATTGGGAAACCAAAAGCTGGCATGACTTTGAAGTTGTAGGAAAACTGCATGATTTTAAAGAAATTTTCAATTGGGATGGTGCCTTTATTTGGCCCCTTTTATATCACACGAAACAACCCTCTATATGATTCTAAATGTATAATTTCCCCAAACAATACGTTTATTGTGGATATTTATGAAGATTGTCTTCTCAAAACAATTCTAATGAATGCTTACAAAGTAGGCTTCATTTAATGATATATAAGATTACTGCTCATTCAAGATTGATACAATCCAGACCTTTATTAGCACAAACTTGTAAAGTTCCATTTTAAGTAACCCAAGTGAAATTCTGAAAACCTTTTGCTCATCGATTAAGAAACAATGATTGCCACAAACAGAATCGAAACAAACATTAAGAGATTTTCTTCTTTAGATAAATGAAACACATTTATGTTCTGAATGAAATTTGCTATCATCTCCGAACAGGTAAAATAGATCTAAGTTTAGGTGTTACATATTTTATGTGGAAAGCATGACAGATGATGACTCATATCTAGTAATACTCATACCTTTAGTTAGAAATAGGTATAAGCTTTAATTTTCTTTATCAAATTGATTTGAGTGTAAAGCATGGGTTATCTTTTAGACTTGCCTCTCAGGACCTGTTGGCCTTGACCTCAGTTTTCTCACATGTTTCCAATTATTTTTTTCATCAGAGGTCATCTATATACCATTTTCCCTAATTTTGGGCTGAGCTTTGGTATTTCACTTGACAGGGATATGTGCGCAGATTACTGCAAATGATACAGACGCCCTGTGGAAAAAGGCTTGAAAGTTAAACGTCATCAAACTTCAATTTTGTTTTTTATAATCAAAATACACTTAGACTATTTTCACTTTGATGGAAATGAAGGATTGCATTTCATTCAACTTGCTATTTCAATCTTTGTCAGCCAATTGTGACAAGTAAAAACTTGCCATTATTAGAAAATCAGCTTTCCTGTTGTTCACAGCAAATATAGGTTTACACAAATTTGAAACTTTGCTTTACCAGCGAGGTCTCCCAAATTTTAAGTTTTCAGACGATAATGGAAACAAGGAATATGGTTAATGATTTAGTTCACCAATTGTTTGAGAAGAAAGAAACTGCTCTCTAAATGGCATTTCCCCCGTAATGTTATCATCTTGAAAGGTATGCTATAGAAGTGATATTTCATTACTTTACAGTATCTTATAGAAGGCTAACTCAATGTATTAAATTGATAAAGCCAAAATTAACTTGGTTCAAGAGGTTCACCATGTTAATATTGGCTGAGGTCTGGATATTGAAGTGGACTGGTATCAATGCATACATTGTACAAAATCAATGTACACACACACACACTGCCTTGTGAATATGAGTCACCCGACCAGTCTAGCTGTGCACGCGATAAAATAGACTGGCGGAGCGTCACATCACTCCAGTGTTTTACACTTTATTTGCAATGTCATCCATTTTCAATTCCATGTTGCATTGCAGGTAATGGTACACCACTTCCATTCCCCTCCCTTATGCAAATAAAAAGAATCTGTTTCTCTTTGAATATAGAAGTAATAAGAGCAAATAATTGTTTTAAGACGTCAAGATTTACGAATGGGGGGGGGGGGTGGCTATAGCCTAAAGTTTTATGTGACACACACAGCCAAAGAATTGATCTAGAAAACCCCAACACTAATGTATGCCCTTGGGTTGTTTATCTCTGTGTGTTTGAAAGGTTATTCTGTTGGCCGATTGCCAACTTATAAATACTTCTGCCTTTACAATGATTATATTTATCCCTTTGCGTCCTGCTTTATACCCTTTGTTGTTCCTATGTGAATGATTCTGATTGTGATTACTCTGCATTCAAATTCTATTGTGAGAATATTGTGAGAACATTGTATTGCTACAATGCTGTCTCTTCCCTTTGTTCAAGTAAGTTGTGGCAGAAATTATTCTTCCTTTTTATCATACTAGACAAAAAAATATCTTAATGTATGAAAAAAACCTCATTAATGTCTGATTTGGCTTTATTGTGGTAAAAGAACTTTTGTTAGCTAGTTCTTCATGTCACAATGTTTTCTGTTGTTTTCTTTTCAAGTTTTGCAATGGAATTTCAAGTTAGTTACATTAAGGAAGGTTGTTTTAGATGAGTCTATACATGCTATATTTTAAGGTAAAGGGCTGTTTACACAGTGTGATGGGAGATAGTCAACCAATCCTTTACATGAGATTTTACAGCTTGTCTAAATTGAAAGTAACGACAGGCGGCCATCAGAGGAAATGAAATATGATTTATTGGTTATATGTATATCATGAACGACTTTCATGATTTTATGTAGAATTTGCTTGTTATGAGCAGTTCCTCTGTTTATATCAGTGGTTTCATTAACCGTCTGCTGCAGATGTGTCTACATATTTATAAAGTAGAGGGTTGAAGTATAAAGGTGTGCTGGCTGGCCGCCAACTCTGATATATAAGGGGAATACCAGATCTTGGTTAGTTTATTGCTGAATATAAAACTTGAATTACAATATTCAGGGCTATACAAACAGCTGAAATCTTGGTATTGTTGGAACATAAGAGCTTACAACCTCGATACAATGGAAATCCAGGCTGTTGCCAAATCTATCATGTAAATAAGGATTAGGCTTTGTCGGTTGGTTGCCTACAGAATCAAATCTGATTAACAGAAACTAAAATAATCATTATAAATTGTTGTAATTTTTCTTTGCACTTTTTTTTAACACAATGATGAGTTTTATCGATGTAGGAATCTTTTAAACAGTTATTGTATGGAGTTATTTTGTGTCTTTCATCTGCGTGATTCTTGGAACAACATTTTAATGAGGGAAAATACGCTAATCCTTTTTCAATCCTTCCTAGGTAAAAGAGCTGATAACACTTTTAAATTGTATGTTCTTCATAACAACAGAAGAAATGGTTTTATTTCATGGAGACACAAGGAAGAGGTCCAGATAAGAGGGGTAATTGGGTGCTACATCAGTTCTTCTTACCCTGTGGTGTGTTTTCTCATTAGAAACATCACTGTCAATCTTACTATTCTTGTACTCAAAAATGGAAATATGAAGAATGGGTTTTGGAGGCAATTCAAGATCATGATCATATACACCATCTGATCTGAGCTGTGCAAGATATTTGACTTGTTAGTCCGACACCTAGAATGCTATAGATAAAATAAATGCAAAATATTACAAGAAGACTGAAAAAAATATACTATATAATGCAATGTTTCCTTTGTCTAAACTGTTTGAACAAGTCATTCAAATGCTGATGGTGAGTTTTTGTACAGGATCTTTAAGACTTATACAGGAGTTATGAAAGGCTGTACGTGGAAGCCCAACTGGTGTGCTATATCAGTACATGGATCTATTCATAACATTCAGGGCTGCACAGAATTGGCTTATGTAAATACCTGTACAAAAGCTTGTATGGAGCACTACTTCACCAAACCTTTGAGAGGAGGTTTAATATACCCTTCCTCCATAATACCTGGCTTAAACACACTTCTTATTAACCCCTTTTACAAACTTTTGTACAAAAAGACTGTAAGCATTATAAAAAAGATGGGCACATTATCCTTTTGTCACAGTACTTTTTACCGAATACCATTGATAAATTGGATTACAAATATTTTATTTTATTCATCTGGTATTTATTTCAATTTGAAACCTGGATTCCCATATGGAAGAATGGATTAAACCCTGGGTGCTGTTTTGGCAAAACATGTTCTTTATATTTAGTTCTAGAACGGATAAATTCAGAAAAAAGTTTAGGGTTTTTGTATAAATATTCTGGTACAAAATCAATTGGTTTATTTGTTAGACTATTTAGTATTTGCAAGCAACATTAAAAGTTCTTTAACCAATTGTTTTGATTTTGTTCATAGACCAATAGAAAATATACCATACATAAATCTAGAGAAATAATTTTACCATTTATTTAGTAAAAGTACACAGAAAAAGGGTGGTATTTGTGGGTTGGCGTAAATCCATTCGAACCCTGCCACGTCAACAAAAATAGATAAAACACTGCATGGTTGCTGGGTAGGTTTAAATCAATATCTGGTGAAGAGTTGTGCCAAGTTGAGCTGTTCGTTAAAGGAATGGCGTTAAAGGAATGGCGTCCAATCTTAACTGGCTTACCACTATTATAGCAAAGTCTGGTTTTCTGCTTTTGAATTTCAGGGAGAGATTTTTTTTGTCTGATTTAAGACCTCAATTCAGTTTCTTGCTAAAATTATATGCAGCTCTCTTTTTTTTCTTCAATATTAAAAATATTAACAAACTTGTCCAAATGTCTTAGTATGAAGTCTCACCAGACGACTATTCTGTTTTGCAATAAGTGGTTTTGGTGAAATGTTCAATATTGTTAGGGTTCAAAGCAATACTGTAGTAAGTACAGTATGTTTGTAAAGCACTTCCTAAGTTGCTACAGTCTTGTATTGAACCCTCGATTTATAGAGCTCATGAATAAGGGTGAGTGAGGGACTTCTGCATGCAATGTTTCTAATATCTGTACAGCAAGTCTTTTTCCTCTTGTTATTCATCAGAATCAACTTTATGAGATGTTGTTAATAAGATATCTACAACATAGGTTTAGAGAGGGAATGAAGTTGGCATAACTCGATCTTCTTTTGTCTTGAATTACGAAGAAAGGAATCTTGAAATCAACCAAAAGACAGGAGACAGCTTTGTCTAGTTCTTATAAATTGTTATTCCACCAAGCAAGTTAACCCTTTCCAAAACAACAATTTTTCGACTGTCCCAAATTGAAAGAGTATGCAGAAGACATTTCAAAATGTGATGAAATTGGACAATAATCTTCTGATAGGGCAGAAAACATTGTGGGAAAAGGCAAAATTGCTCGTTACGAGCAATTTCTCCTTTTCCCACAACGTTTTCTTAAGTTGTTTGCAACAAAGTCGTCAAATGTCGTTATTGTTTGGGAAAGGGTTAAAGAATAAAAGTTTGCATCTGTGAAGTTTGCCTGCCATAGCTGTCCCAATTTATTCTCACATGTAAAAGAAGTTGTTTATATTGAAGATCTGGAAGCCAACTGCTATCTTCTGTTATTATTGGAAGTAACATCTGTTGCTAATCTGATAGTCTTCCTCATAGCTATTTCTTTCATCTGTTCACCCCAGAGCTGCATTTCCCTTCTTTCTCAACACAAGCTAGAGCAGTACTGTCTGTTCTCTTGAGAATAACTCTTGTGTAAAGATAGTCTCTGTTTCACAGCTAGGTCTCAGTGACTTCAAGTACAAAGCCCACCCCCCTCTCTGCTTGGGTTCAAATTATGGTTGGAGAAGATTTGGTGTCCCACATTTGAATACTGACTTTGACTCAAATGCAGCTGAGGTCTCCAGATACAAATCTGACAAATATTTAAATGATCAATTTATCCTTTTGGTACAATCTCAAAGGATATGAAATAGTTTATAAATGCTTGTGTTTTTTAGTGATCATTATTTCTTGCACTTTGAGCCAGGTGCACAATAATTGTTGGACTTTGGTTAACATTATATATAAGAGAATATGACTTTTTTTGTACACACCTTTACAATGGAGATAAGACACATTTTTATTCAGCTCGTTTTAAAGACATATACATGTATATGTCAAGTACATGAACCAGTGAAGGCGATATGGAGAGAGAGCACATGGTCGGCCTAACATGTGACATTTTCCCTCCAAATTATCTTCACAGCTTAGTCTACCCATTCAAGCTGGATTATAGAAATGTTTAAACATATCTGCGAATACACCCATCATAACAATATAGAATGGCCAAAGAAAATATTTTAAAACCAGACATTTGTAATGAGCAATTTTTCCTTTTATCACAATGACTACTAATGTCTTCTTCAGAAAGTGTATCATTTCCAAAATAAAGGGTTTTATACTTTTGTATCGGATGACAACTGAAAACATCATGACATCAGGGGCAAATTGATTCATGTGGAATTCTCTTTTTCATCACAATGATTTCAGTGATGCAGTTTATCTTCAATCATTTTGTCATGTTGTATATTGGCCTTCAACATATTTTTTTAGGAAATGTGAATGATCCAAATTCAAAGCAACATCAGATTAACCCCCAAAAAATTATCAAGAAAAAAATACCTTTCATTTTTATAAATGATAGTGGAAGGAAAAGAAAAGGCAGCATATAATCAAAGTCCCTTGTGTATGGAGTTAATGGTTAGTGTCATCTGCAGCATGGTAAAAACCCAAAACCTGGAAATGGATAAATATATACATGACTAAAGAGTCAAATCATTCTGGTCTTCGTTGCATCAGAAATATTCAGAACAGCCTGTGTATATCTGGCCTGTCTATATGTGCTGTTTGCGGTGAGGAAGTTTCGACTCGGTACACAACTATTTTGGTCTCCACACAGACATGTTTCATATATGTTTACTGGTTGGTTATCTAGGTTTGGCACAGGTCCAACTATCTTATCATACAAGTGAAAAGGCTGGTCTCTTTGTGTAAGGTGAAGCTTTTCAAATACTTCAGCTAACAGTCAGTCCAAACTAATAATGGTTTGTGAAACAGGCTTGAGTATTATGCTGTTTACAACATATTCAGTTATAAATACCATTGCATTCAGAGCACCTATTCAAGCTGCTAACATTTCCATTCCCAAAAGTACTTGTTTCAAATCCACTGCTTCTCCACATGGATATGGTGTTATATTTATTTCATCAATTTTAACAACGGATTCTAGGAAACATTATTAAGTGAATTGTATATCATTTTGAAAAAGTATAATCTGCCTTTAGCTGTCATAAAATACATAAGAGAAATGTAAGTGGGTAAGCACAAGCACACCATGCTGTATTGCAATGTCTCTGTCTTGTGTGGATATTAAAGGCACATCAAAGGAGAGGAGTACAAATAAATTACTGAAAAAATATATGGAGTTATTTTATTATGTTCAAAAACTCATGATAAGTAGTTTAGGAATGCATTGAGACCCTATTAAATAGACTCATTTAAAATAAGTTATTTTGGGCTTGAAATATAGCTGTCTCCAATTCAATCATGTTTATCAACAACCTGTTTGTTTACGTATTCAAAATAACGAATTCTGATTGGTCTGTTCAAAAATGTGCATATCAACTGTCAAGGTCAGAGGTAAAGAATCAGGAAATCTGAATTATAAAACTTGCTAATCTGGGTTATTTCTGGTTTACTTTCACCTTTAAGTTGTGCTGATGGTGTTTTCTGGTGATAACTATTTGAATCTGTTCAAAAGTTTACCAAATAATATAGTTTGATATAGCATTAATCTCCTTTAATGGGCCTTTAAGAGATATCACTTTCTTCATGTTCTCATGTTTGAATAGACACACATATCAATATAGCAGTTTGGGAAGGGGAGATAAAATGCCCATACAACTGCCCATGTCACAGATTAACAGATTCTATACTTTCCCAGTACCAGAAGAGTCCTGAGGAGGATGTCATGCTTTTTAAATATCCAATGAAAAATGGTCATATAATATATTCGTTTTCACAGTTTGCAAATGCCATTGACAGATTCTTTCCATTTTGACAAGTTTTGAGTGCTGTACTAAGAGGTGCCATGGAAGCTAGTGTAAAAGTGCCTGTAATTTGATAAGTAGTCTTAACAGGAGGGTGCCTGCCAATAACACAACATGGACTGACTTTCAAAGAATAAATGAGCCGATAACTGAAATAATGTTCAAAATGAGATGACTATCCTGTCCCACTCGAATCTATATAGATCTTAGCGATGGCGTGCTGGCAGGAAGCCAAGATTCAGACTGGCTTATCTGATTTTAATCCTGCGAGATTTTTTACCAAGACAAGCTATAATTGAACTGCCAATATCGACTAAGTTCTTTGTTTCGTGCTAACAAAAGACGTGTCTATAATGATATATAATTACCATTGATAATCTATTGTCCTTAGTCATGCCTGGTAATCAAGTGCAAAATATCCTGGTTTTGTAATAAAAAACTTTGATCATGTTATAGCTGGCTGGTTGCAGAAGTAACTAAGTGTTAATTTAGTGTAAATATCATTACAACAATGTTTTTCACTCTACTTCTTTTCTACCCTTTCTTGATATATATACTGATACTCATATAAACCCATGTTTAAATTATAAATGCTACAAGAAACCATTGTCAAAAAGTAGAAATGATGGTAAATGAGAAAGCCCCAGATATATTTCCTTATCATGTGACGCCTTGTTTGCTATAGAGTGGGGTTCTAGATCTAATGGTATTTACTAAAATTGAAATCTAAAGGCCCTTGTCTGTGTTCGTTCAAGTCCCAGAACCCTTAGATTTGAGTTTACACGAGAGAACAAAAGGACACACTGTTCATATAGAGCAATTTATCTATTGGGCATACTGATTTCTAAAGAGTTCCGCTGAAGATGGGGTACAGTTAGCTATTATATTGTAATGAGTTAATGAACATACAAACTATTTTTTTTTCAGATTCGGGAGAATACAGAAAGTGAAGATAGAGAGAAAGCCTGACGACAAGGAAGAGAAAGACGAAGGAGCTGCATCCTCCACACTGACAGCTACTGTAGCATTTACAGATATCAAATCAGCATCAAACGCACACAAATCGGATAAAAAACTATCCAACAATACATTAACCAGTGAATACAGCGAGGGATTTGGTGCAACAGGAAGTGTTGTGACCCGGACCCACGAGCCCGAGCACTACCCACGCCCCACAGCGGGTTTTACACAAACCAGAAAGGGGTAAGTCATAGATAAATAGGTCTACTGATTCAATTATTGCTGGATCCTCAGAATTGAGTTCTATAAAATATGATTATTTTCAAAAGAGAAATATTATTGTAAACTCTGTTGAATTTGTCTGGATTGAATTTTAGATGTCATTTAATGAACACATATAAAATAGGCTAGGAAATGCTTACATTTGGCTTACCCCCACATTGTTTATCTAAAGACAATAATGATTTTCTGAAAAAATCCTTCCACACAGAGTTTTTTTTTACTTCAAGATATTTCATCTTGATTAAACACTCTGTTTTGTCTTTTAAATGTCACACACGGCATCAATATTGTTCAATCCATGCAAGTTTTCTTAGCTTTACAAAATATTTGATACAATATGTCATAGTTAGTTAGGTTAAAGATGTTTGAATTTGCATGTCTTCATATATTATTTCATTAACATTTATGTTGTTTATGTGTATAAGTATGAATTTCAATGTGTTGTCTCCTCTTGCTTGCCATTGAGTTTCAGCTAATTAAGTACAGGAATACACCGCTACCATGGATAACATACAAAGTAAGCCTAATGAAATTGCTCAAGATTGCTGTGATAACAAAGTGGATTTGTACTCTCAAAAGTGATGGAACTTAACAGTGAAACCGAAAAGTGGAAATAAATGTAATGGTGTTAACTGGATTACCGTTGCTTTGGATTACTAACGTTGGATTACGCCAAAGTGTCCTAGTGTGCCATCCTTGGATATGTTTCCAGTGGGTAAGAATTGGATTAACCTGCTACCTTATATGTATGCTTGGTTATAATTCATGTGCAACGGATCATGAAAGAAACAGTTGTTACAAGAACATGCTCTTGATGAACAATGTTTCTTGTAGCAATAGTTTTGACCAAAAACAGTATTGCGAGAATACTTTATTGCATACTTTATGGTTGCCATCTGCTGTTGCTCCCTTTTTAGACCAGTGACAAAATCAAAACCTTATATAAGGTAACATGTTAATGAAACGAACTAGGCTAGTGTTCCATTAGTCTAAAAAAAAAATGTGCCGCGTAGGTCATTTATGACTTTATTTTTATGAAGTGCCTTCAATGTGTGTGGCTATTTTGGATAGATCGTTTTTCGTTGGATTTTATTTGTTCCTAACCCCTCCATCACAGTGTTGTGCTCCTGAGTTTAGAAATAACAAGAAAACGTTAAAAACTGTAAGTTGGAGTATTATATATATGTAATGTCATGTGATCATATAGCAAATTGGATTAAAAATGTTGCCACGTTAGATATACGAGGACTTACTATGTACACAATAGGAGCAGGGTAAGTTTTTGTCAAGCATTTGACTAGTCAACAAATCACATTGGATTAAACATTGACAATGGCTAAACTAATGAACAATATAACAAACACATTGATAATGGTTAAAGATTAAACCAATGAATATTAAAATAAAGAGCACACAAACAAATACATGTTCGATTGACTTTCAAAGGTTCCTGTATTGAAAAACACCTCCGGCTCTGACAAACAAAGGGGTGGGGATATGTTGACTAGTCAATTGTATGTGTTTGATTATAAGACATTACTTTCATTTCTCATTTTGCCTCATGTTCCAAACTTTCTGAATCCTATTGATAACAGGTGCTGTCATTTGCATAGATCTTTAAAAGATACGAGAACTGCAAGTTTACTAGAGTTTCAAGATAGACCTTTTATCTTAGAATAAAAGTGTTGACAACAAAAGCCTTTGGTGTCTATTCCATCATTATGAAACCAAAGAATGTTTGGAATACAATTGGCCGAAGAATGAATCTTGGTTGTGCTTATAAAGCAACGATGATCTTGTGTTTGATAAATATTTTCAATGCTTGTCAAAGGTTAATGTTTCTAGACATTTGATATAAACCTAAAGTTGTCAGGCATGGTGATATACATAGAAGTTAGTATATTGTTTTATAGTGGCCCGAAAGAATTTTAGGACCTTGTTTTAGTATCAATTTGAGCCTATGTTAGATATATTTGGACAGTTGTTGATTGATTTAAGTGTTAGGTATGACATTCATTGTAGGTACAACATTAATTCTTAACTCTTATAGTGCTGGAACCGGCTTGATGCTTATCCAAACAGGTTGGATCCAGGCCAGCCACCAAGCAAATTAGTTGCTAGCCTGTGATTTAACCTGTTTGCTACTCTGGGTATCTGTCCTTAACAACTTTGACCAGATATTTAAGGTTTGGAAAGCAAATAACATAACAATCTATTTTTTATAAAATTAACAAACATTCTAAGGGGTAAGACATCTATAGAGGCAGATTGTGCTAATGATAAATTAGGTATTTTCTTTTAATGTCCTTATGAATATAAACATGCTAATGACTGAGCGAAAATTGGGATTCAAATACAGCATGTTTCGGACCTGTCAGGATGTCCTCAAGAACACAGAAAAGAATAGGCTGGGTGTAAACAAAGAGATTTTAATTACTGTACAATTTTGCTTTCTTGATTGAGGTTCAACAACTGATGCTACTAAAATATTTGCACTCTTACATACAAGAAATTGTTTGAAAGACACATTTTTATTGATTGTGAAGACAAAATTGATTCAATTAAAAACTGTTAATTGAATTGCCCTTTGGAGCATACCTCAAGGTTTTATGTCTGTCTAACATTGTCTTTATTGAAAACAACATCTTTCTTTATTTAGAGATAGATGAACATTGTTTATTCTCTAAAAGTATGATAATTGTCTCCCACATGAATAACTTACCATCCCTTCATAACAGTATGATTCTACTGCTTAGTCAAGCAAATTATTACGATGCACCAAGATTTTAAGTTTAATAAATGTTATTGTTAGATGTAAGTTAAACATGCACTCATCAATCTTTTCTGTAATAAAAACTCATTTTGACACACCAGTAGTGGCTGACTTATGCAAGAACTGTCAACAAAGATGAAACTGTTTCAGTATGAGACTGGTTTCCAAATTGTTCTGCTGCTAAGTCCAGATGATTCTTTACAAAGTAAGGGACTTGTCCTACTAACATACACTTGTTTTATGAATATGGTACAAAGCCCCCCATGGCTGTTACACAATGTTATGTAGTTATATAATAGATTACATAAGGGCGTGCAATATTCAGCCTAATGTTGCATCACATTGTATGCGGGAGTGTAGAGTGTTAATGGTGTGTGATTGATAACAAGGCCTGGCATATGGGGAGACAAGGATTGTCAACACACCCTAAAGGTGTGTTGACAATCCTACCCTTCCTTTAAATGCATCAGATAAGTTAACAAACAGTGTGGAAACAGCAAAATTCTCTCAATAAACTGATATCTTTAGATTTTTGTAACACATAATCATGTTAATTTCACCTTGTATTGAACAATTTCACAGTTACCTTCTAGGAAAGTATGGATGTTGTCAAGTAGATATTTTGTTTATCTCAGCTTAGGAAATTTACTTTGTGCTTCTGTATTGTGGTTTGGCAATTTCAAATCCCCTGGACAAAGAATTGTTCATTTCTTTGTTTGGAACCTTTTTGTTTTGTTTTTTACATACAAAGCCTAACAAGTATAAGCCACACCAATTTGCCTGTGTCAAACTCTACATTTTAAAATGGAAAATGAAACCAAAGAGTTTTTCATCATGTCCATTCTCTAGTTTAATTCCTACATGATACAACGGAGGCCAATCGAGTTATTTCTGAGTCACTTACACACTGAACTTGCGTGTAGGAAGCGTGCAGCCAAATGAGTAACTGAGTTTATCTCTGGGTGACTCACATTACACTCTAGGGTGAATGTCTTGAGTGCCGGGAAACATGATTGCATGAACAATGATGGCATTATTACAGACACAGGCCTTTGTTAAAGATATACAGTGTTGAGTCTGTTCAAAACCATACATTAACACATAACATTAACAGCATTCACACCATGTACAGGGAATCATTTATAAACCATTGCTCTGGTATGGGAGAATTATAAAGAAACAGCTAGTTTTGGGATAGGCGAATATATTGGGATTTGTTTTTGTCAAATTCTTTGTTAATTAGATGTTTATCAGAATGCAAGGAATGGCCATGAAATACTCTCCTGTTGACACAATGGTTTTCGGCCCATGTTATAATGGATATATCTCATATTTTATATTTGATATGGGCATTTACAGGGTACACTCAATCATTTTTGATAACCCTCAAAATCCCATACTGAGTGCAAATAAAACCATAGAACTTCCTATAGTCTTCCATTGGACCCATGATAAGAGGGAGCAAGTTAAACCAGCAGGATTGGAGTAATGATGCCAGAAAGACTGAGCTGTACAACAGTAGGAAGTTCATCAAATTTTAACAAGCCACGTTCCATAAATGGATTTGATTGTGCGGTAACCAGTAGCAGGGATAACAAAACCTGACAGTTTCAGTCGATATATCCAATTTCCCGGTGGATTTCCGCTCCGTAATATTGATTTGGGGGAAAGAGAGATCGCAACTAACAGCTTCAGGCTCTCCAACTCTACTTATCATAGTTTTGATTTAGCCCTTTCCTATAAACTCGTTATCACAGTTGATTATGTTGGTTGATTTTCCAAATCGATAGCAGCAGTAGATTGGTATTGTAAATGATGAAAAAATGACAAAATTTCGTTTTATCAAAATCTTTTCTAAGCTCAGTATCATTGTCTCAAATTTGAAAAATAATTGAGTTGAAATTAGCAATAGACTTTAGCTTTGACATAAGATTGCGCAGTTCTGGTGATTTGATATCAGAATCATAGACAATTAAAACAAACCATGACTGAGTATGGTCAAATATGGTCCAAAACTTCTGGAGAATCTTAACTGATCATTCAAGACACCTCAACAAGAATAATCCAAATTTATAGAATCAGGTGATTGTGATTACACTTTATGTTGAAAAGTGATTATTCAATGAAGGTTGAATAGAGAGTTTGCAACAAAAGTGAAGTTGTTTTCATGAGAATCTAATTAGATTTAAATGCGACAGTTTCCCACGTTGTGTATTGCAAGTTTAATCAATTACTAGGCGTAAGGAGAGGAACCTTATAAGCTTTTAGCTTTCGTTCCAATCCGTTTCACAAAATTGTTTGTAATGTATATAATGGTGTTTTTTTCATTGAATAAAATATGTTTAAACTAAGTGTTTCTAGAATCCACAGTTTTACAAAATGAAAAAAATCACTTTCTTTGATATTTAAACTACTATGACAAAAGGATTCTATGGACCAAGGGGGTTAGGGCTAAAGCATGAAATAATATGAAGAAAAAGGTTAGGAATGTCCATGGCGTAAGTGTGGGTGGGGTAATGGATTGATTCTGTTCTATTCACTTGGCGGTGTGGGTCATCTAGAAGTCGAATGACCAGCCAGGAAATTAACGATTTCCCAGATTGGATTTTCCTGGCCGGAGCCCTCTGCTATTCTATCCCAGCTTTTATTCTTCGTTTAATGATTTTCTCTCTCTCTCTCTTCCCCGAGACTAAATTACCAAGATTTCCATGGCAACAGATTTTGTTTGTATTGATTTCTCTGGAGAAAGCTCAAAACCCTTTCAGTTAGAAGTTTTGCCTTGCTGTATTTGAAGTCTTAACATTAAAGATTTGATGCATCTTTAAGACAGCTACATTATTATACTTGTTTGATATAAATTATATCAATTTTGAAGTGCTTTATGAATTTCAACATTTGAAATGTGTTACATTAGTTTAAAAACGGCTTATTATGTTGTCAACCCTTCATTTATAGTCACTGTCTAAATAGTCTATGTCATAAATTAATAGTCACTGTCTAAATGGTCTATATCATAAATTAATAGAAGGTTCTTTTTAATTTCGCAAGGCGGCTGAAGTTTTCTTTTTTTGTTAATAAAATGATGAAATGCAAGAATAAAGCATTTGAAGTCTTCTTACTCAAACAATAAAGCCTTTTTCCTATATGGGATTTTGTGATTAGTACAAACTGCAGATGAAAAGTAAGAACGTTAAAAATAATGTCCTTTTTGTGAGATTGGGTAGAGTATACACAGTTTGTCCTATGGATAAAGTGCTCATCATGAGCAACCTTTCCTTTATGAAAGTTGTATATTGAAATGTCTGTTACAAGCATGTGCTGGAAAAACTCTTACGTATGGGGAAGAAATGGTACAAAGGTTTCCGAAAGTGTGTGGGCAGGGAACACAGAGAGTGAATTGTTATACTGATGCGTAAATTATTCAAGATTCTGCCAATGACAAACATGGCTTCCTTACATATTTATCCAGCCATCCTTAAGGCATGGCTTGACATGGCAAATTATGTTCTTAAAAAAGTGTTTGAGATAAGGTCCTTCTTTTTTCCACCCTTTTAACTGAAACCATTCAAATGTGGTCACTTTACAACAACAAAGAGTGTTTTGTTTTTGAAAGATACGACAGTTAATCTTTGTTGAAGACACAAAGAAGATATTACCCATCGCATTAATTGATTAGAGACAAGAGACTATCATTATTGATATAACAAAGCAGTCCTTAATTTACAAAGTTGATGATTTCACATGCAAATTCTTCTTTTGTGAACATTACCTTTTTACTGTTGTCTCAAAACAACAAAATGCAAATTGTTTGTACAAACTGCCCTCTGCTGATGGTCTTGTTTTGAACCAGAATTGTGGGCTAACATGAAACTTTCTCATATAAACCTGAATGATGCTAATCTGTTGTGTATGTGACAGCTTCAGTAATTACAACAGCAGGAGAAAACACAAGTAGTCAAGGAGGGGAGTTCGGGGTTACTTTCATCGGCAGCAGCTGTTTTGTGGGGTTCCAAGAAGATCAATAAGTTATTAACGCCTGTCCTAGACAGCTGTTTTACCCATTCCCCTATATTGGAAATGAAAGAAAAAGCAGACAACAAAATAAGTATGCATTCAAGAAGAACCTTTTTTATCTGTGTGGTATAAACCATTATGATAAAAGAATGAATTGTCCATCAAGTCTTCTCAGTGGCTAAGTGAGTTACTTTAGCATAAGGCATAATTCTGGTACAATTGCAAAGAGTTTCTGGTTATGGGTTCCACAGCAAGCGCAAATTGAAAATATTTCTTTGGAAATACTTTGTGTTTTTAAGGAAGAGGGATCCATCCTGTTCCTGTATCTGGAACTGGAAATTCAACTGGAAAGTCAGATAGGTCTTAAAATATGGAGAGCTGTAATGAATTACTTCAGATTGACTTTCTTTGGTATACCTTTAGAAATCATTGTGACAAAAGAACTCATTCATACTGTTGGTCTTTATCCCCTATCGTTGCAAAGAAGATGGAAGGTTTTCATATTGGGAAATGCTTGTATTAAGAAAATGTAGCAACAGTTCCCAGTCATGGAGAGGGTTTTGAATAGTTTGACATGCCAGTGTGGCTGCACATGCGGTAGGAAATGAACCTTAAACTGGTCTTGGTTCAGTTTGCCCCAATCTCTGCCATAGGATACATCTGTTCTTTCAAATCTACCTCCATGGCAAATTTATCAAATACACATGTAGCAGATGATTAAAGATATTCACATTACAAAAGGAGATATTTCTTTATACAGATTTCATAAAGATTTATCAAGAGCAACATGTGTAATTGACGAAATGTCTTTGAATAAGGCATTCAGTCTCTATTTGTAAACAGTCAGGTATTGAAGATTGTGAAGATCATTTGATGTATGAGGACTGGAGTTATCCCTGTATAATATACCATTATAACACAGGGAATCTGAAGTTATAGCGTTCCAAAAGTAAAACAAAGAGATGATCCAAGAAATCTATCAATTCATAGAAATCGTCTTCCTCTTTCCTAAAACTAGATACAATTTGCTTGAAGTGTAAAGTAGGATAGAGGGGCAGACTTGCTATGCATCACTACCATCAGAAGCCTATTGTGGTATTTGGTTGACATGGCATGGAATACGATCCTAACCAATATGCTAAAGGTAGGGAGGTACAACACACTTGCACAGACCCCAACTGCTTATAAATAGCCGGTTTCTGCACTTGACATGAGGAAGGCAAATTTTTGTGTGTGCGTTCAGACAGTTTGGCCCGTTGCCAAGACGGGTTTGGTTTTGACGTGTAATGGAAAACCATTATCCCTTGGCTCACACCAACGAACGATGGGAATTACCCCCTCGCTGTACTAGATCCGGGAGTGTTTGTAGGGATATCTTGCCCCAAAGTTTTATTGTGTTGATAATATGAACACTTAAATATTTCGCTCACATGAACTTGTTTAAAGGTAACAACAAACAAAACCATATCTAGAAAAAAGGATTAAAACAAAAAACAAATCAATAGGTGTGGGAACATTCAGCTGAAATAATGTTTTTGTATTCTATGAATTTAGATCTTTGTCTGATATGGTGTTATAGTTGCTTATGAACTTCCTCATCCAAAAACATGAAACCAAGCTTGTAGAGAAGTAGGTCTAAACATGAAGGCATAAATAAAGCTGCAGGAACCCTATGCTTTTTTCACCTTATAATTTTTGTATTGAGATGATTCTGAAAAATATCAAACATCAAGGAAATTATGAATAATTGCTGGAAAAACATTAGGATATCAAATTGAATCGGGAATGTCTTCTGGGGAAATAGGAGGGAGACATCAAGCCGTCAATATACTTGGCTGCTGGCCTGGATCTTACCTGTTTGAATAAGCATGAAGTCGGTTCGGGCACTAAAAGGGTCTATAATGATGATAGTTCTGTATGGTAATGAGGGAATACATAATGACAATTGTTGTTGCTGACTACAATCCATTACCAGTTATATGGCATGGGAATGGGGTTGATGCTATTTCCTCATTTATACACATTATAACATACCTGTAACAGACAATATTTAGCAACTTCTCCCTCTATCATATCACGTTTCTTCCCAAAGTAACAAAATCAACAACCGTTGTCTGCTCATCTTTGCAAATTACACCGTCCACAAAAAATCAAAACAAGGTTTTGTGTTAACATATTTTCTCATCAGTAAGTTTTGTTTTTAGGGTGAATTTAGGCAGCAGGAGGACACTCCAAAGAAGTCTGAAAAAAGATTTCCATGTTAATAAGCTTTTTCTTCCTGAAACCATTTGGAGACACTCATGAAGTCTGAAAAGATTGTTCTTTGTCAATATTTGTTTTTGTTGTGTTCATGATGATTTCCGTATAAGCATATTACCACAGGTGTGTTCAGGGATTGCAAAATTGAGTCATGGCTAAAACCAGTGCTCATTTAATTCAAATTAAACTTATATTTATGCACACAACGCATGAGAAGCACTGTGCTAGCAAATATATTGTCACAATTGGTGAATCATCTATACATTTATAAAGCTTCTATCCAACCTACCTACCCGTTATCTGAGATATCTCAATGTATTCGTCTCAGTCGTTGGAAATTCAAAATTGCCGTTCACATTATACATAAATTGGCAGTCACACATACTGATGGTTTTGGGCTTGTCCCTGTTTACCGACTGACGGTAATGGTATACCAAAGGGATGATGAATTATTTATAAAGGGACTCCAGCTTTACAGTGTAATTAATGGGAACATCTAAAATTTATGAGAGGAATAAAAACCTACAGCTATCAAGAGAAACCTGAGTAGGGGATTTTCCTTGAAGCCCAGACTAGAACCCATATATCACTGATATTACGTCCCATTAAACAAATTGGTTGGTGTAGTCTCGCCTGGGACTCTCTGTTTGTGAAATTTTGTTGATATGTTGTTTGGGTTGATCACAGTTTCTAACTGTTTTTCAGTGCCATTGTAGCAACAGTTAAAAAATCACTGATCTTTTTACCAGCATTACCCAGCACTAAATAGTATGTGGTGGGTCTTACACACCCTGATTGTACTTCAAACACGGGGTTCCAAGTTCAATCCTCTCAGATTACTGCCTAGTACTGGTCAAATCAAGGAAAGCTGTAAAATAATGAAATATTATTAACACAGCTTTAAACCCAATACAAACAACTCTAGTAAGTGGTAATGTCTCCTGATTACCCAGAATACCATTTTGGAGAGCCATTGCAAGGAATGGTCCACTCTCTAGATATTTGTGTATAGCCAGAAGCTGTTGCAGACTTCCTGATTGATACTCCAAGAGCCCCAGTAGGACAGAACCCAACACTTTCTTCTTTGTCTATGTAAAAGTCAGTCAGATCTAAGAGGGTTTCTGTCAGACCTCATGGATTTCAGTCAGTCATGGGCCTAGGGCCTACGAAGTTTCGTGAAGTCTGCTGTTGTGAGTCATCATCCTTCCACATGAAAAATGAGCTTTCTACCTCTGCTGCATGTGGAAGAATTTCTTTTTAATGATTTGCATGAGAGTTGTATTAACAATACATGTCTAACATATGCAGACATTGTCGAGTCAAGAGAAGAAAATAGAAATTCATCAAGGATGCTTAAATAAGTAGGAGATGGTTCAAGGATTTTAAAAAGTTTGAAATAGCATCCCTATCGCCGAGTCCCTAATATGAGTTCTGATATCTGTAAGAAGACACGTAAATATGATAAGCCCTATCCATGTTTTAAGTGCAACATTGATAAAAAGCCATTTTTGAAATGCCTTTGAAATCTTAATGTCTGGGAAAATGATTAAGAGCAGTATACTTCGTAAAAATAAGTTGTCTCTTTTTAATTGCTTTCAGTCCCTTCTTTCACATGGAATGAATGTTTTACCGATCCAAATTCAAAATAATATCAGAGGATTGTTCCAAAATTGTCAATAGCGTTGCTTTTTTCCGTTGCATATAGCTGTCATATAATTATGCCACTGCTATAAACTACTTATTGAATCCGCTATGAAAGAATCATGGCCGAAAGTCCAGGGTACGACTTTATTTGCTGAACGTATCAGAGTTGTACTTCAAACGAGCTGAACTCGCTCTGAAATGTATTCAGGAATTATTTTTTCTCCGACAATCGTCTTTGCTGTTAATAACCAGATCTGGAATTCTCATGTTGATTTATCATAATGTAACAACCTCTCTGTTTATATTTATATTTCAAGACAAACCCCGACCTGTGTAAGAGGGTGGAATGATGTTACACAGATGTGGTCTGGTTTCTTTTCTATTTTCAATGGGTTGGAGATTGAACAAGGAGAAATCTATATATCAGAATTTGCGATAAACTATTTTTAGACTGAGACTAAGAATTTGTGGCCAAGAAAAGACGAGAGAAAGTCCATTGGAGCATTATTGTAAAGTAAATGTTCAGATCAGCTTATTGGTTTCCTAGTGAACACTTCTCAGTCAGTGACAGGACCTAGATGTTCCTCATTCTGTCACCAAAACTCAAATATTGTTTACTTGTATAGATAGCTTTTTCTTATGTTCTATGTTACTAAAAAGTTCATTTAGCTCTTATATTGTATTGCTTTGGGCCTCAATGTTGTCTGCCTTCAGAAAAAAAAGCATAGCCTTAACTTTTTTCTTTTTGATGTTTGAAGATGAAGTACACTTTATCTTTACCTGTCTATAACATTCCTGGTATGCTTGAAAAGAGTTTAGTAAATGTATAAACGGAGCCTGCTATTTTCTCCCCCCTTGTGAGCAGCTGCGTTTGATGTTTTTGGGATGTATTGGCAGGGAGTCAGAGGCCAGTGTATTCCCACAGATTGTTTTTGGATCATATTCTAGTCATTCTTGACTCCCTGCCAGCGCTTCCACATTAAATACCAGGTACACTTGTAGCTTCCACATTAACCCTTTCCCAAACAACAAATTTTCAACTGTCCCAAATTGAAAGAGTTTGCAGACGACATTTCAAAATGTGATGAAATTGGAAAATAATCTTCTGATAACCAGAAAACATTGTGGGAAAAGGAGAAATTGCTCGTCACGAGCAATTTCTCCTTTTCCCTCAATGTTTTCTAAAGTGGTCTGCAACAAAGTGGTCAAATGTCGTTATTGTTTGGGAAAGGGTTAAATACCTAGTACAGTTACACTTAACCCTCAGACTGAGATTGAATCCCACCTTTAGATAGATACCCTTGCGAAAGATTCAAGAACTTAATTTATGAACTTTGTATCTGAACTAAATTAAAGGACCGTTCATCAGATGCATTTATGAACACATAACTTTTTGATGAAATTTAACAACAGGTTCATGAAATTCAACAACAGGTTCATGAAATTCAACAACAGGTTTATGAAAACATTTGTGAACCTGTTCTTGACTTTCATCAAAAAATTAAGAACAGCTTTGTGTTCATGAATGGCCATTAGAATACATGAGTGCTCATGAAGTTCCATGAATAATCTTACGAACAATGTCCGCAACGAAGCATAGCTAGAAAAATCCACTTTGGATTTTATGTCCCCTATGAGGATTCGATCCCGGTTCTCCCGGGTGACAGTCCAAGACATAACCACTGAGCTAAAGAGTCGGCTCAGTAACGCAGAGGTTACATCTTGTCCTGATTGATTGTTGCTATGCTGTAGAGAGTGAGGCGGTCACGTAACACACCCCCTCTTATAGAAGTCATCATTTATGATGACATGTAAGCCTATTTCGGCTAGTAAGTCCATTTCGGACGAATTAATGGCTCAATGGCCAATCCCGGACGAGCCCCCATCTTACGAACAATGTCCGCAACGAAGCATAGCTAGAAAAATCCACTTTGGATTTTTTGTCCCCTGTGGGGATTCGATCCCGGTTCTCCCGGGTGACAGTCCAAGACATAACCACTGAGCTAAAGAGTCGGCTCAGTAACGCAGAGGTTACATCTTGTCCTGCATTGTTGCTATGCTGTAGAGTGTGAGGCGGCTACGTAACACACCCCCTCTTATAGAAGTCATCATTTATGATGACATGTAAGCCTATTTCGGCTAGTAAGTCCATATCGGACGAATTAATGGCTCAATGGCCTATCCCGGACGAGCCCCCATCTTACGAACAATGTCCGCAACGAAGCATAGCTAGAAAAATCCACTTTGGATTTTATGTCCCCTATGAGGATTCGATCCCGGTTCTCCCGGGTGACAGTCCAAGACATAACCACTGAGCTAAAGAGTCGGCTCAGTAACGCAGAGGTTACATCTTGTCCTGATTGATTGTTGCTATGCTGTAGAGAGTGAGGCGGCTACGTAACACACCCCCCCTCTTATAGAAGTCATCATTTATGATGACATGTAAGCCATTTTGGCTTGTAAGTCCATTTCGGACGAATTAATGGCTCAATGGCCAATCCCGGACGAGCCCCCATCTTACGAACAATGTCCGCAACGAAGCATAGCTAGAAAAATCCACTTAGGATTTTATGTACCCTGTGGGGATTCGATCCCGGTTCTCCCGGGTGACAATCCAAGACATAACCACTGAGCTAAAGAGTCGGCTCAGTAACGCAGAGGTTACATCTTGTCCTGATTGATTGTTGCTATGCTGTAGAGAGTGAGGCGGTCACGTAATAATAAGTTCTGGAAGTTTTCCCATAGGGTGATGAAGTGACTTGGATATAAATTCATTGATTCTCATCACAACCAAGGAAATATTTTGCTCTGAGAAAATACCTTGCATGGAAAGGTGCGCTCACTGCTGTCGGTTTATGACACAATGATTGATGAAGATACTGGTAAATTCCCTGTCTAACTTCAACCAACAATTGTGATTCACTTGTTTTAGGAAAAGTTATCAAATTGTTATACAGTCTAACTTGTGTTAAGCAGCCACCCTTTTAAGCAACCAACCTGCCTTAAGCAGCCACTACAGAAAGTCCCATTGTTAGATTTATAGTGTAATTCAATTTGTGTTAAGCAGCCAACCTGTCTTAAACAGCCAATTTACTTTGTCCCATAGGCTGGCCTCTTAACACAAGTTTGACTGTAGTATCAAAGCATAGAAAGCTGATTCGAGTTTAGTCTGAATGATCCAAACTGAGATATTGTATTCTATGTCTGGAGTATTCTATAACGAAACGCATCAGAGCACAGGTTATTGGAGTTCCGTCTGAGATGACTCTAGAGACCACGTTGCTGGCCATAGACGAGAATCAGGAAGAGAGAGAGAATACTATTACAAGAATAAAGTGTGTTGAAACAGTCAGCACAAACAACTTGGCATGAAACAGGAATATTTCTGGCATGGCCATAGTAACCCTGAGTAACGACTCTATCAATATACCGACTCCATCAATATACAGACTCCATCAATATACCGACTTCATCAATATACCGACTCCATCAATATACCGACTCCATCAATATACAGACTCCATCAATATACCGACTTCATCAATATACCGACTCTATCAATATACCGACTCCATCAATATACCGGCTTCAGGGGTGTCGAAATTTTGTTTTGATTTACTTGTCCATAATGGCCAAACCCTTTCCTGCAACTGCCTAGAAGTGTCCTTTGACAAGAAACTTCAGAGCCCTTGCCTAGAATTGGTGAATCCAAGAAAGCCTAAACAACTGAAAAATGGTTGACACTGTGTTAAACCCCATATAAACGAAAAGAAATGATGGTATGGATAGGTGCTTTTGCTGCAAGCATTGATCTAAAATTTCAAAACTCCTGCCAAGAGAATCTGAAGATCATTATATATATAGTTTATTTAAAACCAAACAACCTTGTCTGCAGAATGAAGGGATTGCATTGTATTTCTACATGAACCTACAAGCGGAAATTAAATTCTAGCCCTTTGTGCTATTGTTACATTGTGTTGTCAAGCTGAGAGGGTCCAGCCTTTCTCTATTGGCTTTCATTGTTTTCACTTTATATTTTGAAGCTTTGTAATCTTTGGGTGTATTGTCAACGGACAACCATTGTCACACATGTCCAGTCTGGAAGGGTGCAAATACAAGTTGCATAGAAGCTTGCCTGTAATTGATTTTTCCCAGGGTTTGTAAAACCAAGCATGTTCATAAAGATTCAACCCCTAGTTTCTTTTTGTCTTTAGTTAATTCATTAGTTAATTGAATTATGAGCATTTTCTTGGATCTGTATGGAGTTGTTTCTACAATAACACCAGTTGGTACCAGAATGGGCATGCGTCTCGGTTTTTCTAATTTACGAATTGATTGTATGGTATAAGTACCTGATCCAAATTCATATTAAAGACAAATTTAAGACAGACAGCAGTTTGAAATTGTAAAATCATACATCCTGTTCTGTGACAGTGTGATATTGGGTTGAACCATTGTGACAAAAGGAGAAATAAGTGGTCACAAACAATGGTTTCATCATAATTATATGAAGTAATAGGTCGGGGAAACATACTTATCTCCCTGCTGCTCAGTCTAATCATAGTAATCACATTTTTGTCTTTGACTTGAATGTTCCTGAGAGAGATATGGATTTTCATGAGAGGCAGTCTCCCGACTGACTTACGGAATGCCGATGGTTCTACCCGCCTTGACCAGCCCTTATGGGCAGTTGAGTTTGGGGTCTTCCTCCATCATTAAGAGTCGGGCATCGCTACATAACTGAAATAATGTTGATGTGATGTAAAACCCATATAAAATAAAAAATAAAATTGACTTGAATGTAGGTGATTGTTTGTTTTTCTAATTATCAAAAAGTGATTCAATGGATTTCTAGAGTTACCAACATCATTTAATCGACAGATGAGGTGAATAAACATAATACAGGTTTGCTTAGGAACCAGAAAAATATCATTTTAAGGTCTTGTTGATGCTTTTCTTTCAAATCTATATAATGATTCCTATTTTGTGGGAATCTATTGCATTGATTTCATTAGAAATGAATATAAAAGAGAGTTGGGCCAGCCAATGGTTTGACCCTGGGACCCAGTATCATTCACAGGAATCTGTATTTACCCTCGGTGCTGATATAGTCTTGAGAAGATTCTTATTATTAACAACAAAACAGTATTTGAAGAAAGACATCAATAAATTAGATAGGAAACCGGCCTTTGGTACTATGTTAACATTGTCAAAGCTAGATGAGAGTGTCTTGAAGAGAGAAGACAACCTTTAATAGAGGTTTGCTTTTATTTTCTTCTTGTTGCACGCAATCTCATTTATATTTTATCGAATTTACGAGAGTGATTCATTGCCATAGGGGAATGACAATTCTGTTTCTGCGTCGCCTTAGTTACTGAAGGGTATAGGTTTTTTTTCTGTATTGATTTTGGCTTCCCTATTTGACTGGCTTCAGGAATTGTCTTGCCATAATCAATAAAACAGAGACCTTTCCCGGAAAGCAATGCATCTTGAGTGATCAAAATGAGATCATAGTACAGTGTTCGGTTTTGTGAAAGACTTCATCTACTCCTACACCAAACCAACAGTTTGTGGTATACATAGGAATTTCATAATGAAAGGGAACAATTGAAGTACTCTTTAGACTTTGAAAACTGCTTGATTAAACATGAAGAACTTTTGAAAAAGTTATTTGATAGTTGGTATGTTTTCTAACTTCTTTTCTGACAAAAGCATGATATCCAAACCTGTTAAAGTTTTGTGATTTAGTTAGCATTGAGAAAGGCTGTAATTGGTAAAAAGGAGATCAAAAGTACGCTAAAGATGTTCATTTTCAAAGCTTTCACTGCTAATTGAACCAGGAAAATGAGATCATATTTTCTCTGAAAACTTCTTATTCTGATTACTTTCTGCTCGGTTGTGTTTGAATAACCTGTTAAGGACTTTCAACCCTTGGTCTATTACGAATAATGAGGATCAGACTATGTGAAATAGAAGTGGAAAATACCATTTTGAATGATTATGAATAGTGCTTTCAGCTTTTAGATAAAATAATCCACTAATTCATTTCTCATTTCTGATTATTCCCTCATCATGGGCTGTTTCAACAAGAAAGTTGTTATTCAAAGTTACTATTGCTTTCTACTATTACTGGTCTTAATTTGGAGTCATCTTAAAAGAAATATCTTATGTTGTGAAGTGTCACATCTTGTCATCAATTCATACCAATTAATACATGAGTGACAGCCTGCTGATAGTCAGGTATCGGAATTCTGAAATCCGATAAGGCCTTGTTCATATTCATGGGGAAAAAATCGAAACCTGTTTTAAAAATGTTTGTTTTGTTGTTGAACTGGTAGAGTTATTGATTCTAGGAATGTCAATCCTTTTTTGTTTCTGCGTCGTTATGAGAGTAGCTCAAAGTAGACAAACGCCTAAAACTTATTTCTTCAAATTGACTCACTGCGACCATGGGGACAAAAGAAGAGACTACTCATGATGAGAATTTTTTTCTTGTGTCAAAATCTTTTTTTCATAACAATTACCATAGTTTTAATTAATTAATTACATGCTAATTGTTGTCATCTGGGGCGGCATTATTATTTGTTCATGTGTTTTTTTAATGTGTCTACTGTAGGCGCTCCAATGCATATCAATATTAAATATTTAAGGTTTCATTGGTTGCAGACATATTTCAGACTTAATATCCTATGTGGTAAAGCGTTATTATTTGAGTTGAGTATGGATGAAGTGTTTTGCGGTTTTTCTGTATGTTTAGAGGGAAGTCGGTACTTGTCTTTATCTCAAGTTACAGTATAAATCCAGATATGAAAACTACCGTATCTTGTATTCATGATTTTACTTTACATACACCAGTTTTCCATCAATAGGATCCTTTCATACAAATGAACATTGAATAAACCCAGTCTTGCTTGCAGTTTTGAAAAGACCTTTTATGTGTACAAGGTTGATCAAATTCATATTTTGTTTGCCCCTTTATCTCTCCTTACCCCATAAAATGTGACAGTTTTTAGTACCTGACAGATTTGATAGATTATTCTCTCTTGCTTTATTGCATTATCTATAGGGAGTTGTAATGAGCATATTTCCCCATTTCACTGTTTGTCAAACAATTTCTGGTACAAATTTAACTTAACTGTCTTGTATATTAGGTATAGAGCAAATTTTTATGTTACAGCATATTTGTTTAATTGCACCTGTGGCAGAGGAAATAAGTAATTGCCACAGAGACATAGCTTGTAACAAGCAATGTCTCCTTAATAGGTAACTTAAGTTATTTCCCAATATGAGAAGGAAACTGTTTTTCACTTTGTAATTTGAGGGTTAAATGCAATACTATACATTATAATCTACATACTTTAGTCCTGTGTTAAACTGTTGAATTAATTTGGGCTTTCACTTTGGACCTGTGAGATAAATAACATATGGGGGAATAGGTCAACAAGGATAGCTTGCCAATTAAAATTTTAAGCTTTATCGAGTTTGTCATTGACCAATTATTCCATGTACATACATGTTTTTATTGGTGCCAATCTAAAGATAGGACACGACTGAATGATACTTTCTCTTTAAAAGTTGGTAGAAATTGTAGTGACAAAAAGAGATGGTCATTATGAACATAACACACATTTCATTTTTGATATATACATACATATTTCATACATTTAGTCTGAGCACATTTGGTGGATATACAAAATATTCAATAATGGCCAAAATCTTTTTTCTTTCTTTTACTTTTCTGCCATGATGGCGCTCCCAAGCTGTTTTCTGTGTGAAGGTAGTTTATGAGTAATTTCTACAAAAAGTCATAAATTATTACCAGATATTATTGTAAGCGAGTTTTTATTTATGCTATCCCATTGAAATATTTGCATTTAGACAAGCATGGTTGAATTTACGCATTTTCTATTTCTGGTTAAGTTTGGAAAATTAATGCAGTCGACAGAAAAAGATTCAATATGGCAGTCCGCTGTGTGTATTAGCTGGGGGTTGTCTCAAACTAATCGTTTGTGTACAATGAAAGCGTGGATAGCTTGCTAGATAGATATAGCTGCCAGCAATTGATAACTTAATGGACTCTGTACCTTTGGATCCTATGGTCCAAATATTATCATTGTAACCCATTACCCCATTGGGGAGTTTGTTATTGAATCAGATTGAAACCAACAGCATACAACTTAAAAAAAGAAACCATCATGTAACAAGGATCAATTGCTCATTAAAAACAGTTTATCCTTGCTCTCAATGGATTCAAAAGTTTTCTGTAGGAGATATGTCAAAAAGAAGTATTAGGGAGAAATGGGTTATCACATTTAGGTTATTTTTAACTAAAAACGTTGAATTGACAAAAAAAAATCCTCATAAAAAGGACTTGATTGGTTGAAGAATTTGGTCATAAAAGGTTTTATGAGCAATTTCTACTTTTTTTACTACAAATTTTTTCTAAATGTCAGAAACAAACTATTATTGTTCGTACTTCATAACTGGCGTCTGCAGTCGCTCTCATATTGTCCCGGCAACAAAGTCCCATTGGAGACAGTCGACAATCCGTATAGAGTTTGTGAGACTGATGAATCATACCACTAATATTTATGATAAGGTTTCATGTAAAATATCCTGTTTCCCTGAATGGTAGTAGATAAGGATCTTGGTTTAGTGCAACATGCACTCTACAGGAAATCCCCCTAGACATATAATACCCATTCTGGTTACTGAATATGCATTACATGACATTCTAACCATAGGTTAGCAATGCATTCAGTAATGTACATAACATATTAAAGGCCTAATCCATATGATTCCATGCGCTGATTAAACAGCAGAAGAATTTAGAAACCATTTTGCCAAAAGGAGACATATCTCGTGACCAGCAATTTTCCTTTTGTCATTATGGTGTTTGTTACCAATTTCACAGAAATGAAACATTATTTCACATACTTTATTGTTGTATTACATTAATTTCATTTCTACAAGTGACACAAATACAAATTGGTACGAATTCATGCATTTCCCCTTATTGAAATTTGAGACGAGTCAAAGTTTAAATCAACAAGAAAAAACTGAAAATAATGTTAAGAAAAACGAAGTCATTTTTCTTTTTTTAATGATTATAATCAGCAGAACAATTAATGCCTTTGTTACAGTGGATTGTTTGTTTCTGCATTATGAATTATAATGGAGTAAGTGGATAAGTGTCCTGAAGTTGCTTACAATAGGGAAACATAATAGAGGTTAAGTGTTCAGCTTCCTGTACGTAAATTCTTCCCTTTAAGTCCATATTCCGGTGTTTATAAATGATGGTAACTGGTTTATTATAGTTTTTAGTGTATATCATTGATTATAGAGCTTTAATGTTTGGGATATTGATGAACACATTGTATGTATGGTATTTATCCTGATTAATATTTTTTGTTTTCACTGTAGTTTAGTTTACCTTCAAGTAGAACATTGAAATGTTTCTCTCATATACATTATTTGTTTTAACATTACTACAGCAATAGAACTTAGGAACAGCTAAAGAAAAGTACTCATGATGAGCAATGTTACCATTTTGCACAAGGATTTTCAATCTGAAGCCCAAAAATGAATTCTTTTCTTTTATTCTCTTTAATCTCTTTCTCCTGCAGCTTTGCAATTGGACAACTCACAAAAGACTATATGAGGAAATAGACTTAAAGGCATAAAATTTCCTAAGATTAAATTTTATCAATTTTCTTTTTCTTTTCAGATTTGACAAAGAGGTAGATATAAATCGATTTTGTATCATTAAGACTATTTCTTGTATTTCTAGATTTTAGGAAGAAGTATAAACATAAGATAAAGATTAAAATTTTGTATCATTAAAACAAACTTCTTGCATTTCTAGATTTGATGAAGACGTAAAAACATAAGATAACGATTAAAATTTCATATCAATAAAACAAATTTCTTGTATTTTCAGATTTGAAGAAGTGGAAACATACGATAACAATTAAAATTTGATATCATTAAAACAAATTTTTTGTATTTTCAGATTTGAAGAAGAAGCGGACGGTTTTGACGTATACTACGGGACCACCTCACAGTTTAACGAGCCCACATTTTCTGGATCCTCACCATTTTCTGACCGAAGCCGACCTCGGGAACGGTGGCCGGCAGGATCTACATTTCCTGGGTAAGAATATCGTCTATCCACCAAGTGTTTTCCCTCCTGTTCATTTGCATGGAGTTGTTATTAAATAATGGAATAAACTAATTGATGCACTAATTTCTTCAAGTTCCAAAGATTTTCCATTTGGTTTTTATTTGTGGATTGTGTATTTGAGTGGTTGAGTTGTCCTGAATGTTTTTACTTTTTTCCTTAGGATTGTAACAAAAACCACTTATTTCTCTTTGCGTCCAAATAGTTCTACACAATATCAAAAAGCAATTTTAACTTGTCATAAGCTAATGGTTGCAAGTCTAACTTGAATTCACAAGCCGTAGGATTAGCAAAATTTGATTTTGCTAAACCTTTCTGAAAATGCCAAAAGATCCTTTTCTGCACATGTCTGTGTAATGGTGATGAATTAAATTTCAGTAATAATCCACCTATCAGCTAATGCTTTGGACAAGCTAGGCAATACAGACAATTGAATTTGCCACCTCTGAATACCCATCCCTTTGGATGTGGAATTCAGTTACAAAATTGATATTTTTTAATTTTGCGAGAAGTTGTTTCCGAGCTGACCACGAAAATGTGGTTGGCTCTTCCACACTTTTTCCAGCTTTTATTGCCATGAAGAGTAACGGCTTCTTTTATCCTTAACAATTGTGCATCAATGTATAAGAGCAAAATGCAATAAAACAAACAAATCTGATTTTGCTTTCAATATGGTAAAGTCCCCATTTCACTATACGAGAGAACGTGTGTAAGAGGGGGCTCCTCTCCAATTTCAGTCGGGGCGGTAAATGGACGCCCACTAGTACCGCCAGAGTTTACCCGACAGACGGCTCAAGCAGAGATGGCTTTGAGAAACCTAAAACCGCATCATCCATTCCTGCATCCTCCCCCACCCACTCCGTCTCCCAGTCCAGTGAAAAGCATGGGAAGAAAAAGAAGAAGTCCAAATCAGTAGACCGATCACGATCTTCCTCAGGAAGTGGTCGTAGTAGCTCTTCATCGAGTGATAGCGACTCGCCCAGGTTTGTAGTTATTGATCAACTCCGGGTACCTCATATCAAGGGCTTAATCCAAGACCATATATTGTTAGTCCTCCATTTTAGTATAGGATCTACTATATATAGTCTTGCATTAAGCCCACGCTGTGTGCGCTGTACTTATTTTTTACAATTTGTTATTAGGTGTATGAGCAGAACTGGACGGTGTGTATAGTTGATAACTAAGCACAACGCCAACATACAATAGTATTTAACTTTGCGTTCTGTGTAAGAGTATTATGATTCATTTAGTTTGGTCATCTAAATGTTACTCTCCGCAAAGTATAGGCAAATCATTTCAACTGACAAAAGTTGTTCTATTGTCTTTTTCAAGGCATTTGAATGCATGACATTTTGACTGATAAGTACTTGTTTATGGTTGGATACTTATCAGTTCAGTTGAATAAAGTTACTTTAGTTTGGTTGATTACCTAATTTAATCAATAAAACATGGTGTGTTAAAAGTTTTATGCATGAAATAGTATGTTTGCAAAGCCTGTTGTTTGAATAAAGAAATAACATAACATCCTTGTTTATATGATTATTTACCTTTGATTTGGTGTGTCTGATCTTACATAAAATTTAAACACAATTTTTCAAAATTATAATTGTCATGTCTACAATTCTCTAAACTTTTGTATGTTAGATTGAAAGTAGTTTTATATGGTCACTTGATAAAACCAAAAGAATAAAGTAACACTATTTTTAACAATAATTTATGTATATTTCTTTGTATACTTTATATGCATTTCTTGATAGCCGCTGAAATCTGCTGAAGTATCTGACAGGATATCCTTCCCTATGACTAACCAGTACTAGGCTAGGGCTTTGAAGTGTCTTGCCAATTGACACACATAATTTTAAGTGTTAAACTCTTTCATGTATGTCTGTTTCATTAGAGAAAGTGTTATTGTACATAGTTGCTGTATCTGCTGCTATATTCAATTTAAACCTGTTACAAAATCCTATATGGGTGAATGGGTCAATAGCTCCGAAAGAGCACTTTTGATGGATCATTATTTGTTTAGTAAGCTTATTTCAACAGAATCGTTGTTATATATGAAAATCTTGTTGTTACAGCAGCACTAAAGAGAGACCCAAGTCTACGATAGCCGCAGCGCCCCATGTACGGTCTGACTCCCAGGATTCCGCGCCCGCCAATCCCCCGGATATTGAACCCGGAGAACGAGAGCCACTCGGAATATACATAACCAAGCTACCTCTAAGATCTAGTGGTACGTATAAACTAGGGTTTGAACCATTTGAGGGCAGGGTTCTCTCTGGCTAAAATTTTCGTTGGGCCAACACTTGCGCCAAATTGAAAAAGTTGGAGCCAAATTAAAAAAATTGGAGCCAAATTCAATAAGTTGGAGCCAAAATAGTCTTTTGTAGAAGGGGAAATCCTTCATTAGGTCACCTACGGTTCTAAAGAGGTTCTCAAGTGTTCGTTTGTTCTATCTATTTCTACATGCTGTTTTCATTAGGTTCTATGGATTAAATCCTCTCTCACACTCAACATTTGAAACAGGACATATCAGATACATTACTTTCATCTTGGCGTCATATTATAACCAACTTTTTCCTGTCCTCCAGGCCTCCTTGATAGATATTTATTTGATTTTTTTAGTGGGAGGCATATTCAACGACAGAGAAGATCGATTTATAGTCACTCTTGTGTTGGATCAGAATTAAGTGTCACTTAAAATCGCGGATTTTATATACCAAAACTTCGGTGCATAAAAGAGTTTCATTTATTTGTCAATCAACACAACTGACTTCGTCGATGTTTGATGTCAACTTCTTTAAAAGGAGCGCGAGGGCAAACATTTTGATTGAAAAGCAAATAAAGTAATCAAAGTCATAATTTCCATATAATTGAAGTTGTAAAGGCTGGCGAATGACTAAATGGTGTACACAAGAAAGTGTCACCTTCAACAAACTTGACAATCAACAGATAATGAACTGAACAAGTGTGAAAACGGGATTATCCCGTATCGAAATCGCATTTGATAAACAAGCTGGTTCCCGAGTTCTAATTCAAAGTACTGCGATTACGGGAACCATTGATACATGGTTCTCGGCTCTACAGTAAAAACAAATCGATATTGACTCGAGATAGGCAACCATGCGGTAAACAAACATCAAATTCTCGCGGAAAATAGTCGGCGCCAGGCACTTTCGCCAAATTTGTTTTTCTTGCGCCAATTTCTTGATTTTGTCGCCAATATTTGCAAAGGCCAGCGTGAACCCTGGAGGGTTAAGGGCATTGATATAGCGAGTTTTTCATGTGTGGTAACCCTTTCCCAAACAATAACAACACTTCACAACTTTGTTGCAGACAACTTTAGAAAACATTGTGGGAAAAAGATTAATTGCTCATAACAAGCAATTTCTCAGTTTCCCACAATGTTTTCTGCCCTATCAGAAGATTATTTTCCAATTTCATCACATTTTGAAATGTCGTCTGCAAAGTCTTACAATTTGGGACAGTCGAATATTTATTGTTTGGAAAAGGGTTAAGTACTTACTATAGTAATAGTATTGCATTCAACTCTCACAATTTCCTTCGGGAGTATGTAATTCATGAAGTAACTGATTAATGGAATGCTTGTTTCATAAGATACTCATTTCAAGTTTTGCGTATGGTGATGAGAAAGTATCTTTAATTAAAAATCTGTCTCCTTTGCTCAGATTGCTATCTTAAAGCAATTATATTTTACCTGTAATCTGCCCTTGCCTGCATTTGTTCAATGCTTCAATTGAAAGATGCTATATAATACATACAGGAATTTACAATATAGGGAACCATAACAGTTCAAGCTCAAAATCAAATGGAAACACTGTGGCAAAAGAATAAATCTTCTTAAACATTTTTTATATTTGTCACACAGTCTCCTCGTATTATACTTGACAAGTTCGTGAGAAAAAAGATTGTATAAGAAGAGTGTACAGGATGTGATGGGATAATAAGCCCGAGGTATGTGGGAAAACCCAAACAGCCGTTAAGGATAGGTCTATTTTGTTATAAAATTACTCCTAAATACTGTCACAAACTGAATTTGAATGTAAAATTACGTGTTTAAACTGTTTCAAACAGTTATGTGTGGATATAAAAGGATGGGAGAAAAAGATTTGGTATGAATAAACAGTTTTATTTTAAACAAGGAATGCAACTTTTATGTTGATTTTTCAAGCGTTTTTTTTGTATGAACGGCTATTTTAATGTGATTTGTATTTCTAAAAGAATTTTAGAGTTTCCAAAGATAGTATGAGATTTTTAAAGAAAGATACTTCATTCATTTTGCACTTTCTCATGGGAAAATGCACTGGCTTGTGGAGGTCTATGTCTCCAAATTGAAACCCCAAGCTCCTATTAGTTTTAGCGGTTTTGCGGGGTTAAGGTGGTGGACTTAGAACAAGGGGGTCTGGGTTTGAGCCCAACTGAAACCTCTGGTTTCCTGGAAGTGACATTTGGCAAGTCACTTCAGAGCCCTAGCCTAGTTACTGGTTGTTCCAGGAAAGCGGTTTCATAGCTGAACATTGTTGATATGGCATTAAACACCCTACAAACAAATTAATCTTTTTGCAGAGTAAGCGTGAGAAGGAGTATACTAAGAAGTAAAGGGTGTATATGTAGTGAGATAGGTTAACAAAAATGAATTGATGTAGAAATGGTAATCAAGCATGTCAAGATGGATGTCTGCTCCATTGCCTGGTGTGTGAAACTTAAGGTTGAAAAAGGAAATAGAAACTAGTCTACTAGACCAGTGCACAGGAAAACCTGTACTTGCAGTTTTCAAGATCTTAAAATACTTTATCGCATTGAACATCTTCAGAGGCCCAGAAAAGACACTTTAATTAGGTTTACTGAACTGTTATGACTATACAAAGTTCTGTTAAAGTCTGTTGAAAATGTTACATTTTCTAGATTCAAACTTGACAATAATGTTGCTGATCCTAATTTTTCCCATTCCCATGGCAAAGGTGTCTTTTTTTTTAACACAGAACATGACTTGTGTATATCCTCTTACAGTCTGAAATAGAGAACGGTTATTTTAGTTGAGGAACTGATGACAGATTATATCAAGTTTGGTACTGGATAGCATGTACTTTCCTGCCCCCTTTTGACTGTTACCTTTTATCCAATTATGCCCCTTCCTTCAGAGGGACTTTATAAATTAAACTTGTTTTAAAGCATATGAGGTAAACTTGTTTTTAAAAACATATGAAGTAAACTTGATTTTAAGAAGAAATCTCTACAATAATTAGAAATGAGAAACAAAGGCATTATACAAACTGTAATTGAAAGATGTAAAAACAAGTGTTTATTGCACAGTACATGTATCTCAGATTTTCTTGTTATCCTTGCCATCAGCAGAAGAGATTAGAAACCATTGTAAGAAAAGGATGAATAGCTCTTAGTGTTAGATGTTTCCAATTTGTAAAATGCATTCTACGCAATAACATAAGTAAGAATATATTTTTCTAGCATTTGTTTTCTGCTCCGATGATGCTTAATTTTTGACGATAAGGGTGAATGGGTAAAAGAGAAATGAAGACATGTCAAAATAAACTTTTGGGCGACTCATATGCCATTGGGTGCACAATGCAAACCTTTCATGACAGGTTCAAATGTAAAACCTTGTCAGCAGTTTTGGTTTGTGAATACCGAGTTCACCAACAAAACAAATAAATGTAGCTTGATTTAGGGTCAGATCGAGCATTGTGAGCTAGCCCAGGTATGATTGTTTTGAAGAAAATTGTCAACTTAATACTCTGATACTTCAAGTATATAACCTTATTCTATGTTACTTGTTAGAACAATAATGCAAAAGCAAGCCTTTGACAATCAGAAAATAACTAAGATTCTCTTATTTATGGAAAAATGATTGGTTATGAAGGAGCAAAAAAAAGTCAGAGCCAAAAAGAAGTCTGTTGACTGATTTGTCTGTATTTGATACAGCTGTTATATTTTAAGTGTAGGCCTCACCATGATACATGCAAGTAAATAGAAGCATTGGACAACAGTGGTCCAGGGCTAGAGTGCCGGCCTCCATACATGAGGGTCATGGACTTGATTCTCGTGAGAAACGGTGTCCAGTTTGTGAATTAATTGATCAATATTCTCTGTAAGTATCGGTTATATATCCAGAAAGCAGAATTCAGAGTGATAAATCTAAGTTGTAAGAAATTGTTTCACAGTCAATGAAATAATTTTAGACTTAACTAGTGGTAGAGGTGTTATGGCACATGTTATTCAACATTGTTTACCTTTGCTACAAAGAGACCATGGTTTCGATGGCTGTGTATCTGGTCCCCTAATAGATTCGCATATTGTACACCATTCTTGGTTGGGTTCAGACTATCCATTTGTCCATTCCCCATTTAGGATATAACACCTGGTCCAAACTGAGGCCTGCAGCAGAGTAATTATTCTTTATTTAAAAGCAACATCATCTTTGAAAAATTGTTGTTTAACTGTTGTGACAAAAGCAGAATGTGCTCCTTATATAAGGAGCACATTTCTTTTAACTATGTAGGTTTCAAATTTCTTTTTGTGCAGGTGCATTAAAAGGAAAGCCATATTTGTAGTCTGGGTTAAGTTGTGGCATCAAAGGTTAACATTTGTTCCTTGCCAATCACATCATTGTCATAAATATGCCTGATATCATATATGTTTGAAAGGTCTCTTCATTGCTCTTATTCCATTTCTACTTCTATTTGACCTTTTGAAGGTTCCATTTACTGGTAAATTAAGGGACATAGCCCGATTGAACAGCCTAAAACGTAAAAAAACATATTAGTAATCACGATTTTGCCTCATTTAGAAGGCTATGAGGATCTCCACCATTACTCTTCGCAATAAAAATGCAGAACGAGGAAAATTTGATTATTCACTGGTCATCGAAGTTTGCGATCAAGGTCATTAAGGAGATTGGAAGTAGGCCCAGTCCAGGCCTCTATGATTATTCGTCCATTTTAGCCAGGCCTTTCTGTCGATTGGAGATTGGTAGATTCTGTTTCCAGACAGTTGATTGGAATGAATAATGCCTTTCGATGCTATTAACATGCTCCAGGGAGGGGTTTGATTTTTTCCAGGAAACTCACTGTTTGGTTAACGAGTTTGCCTGTTTCCTCATGCCAATTTCTATATATTTTTTTTAAAGTTTCATGATTTTGGAGAATAACTAAGCAAAATAGACAACTAGGCAACATTTATAGAGTATCAAAAATTTAATGATTCCTATGATATTCAGTAGAAACTCTTACAACAAAAGAAGGAATTGCTCATCATGAGCTTTTTTCTCTTTCATCACATTGCTTTCTAGTATACAAGTGTGTTAAAGGTTTCCCTTTTTGTACTAATTTTTTATGCATATTCGACATTTTAAATGATTTAAAGAATGGTTGAGACAAAATGAAACATTTCATTCTAATGAGCGAAATGGTTGGCAAGACTTTATTTTGTAGTAAATAGTTAATCAAGTCCCCTGCATGGGAATTTATGTCTAGTACAAATCAAAATCAACAGCAGATGACAAGAATTGCTTGTAAAAGTTTCATTTTTACCATGATATTTGGTGGAAACCATTGTGACAAAAATTGAAATGCCCAATAGGAGTTATTTATCCTTTGTCACAATGGTTTTCTCAAATCTGCTGAATCAGTTGTATGTGGTTTCTCTAGAGACAAGGTGAAGGATATCGTAAGAAAGTGAAGGATATCTGTTTACTGATTCAAAGTTCAAAAGTTCATAGTTCAGCCTCGGCATTCTGTAAGATGAGAGAGTTTGTAAGCAGTAAGAAACTAATGGATGCTGGGTGCTCCAACGGGTATATATGTGGTAGTTTGTCATGGTGGGGTCTGTAAGTTTTGATTTCTATCTGACGAATTGACTGCATAAGCAGTTAGCCAATTAGTATAATTAAGTAAGAACATTTTGAATTCTCAGTCTAAAATAGAACCAACTTTATTGTGGTAAAAGGATCGCTCTGCTTATTTCCTAATTTGCGTGAACCTTCTTGATATTTTTTTTGAAAAAGAAAAAAAAAAAGCCAAGTGTGCTTTACAATGAGTGCAAATTGAGGAATGTAATAACAAATTTGTCTTCTTCTCTTTGACAAGAGAATCCTGTGATTGTGGAGATAATTAGGATGTTTGTGACAGCGGCCTCATTTGACTGGCTCTATTGATTTTTCCTCCAAGGACATAACTATCCGTTTGAATGTTCTTCATCTTTTGTTGTAACAAATAGCACTGAAAACATTCCCTTTTATTTGTTAAGGTGTGAAAGAAAGTGTGGACTGGTTTCTATGGAAACTGTTGCATTACTATGGCAATGATTTATCACTTGGTTATTTTGGTCAATATATTGACTTTCTAAAAAAAAACTATGAAAGCAATATATTATGGACCGACAACACAATAGTTATAAATTTGTAACTGGTATGCATGTTATTAGGGATTAAATGTTCATAAGATCAATATTACGAGTTATCACAGTGCACCAAATGAAAAGGTTTTTTAGTGAAACAAAAAATGAAAGCAAGACAAAAAAAACTTATTCAACAATAAGTACAATGTTGTCTGTTGTTCCCTTAAATTAAACCAGTCACAAAAATAGAACATTTTGAATGGGTTAAAGTGGATCATCTCAATGAAAAAAAGATATCCATTTATGAATACCAATCTGAAATATTCATTACAAATTTCATCCCAAGTATTCATTTATGAATATGCATCTCAATTATCTGTAAATGAATATCCATCTCTACATATCGATTTAAGAATATCCATCTTTCTTGAATATCCATCTCAAAATATTCATTTTTAATATCCTCATGAATTGATCAACCAACCCTCATTTCTTTACAACAAAACCAAAATCTCATAAGCTTATGGTAGTTGCTTGATTTCTCTCAATATTTTATAAGTGCCATCAGCAGAAACATTCTAAGAAATACAGTTCCTTTCTACCATCTTCCATGTAAGTCTTATGTGTTAGTAAAAATCATACCATTTTCCGTATTGATTTTCTCTATATATATCCCATGTCGGGGGAAATCCTGTATCCTAGGTTTATGGTTCTTTTGGTTTCATTTGAAAATTGCTTAGTGTCGAGTGTCTGACTGCATAAGCTAGATTGGTAACTTTCCATTGTATGTAGGATTTGGTCTGTATACTTGTTTAGATAAGTGTGTTGAAGGGATTGTGCATGCTGTAATATAAAAGGTGTCAGGCTAATCCTTTATTGTGGGGACTCACTAGGTTAGTTTTGATGAGTAACTACAATATAGGGTGTAGAGTAGCAATAAAGAAGTTGGCAGTTGAAATACACCTATAATTTTTACTTCTGGTTGAAAGATGTGATTACATAGATAGTCTTATTGCATTGTTCTACTTATCTAGACATGGAGTTTGTGAATTGAATGAGCTTTATCAAAATATACATGTAGTCTTTTGTTTATGGATCCTGCTTTATGTTTTCAGACTCAAGTCTGCGAGACGGCCTGTTTCACGAATACAAGAAGTATGGCAAGATAACTGCTGTTCAAGTATCCGGGGTCGCTGAGACAAGATTTGCCATCGTCAGTTTTAAACAGTAAGTGTTTCAATTATTTCAATGTCTTCATACCACATCCTGATGCTAATTGATCTTCATTAAAGTTTACAACATGACACGATATTATTGCAGCTGACATAGAATTGCAGATTATGAGAAACATTTAATCTTTGGTGATATTGTTTGTGTTGGTCACTCTGATTGTACTTTTGTTAAACTTTTTTTCTTCTGAGCATTATAGCAGTTGGACTAGAACCTGTGTTAACTGATGTTCTTTAATGAAGAGATAATCCTTGACAAGTTCAAAGCAAACCATTTAGGTAAGATGGTGCAGTTACTCTGACATAATTGAAAAAAGAAAAGAAAAGGGTCTCATAAGAAACACAAAAAGATCATTTCCTATCTGAAAGCGAGGGAAAGTAATTCCCAAACATTTCTATTTCAGGTCAGAAGATGCCGCCAAGGCGCTTGAAGCCTCGAAAGACAAACGGTTCTTCGGTACCAGCATTGTTGTGGTGCCCCACGAAGGGCTCGGTAAGTCATCAGTTTGCTAAAATTATCTGAGAAAAAATACCGCTGTATGTCTGTTAAACTTTGTTGTGTTTATTTTAGGGGCAGAATATAAGAGTGCTTTTCTGACAGTATTTCAAAATACTGCTAAAAACAAGAGGGAAATACTGTGTGAGATAGAAAAATACTGCTTGAAATAAGATGGAAATATTGTGTAAGGTAGGAGGGAAATACTGTGTGAGACACAAGAGAAACATTGTGACAAAAACAGATTGTTCAGCTGAATTTGTTTGTCAGGAATCCAATCCAATCTGATTACCCTTAGTTTAGAACTCTTTATTAAACACTGCAAATGATTAACCGGTCAACTGTGGACAATTTGAAATAAATGAACGTAGGAAAATGAAACATTTGATCCCATGACCAAATGATCCTTTTTCCAACAATTTTGATTTTTCTGAATTCTTATGTTCTTATTTAATATTGATATCATTTTGGTGCAAATCTGTTCAATTTTTAATAATAACTGATATCTGCTGGTAAAGGGTTCCTTCATATGCAGGTATTTCTAGAAATAGGTCCAAGCGGTATGATTGTCATGGTTACATTGAATTCCCTATTGATTTTCATGAGTGTTCTCTCTCTTTTACCCATGTCTCCACGAGGTATTCTGACATTTAATTATACAGCCATCATGGTATAAGTAAATCTGTTCACTGACCCTCATGTTCGTATGAAGGATTTTTTTTGTATGTGTGTTTATTTGTTTTTATATTTTTTCTTATGGAATATATATGCATATGAAATGCAATACGTGGAAAGAAGGTTTTGTGTGTTAGATAGGACATTGATGTCATCATTTTATTGGAGACAATTTCCTGTATATGTTGGTATCTGAAGATGTTATCTCTTGAACTATTAAGTGAGAGTGCTTGTTTGGGAATGAATAGTATAAAGATGACAATTGGTTGTGAGGATAGAGATGAATGATGTTACTCTGTTAGACTAGAAATTGTTTGAGCAAGAAAACTTGCTCATAAGACTGAATGGATATTTATGGTGTTGAGTAATGGGCGAACTGATAAATAGCAGTAAAGTAGGATGGGTATATTTAGATTTTGTTATAGTTTTTTTAATATACAATTATCAAAAATGTAACCCATTCCTCATGGGGGGGGGAGTGAAGAAAAAAAAGGATTTAAGAATTTGGTTACAACCATTGTGATATATGTATGAATTGTTCTTTTTGAGCAATTTCTCGTTTTCTGTCACGGTGCAAAAAATGGGGTATCATTGTAGTAAGGGGTTAGACATCCAAACTTGAAAATGTTGTCAGTTTACAGTGAAAGTTGTCAAAGCATTAGAAGATATTCTTTCAAAAGAAGAGCATTTCATTGAGAGAGGATAAATTTCTTGAAAGAGCATTTGTTCTTTTTGCAGCAATATTTTCTAATGGAAATATCATGCAGAAAAAAAAGAGATAATTACAATATTGTGGTACAACTCCAAATGAGGTCCTCACAAGCTTTTGTGTGCTATTGAATAATACATGTTACTCGCATTGTGTTCTTAAAAGAATAGTCTCAAAGAGAGTCTTGTTGAGAAAAACACTAGTGTGTAGTATGGGAGAAGAAACTGACAGGGTTACAACATTTAAACAGTTTGTTGCAGATGACTCGGGAAAACATTGTTGGAAAAGGAGAAATTGCTCTACATGAGCAATTTCTTCTTTTTTCACATTGTTTTCTCCCCTATCAGAAGGTAATTTTTCAATTTCATCACATTTTGAAATGTCGTCTGCCAACTCTTATAATTTGGGACAGTTGAAAAGTTTGTATTTGGTAAAGGGTTAAGGGAGCTGCTCAGCTTAAGTAGAACCTGTGTGAGATCTGATGTAATTTTATATCGGTGAGAAATGGAATCTCAACCTGTCATTGGTAGGGTATTGGATTGCTTAACACATTCACCAACCTAGCAATGTTTGACTTGTCCAAGCTGTATGCTATGTTGTCAAAGTTAATTATCCTGACTTTAATGAGAAATTTCAATCTGTAGATGGATATGATGTAATGAAAGTTTAGTAATAACAGATTACAGGAAAAGGTGCCATACAAGAGTGTTGCGTGCAATATAATTGAAAATACCGTCTGTTGAATCTCATTTTTGTTGTTACTCATTAGAATGGTCTCAGCAAGAAGAGTATGATAAGTTTTCACAATATTTATAGCTAGATGCAAGACTGTTTTAAATCCTTTAGATTTGAAGGGCCTAGTATAGTCATGCACTGAACCCTTTATATATAGGATATAGACAAGAATTTTAAGCTAGATAAATAAATATAACATCATTAAAATAAAACTGTGTTGTACATTGTAGAAGTGGATGATCCTGATTTTGGGACTCCCGAACAACAACTAGATGAACACTCTCCGAAGGCCACACGGACGCTGTTTCTGGGAAACTTGGAAAAGGACATCACTATAGAGGAACTGAAGGAAAAGCTCGACAAGTATGGGGAAATTCTGGTAAGTAATATGTCTCTTTCTTATCCTTAACTATTAGAATGCTTAATTTTGATGAGGAAAGATACTTAGAGTAGCAAACAGGTTAGATCACAGAACAGCTGCAAATTTACTTGGCAGTTGGCCTGGATCTAACCTGTTAGCATAAGCATGAAGTCGGTTCCAGTACTAAGGCTTAATATGTGCATGTATGTGTATTGGAACATAGGGACATTAGGAGTTTAATGAAACGGTTAAGGCAAAAGGAAAAAGGGCTGATAGTAAATTATTTCTTATTTTGTGAATGATTTATAACCAATATCACTAGGGAAGTGTTGATTTTTAAACTTGTTTGTTGTCGTCTGCTGTTGCTTCCGTATTGTGACACTATAGAAATCCCGCTTAGGTAATGGGTCTGTAGGCTCACCTTATTTCATAGGCACACAAAAGACAAGAAACTTGTGAAACATAAAAGGATTAAATAACACTTTTGAAAGATTCTTTCTTTTCTTTTAAACAAAAACCCATTTAGATATTTGTTGCAAACTATTCTCATTGAGAATACTGTTAAACTGACCTTATTCATTATTTCAGGATGTTGATGTCAAACGTCAAGGGGCCATCTCTGCCTATGCTTTCATACAATTCACAGACATTACGAGCGTCGTGCGATCTTTACGAGACCTTGACGGCATGAGTTGGGGATCCTCAAAGTTGAAGGTTTGTTTTCATTTCATGATAAATTAACAAAACTGCTTCTTAGAGGCTAAGGCTTTGGATATTGATAATGAATTAATCTGTCAGCGAGCTTATGTATTATATATAATTTATATTATACATATATTATATATTAAATTTGGTTTTATTGTCATCAAAGAAGTGAATTTTCCTAGAATCAACAAAGACAACATTGGCCTTGATACTTTTTAGCAAACCATTATTCAGAATTTTAACATAAATATCCTTTGAAGCTTCATAGTTGACTTGTTTGTAATATATTCCTATGTTCTCTGTTACAGGTCGGGTTTGGCAAGAGTATGGCGACCTCGGTCATCTGGCTGGACAACCTCGCAGAAACCGTCAACGAAGGATTTCTATATCGTCAGTTTGGGAGGTTTGGTGGTATCAGTCATGCTGTTGTTGATCGTGTCAAGCGTAAAGGGCTGGTGTTCTTCCTGAGTATTGAAAGCGCGCAATACGCTCTTCCTGAAATGAGGAATCGCATCTGGAATGGGAAGAAAATTCATGTAAGTGATGTCAAGACTCAATAGCTCAGTCGGTAGCTAGTCCTAATTAAAGTACGTTTAGGTTCCTGGTTTGACACCCAGAGTCGGACAATAATCTTTTTATGAATCGATTAAGTCAAGTATATGCACTTGGTATACAGAATGTCTCATTTTCAAGACAAATATCCTAGTTATTAAGTATGATAATCAGCATTTTCTTATAGAAATATTGACCAGAAAACATGGGAAATGGAAAATTGATTGTCTTGTGCCATTTCTCCTTTTTCTTATAGTTGTTTTCAAAGTTGTCTGCTGTTAATCAAGCTTAAGTTAAGGGTTAAAGTAGCTGCACCTGTCTCCTTGAGAATGTTCTTGTGAGATATGATTCATGTATAAAGAATACTTGAGCTGCTGTCACAGCTTGGTTGTATATAATTAGCCATCTCCCTCTCACTCACTCAATCCTTCGTCTGTTTGTTAATTGCATTGGGTGTTCCAGGTACGACAGTTGCCTTTATCCACTAAACAATAGACTTTGTCACTGGTCCACACTGAAATCAGCTATGAACAACCAACCTTACATCATAAAATATAATAGTGTAATTAGTGTTTGACCAAGTCTTTTCATTTACAAAGTACCTACTTAAAAATGATTAAGGAAAGCCGTTACATAACTGATAAATTGTTGATGCTGCGTTAAACACAATGTTATGTGTATGTTTTATCCATTCTCTGTATATATGTTTGTTGTTATATTTCAGATTGACTTTGCTAGTCGTGACTGTCAGGAGAATTTTTTCCTTAAGATGGAACAAACAAACCAGTTACGGCCCGGAGAGCGGCCTGATCAACGCTGGATGCAAAAACAAATGCAGAATGAGCCATTTTGGGATGAAAGGTGTGTGATACACTAATGGTCCATTCTACCCAGTTTCCTATTTATATATGGGACTGTGTTAATTATCTAAATTGTAAACAAAAGCCAAAATAGAAATAAAAAGATGTGAAAAATCTATTTATCATTATAACCATTGTCATCAATTACTCATAGTAAGTCGAGTCCATCATTTACATGACTTGCCCACACAGGTCCTCAACCTTAGTACTTTGTATGTGATCAATAAAACCTCTTACCTTGCTGAGATAGCAGCAAAAGAATACCTAATTTGCCAATTTAAACTTCTTTCTTTGTAAATATCACTGGCCCTTTTTCACTGTGTGACAGTGAAATGAAAGATTGAACTGTGAAATGCTACAGGAGTCTGTATAAAGGAAGCCCTGTGACAAAAGGGGAGAAAGGTCATTACAAAAATTCATTGAACCTTTGTCAAATTACTCTCTCAATCATAATCTTACCCCTTCATTGAAAGACCCCATAATTTCACTTTGCATGAAGATAAAATGCTGTCTTTGTTTACAGAATTTCTTAAGTGTTTAATGTAAACCATAAGATGATGAAGATTTTGATGTTGTTTTACAGTGTTGATGCCATTAATACCTCGCGGCGGGGAAGTTTCACACAGGTGGGACGTGGACGAGGTCGGTTTGTACGCGGTCGTGGCGCAGCAGCGTTTAGAGGGCGCGGCACATCCTTTGAAGTTTCCTTTCCAGCTGGTGATGAATTCACTGCAGGAAGAAGGTAAGAAAAGATTTTATCGGAACACTTAATTCCACTGATCAGATTTTGTTACTTTTTGAAAATTAAAATCAAAAGGGGACACCAATAAACACATTTTATAAAAAATCAGTCCTTTGAAATACAGGGTAAAAACTATTGTGAATGTAAGAGAAATTGCTTATCACAGAGAAACAGTTATGTTTTTCATCACAGTGTTTTGTATAACATTGTGCTGATTTCGCTTTGGTACAATTGTATAAGAATGGAAGAATTAAAGAATTTGAACATAAGAGGAACTGTCCCATGTTAAAGCTCATAGAAGATAACAAAAAATACTTTTCTTTATTAAGTCAAAGAAATTGTAAAAATATTTTTTTTCATTATATGTCATTTCCGTATGTGCAGTGATAGAGAGGTGATTAAATTTAAATCGTCTTCAGAAGCATCATTATAAATTGCGACATTTTAAATTTTAATTGCAAACAAAAGGATGGCATTCGAAGATTTTCAATCAGACCTACTAGCCTTTCTTACATTTGCAAAAATGGGTGTCGTGCTAGTTGATTTTTGTCTATTATAAAGAATTTTTATTTTCCATTTCCCAGGCAAACAGATGAGATCAGCCAAGGGAGTGGGGCATTTCTCGAGGACGATTACGAGGCAGAACTCCGAGACTACACGCACAACCAGCGTGAGCGACGTGAACGGTCCAGTCAGAGTCCACCAGGCTATGAGGACCTTTATTACGAGGGAGGATCTCAGAGTGGACGGGATTTCACCTTGTACGAAAAACATCGATATTCCTCGTATCGGAGCGCGAGCCCAGGTAGTGATCGGGATTTGGACGTAATCGATGATGAATATACTAAATATAAACCACGGACACCTAGTGATGATCGGTATTACTATAAAGAGAAGTTCTATGAAGACAGTAAATCCCGCGACCGATCACACAGTAGTGACAGTGAAACGCGTTTTAGACTCTCGTCAGAAATCGTTCGCAGACACAGCAGGAGCCGGTCTCCTTCGATGAAACTTAAAAGAACCAAAGAATTACCAATTTCCTATCGATCTCAATCCCCACCCACTCCTACGGATGACGAGCCGTCATACTACAGGGAGGGAAGTCCTACAGACTTTGATAGTGCTTACAGAAAATATGATTATAAGAAAAGACTTAGTTTGAGTGCGGACGGTGATAAGAAATCAGACATTTTCTCCAGAACTGGATTGCGGAAAGAAATTGAAGCGAAATCTGAGGAACTGACCTCAAGAAAGCGATCATATGATCAGTTATCTCCCTCGCGTTCAGATTCAGTGATGCGTTTGGAGAGGCAGCATAGTAGGGGAAGTAAATCAGGATCGGCATTCGATTATACTGATAAACAGTCTGCTAAAGAGCTTATATCCAAAGTGAACAGGTTAAAATCTGAAGTGCATGAACGAACGTTTGGTAAAGATAGTCCAAGCTCGGGTAGTTCATATGGTGAAGTGGACACTTCAAACATGTCAGAAGCAGAATTAGCCAAACTTCATCGTGAAAAACAGAAACTGTTGGATAAATTAACACTGTTGGATGATACTGGGAATAATAGTGATAGTGAGAACCTTGACACTCGAAGGGTTGTCAGTAAGAAGGCCCGCTTAGAGGGAACAGGATTAAATAAATACTTACACAACAAAAGTGACTCATTGACTAAACAGGAAATTAAAGAAAAGTTGAAAATGCTAGACTCTGCACAAAGCTCTCGAAAACAATTGGAAGCTTTGCACAAAAAGGAACTTCTCAGGGAATTAAAGAAAAGCAAGTCTAGTGATGCTAAAAAGGACTTACTGGATTATAGTGATGATGAACGCTTCTCCGTGAACTCTCCCCATGACCTATCTGGATTTAGGCCAAAGAAACGGCGGAAAGTGGACAGTGAAAGTGATAGAAAAAGTCGGTCATATCGCGGGCGCCATGAAGAGGAACAAGGGTATAGTAGTGACGATGATAAAGATCGCCGTGATATTTTATCGCGACAAATTAGTGCACATTCGGACTTATTCACTAAATCACGGTCGGGCAGTATGGATGTCCATTTAGAGAATGACTCTCTTTATACACATAGTAAGGATGACTCCCGGAGAACATCTTCTGGTAGTGACAATAACAAAGATAGTGGGCATAGTCGGGGTCGTCATCGACGTAAGAAAGAGGATCATATAACTCCATTAATACCATTAGGTGATGATGACATGCCTGACCCTGAGACTGCGGATCCCCGCACCCCTCGGGGTAAGATGGACAGTCCCATGGTGTTACCTTTACCAGAATTTGCTCAATTTATTCAATTTTCACCATTACCATCACCCCATCACTCGCCAGAGTACAGTGATCTCCCTTTAAAAAGTGGCAAAGAGTCGACAAGCGCTTCTGCAACAGCAGAAACAACCAACGCAGAAGACTCTCCATGTTTCTCCCCTCAGAGTAGTTCAAGCAAGACTCATTCTCCCACGGAGTCTTTGAGTGGATCTGGGTCGGAGTCGAAAGCAAATACAAACTCGGACAGTAATGAGCTACCTCTAGGTTTTCCAAAGGACACTGCACAAGGTGAAGTTGGTGTGGAGAATAAACCTGATAGTCTGGATTCCCTTCCTGATCCAACTAAACTGCCCAACGAAACAAAAGAGGACAATGACAGCTTTTCAGACAACAATAGTGACAATGAGAATCTTTCGTCGGATAATCTCTCTATAGATGAAAGAATCCGGCGCCTTGATGAAAAATGGAGTAAAGCCCAGGCTGTTGTTGTTGCCTCCTCCCATAAGATCATACCTGATGTAGAGAGTGTGGTGAATCCTTCAACATCAAGCGTGCTGAGCTCACTCTCCGTACCTCCAACATCTTCTATGACTCTAACACCAGTCTCTAGTCCCAATGTCACATCTTTATATTCAAAATACAAGATTAGGAAGAAGAACGAATCTTCATCAGTGATAGGGGATAAGTCGGAGCCCTCGGAAATAGTTCAGACTGTTTTATCAAAATCGAGTATATTTGATCAGGACAGTCGGAGGCTTGGGCAATATGGCGACGATTTTGAAACAAAGGAGAAAGTACCGAGTGAAGAGAACACCTCTACGACGTTACCTAGTATTTGGAACAAATTGGACAATAACAAAGACACCCCTATGGTGACTGTGCCTGGGTCATTAATGGACAGATTGGGACAAACACAAAATGTCTCTTTTCCAACATTAACTGTGAATACTACCTTAACAAACTCATTAATATCACCTCAAAACGTTTCATCTAAACAATGTGATCCTGCGAGTACGTCAAGGTTAAATATAATGGAAAATATAACACCTAAAACAAGTCCTGGTATACTCGTCAATTCAAATAGTAGTGCTAATAAGGAAACTAATGTGGAAACTATTCTTGACCTGAACAAGTCACATGCAGATCAAAATCATCTCTCAGTCAACAGTGATACTATAAGTACACCTCAAAAAACCCTGAAGGAGTTGGCTCTGCCCACAACAGACTCTGTACAAAAATCATCAAATGCGACACAAAATGAGAAAACAACAAGATCTGATGTATCAAACTCTGTTACAGTTTCATCAAATAGTAAAGACACTCTCTTGGACAAAACTTGTGATAAAGAAGTGACAAAAAGTCCAATTCTTTCTGCACCAGAACCCCCTTCAAGATCTGAAAGTTTTGTGAGTAATGGAATAATTGCTGACGATATTGCTATGGATACGTCAGAACCAATAAAGCATTCAAAGCCAGAAATTGATATGGTTAAAAGTAGTGCAGGTAGTGCTAATGATAAGGATAAAAGTGTGAATGATTCAGTGATCAATGTCAAGTCTGAAGGTGTTAAGAAACCAGAAAGTACTGTTAAGGATGTTACAAAAACTGAAACAAAGGTGATTGTTGAAAATGAAATCACAAATAAAGAAATTGTGAAGAAAGAGGACGGCTTAGACAATAAATCTACCAAGGAGTCTCGGACTGCATTTGATGTTGACATATTCAATGTGGCTAACCCAACAATACTTGGTAAAAGAAAGTTAGAGGACTCCAAGTCAGAAAAAGGTACAAGCTCATCTAAAGATGTTAAACAAGAGATCAAGAAAGAAACTGAGACAAATACTGTGAAGGAGGTTTCCAAAGCTGACCATAAATCTTCAACATCTGAAAAGACAAAATCTGACAAACCCAAACATTCCAGTAAAGACTCTAGTAAAGATTCTCATAAAACTGAAACTAAAGCAGACTCAAGTAAAGAACCAAGTAGTAAGAAACAAAAGGTTTCCAAAGATAAAAAGTCTGAATGTAGTCATAAAGATGACAAAAAGAAAAGTGACAAGAAAGAATCCTCCCATAAGACAAACACCGACAAGAAAGATGAGAAAAAAGACAAGGACAAACACAAAGCTAAGACTGAAAAGGATAAAAAAGAGAGTGACAAGAAATCTTCAAAGGAGAAAGAGGTGAAGGACGAGAAAAAGAAGAAATCTGAGACAAGAGAGAAGGATGTCAAGAAGGAAGAAAAGGAGAAAAAGGAAGAAAAGAAAGAGAAATCTGAAGACAAAAAAGAAAAACACGATGACCGGAAAGAAAAGACGGAGAATAAAAAGGACTCTGCTGATGACAAGAAAGAAGTGATAGAGGATAAGAAGGAGAAAGTTGAGGAAAAGAAAAGTGTTGAAAAGAAAGAAAAAGAAAAATCTGATGAAAAGAAGGACAAAGAGAAAACTGATGAAAAGAAAGAAAAACAAGAGAAGCGGGAGAAAGAAAAACAAGAGAAAAAGGACAAAGACAAACATGAGAAGAAAGATACTCACAAACATGACAAACATAAAACCCCGGAGAAGAGATCAAAATCAGCTAATAAGGATGATGACAACAAGGAAATTCCAAAAGACAGTGCAGCAAAGGATGACAAAGCTGATAAGAAAAAAGATCATAAAAGTTCAAGCTCTCATAAGTCCAAAAAGTCAAAGGAGGAAGTTCCCAATAAGAAGTCTAAGGATGACCATGGAGAGCATAAAAAGAAGGAGGAATCAAACAACAGAAATAACAAAGATTCACCAGATAAGTCAAAGGACACCAATAGAAAGGAACCTTCAATAGACAAAAAAGAAAGCAGTTCTTTAAAAGAAAAAGAGAAGGAAAGTACTGATAAATGTAATGATCAAAAGTCAAAAGAGAAAGAAAAGGAGAATAAGGATAAAGATCCAGATGTATCAAGGTCAAAGCACAAAACAAATGTTGGCGAGTCATCTGATAAAACATCTCATTCATTTGAAAATCATCAGGACAAAAGCAAATCTGAGGAAAGATCTGGCGAAGAAAAGAAAGGAGAAGACAAAAAAGAGGAAAAGAAGAGCAAAGAATCAAGTGGCAGCAAAAGTTCCTCTTCTAAGTCAAGTTCCAAGGACAAAGGTAAAGAATCTCAAAAGAAATCCTCTAAATCAGAAAGATCCTCTGAAAAGTCTAGGTCAAGTGAATCAAGAAATCAATCTAAAGAAAGCAAATCATCTGACAAAGATTCAAAACAAGAGAAAAGGGAAACACCAAAGAAGTGTGCAGAGGATGGCCCTGGTCTCACTGAAGAAGACATGGCTATATTTGCACAATTTTCAGATGAACCTTTCCTTTCCATGTATGACAAAGTTAAACGTAGGTCAACAGACAAGAAAATGAAAATTGAGAAGGAAACTGAAGTGCAAAAGAAATTGCTTTGTGAATATAAGCGGGGTTCAAGCAAGAAAAGCAGGAAAGAAATGGGTACCATATCCGAGAGCAGTGATGTGAGTACAGATGATGGTGAAACAGTCATGAAAAACGCTCATCCTAAGGCGAAAAAGAAGTTTGCATTTTCCTCTGATGACAGTGACAGTGCATCTGATTCTGATGATGACATAATGAAGAAGAAGCAAAAGAGTAAAACTTCCTCGTCTAAACCGAAACGAATTTTGGACATATATTCATCCGACTCTGAAGAGGAAGAAGAGCAGATGTCCAAATCACCGGCAAAAACAACATCATCAAGTAACAAGCCCAAGAAATCTGAGGGCACTAAAGATAATGAACATCATAGTTTCAACTTTGACAGTTTAAGTGACTCAGACCATAAGACATCATCGACTAGACCTGCTAAACCCAAAACTGTTTCAAAATCAAGTGTGAAAACTTCTAAGTCTTCTAAAACTTCGGCTCCATCAAATGGTCCAACTATGAAGAAGAATGCACTTAACAAACTGAAAACAACTAAAAGAAAAGATTTGAGCTTTAAGGACCTGTTTTCTGACGACTCTGATGACAGTATGTTATCTGACTCGGACAGCGATAGTGACATAAGTGGGATCATGCTTTCCCCAAAACCTAAGAAGAAAGTTGAACAGAAAAATGATAAAGATAAGAAGAAACTGCCTAAGGGAAGTTCTATTTATACAACATCAGATGATAGTCTGTCAGATGATGATACAAGGCCACCAACACCTATTACTTCTGGACATGGAGGGAAAAGTGATGGATTCACATCTGATCCTGATCTCTACCATAAGGAGCCAGTAAAGAACAAAGACTCCGTCAAGAAAAATAAGAAACTCAATGAATCTAGTCTAATGGCAGGTCTAGAAAGTATAAAGAGCAAGTTCACCAGTGACATTAGTGATCAGAAACTGTTTGATAAAATTGAAAAGGACTTTTTAGCTGCATCTTCAAAGAAAGTGTTAAAACAGAAGTCAAAAGACAAAAGTCATAAGGACGAGAAGAAGTTAAACAACAGAAAATCCTCTGACTCTCTTACGGATGACTTGCATATCATCCACGCTAACTCTGTACATGATGTATATAATGAGACTATGTTTGAGAAAGACAACAATAAATTGTTTTCAAATCTAACAAATAAAGATAATGTTCCTCACATACTCTCTGATCATGGAATTGAGCAAGCCCTTCAGAAATACACAGGGGATTCTGTCAAGAAAGAAATAGCACCGATACAAGATGAAGATAAGAATGGTAAGACACAGAAAAACAAGAACAAGAAGCACAAGAAAGAAAACAAGAAGAAAAAGAAGAATAAAGAGAAAGATGAGAAGGAATCTCCCAAGGACAAGAACGATAACCCACAAAATGCTATGTCTGATTCAAAGGTTGAAAATGAAAAGAAAATACACGAAGAGGACAAAATGGAGAAATCGGAAAATGTCAAACCTGAAACTGATTCAGAAACAAATGCTAGCTTGAATTCTGTCACCAGAAATCTGTTCGATGATATAAAGGAAATAAAGCCATCTGGCTTGGAAGAGAAAAAGAAAAAGAAGAAAAAGAAAGAAAGTAATACTAGTAGCAGTAAGGATAATCAGACCAATAATGATCAAAAGAAGTTTGAGCCTAAAGTTGAAAGGCTATCCGATTCTGATTTCCTATCCGATTCAGATAAGAATAAAACACATGAGAAACAACATACTGAAGCAAAGGTAGAAAAGAACACTCCTAAGAAGACCAAAAAGAGTGAACCCAAGTCTGATCCCAATGCAGATGTATTTGATTTCAATGAAGAAGAGGACAATAATTTCAAGAAGATCAAAGAATCACACATGAAGATAAAGCCAGATTCATATGATATCAAAGGTTCAAACAATGATGATGATATTGATACTTGTAATATTCCTGTTGAGATTCAAGGAGTGGAAATAGAATATCAGTCAGAAGATCATGAAATCAAGGAAGATGACAACATTTGTCCTGTGGTAGAGACAAGTGAAGTGGTTATTGAACAAACTGTTGAAGAAAAACCGGACAAGTCTAAGCCCAAACCGAGAAAAAGGAAAGGCAGAAAGAACAGTGGAAAGGATGAGGAGAGTGTTCCTGTACCTGACCTTACAGTAGAGGCCGTATCAAGTATTGAGAAGGAGCACAGGCAGACGGAAGAAATTCAGACTGAAGTTGTTCATTTTGATGCACCTGTATCCAATGAGCAAGAGCTTGTCATTGATGACGGGGTAGCACTGCATGTTGAGGATGAAGCCTCAAAGGCAGTGGAATCTATAATCTCTGAGGAGAATGTAATTGACGAGACAGCCAAGGCTGTTGAATCCATTCTGTTTGGGGATGAGATGGTCCCCTTTACAATTTCCGAGCCAGTTGAACCAACCCCTCAATTAGACCAGGATTACCTCCAGCCTGACTTTGCTCCAGGTTTACCAAGCGGTGTTCCACAGATTGGCAATGAAGTTGAAACTACAACTGCTTCTTCAGTCACAAAAGGCAGGAAAGCTAGAAAAGGTAAAAGGAATAAGTCAGGCCAACCTGATAGTGTCACAAGTGAAAGTTCAAATGTGGTTGGTACAGATGTAACACCATTAAAACAAGACTCGAATAACAAGTTTGATTATTTTGAAGATACATCATATGCATCGGATATTTCAAACCTTCATGATCAAAATGACGATGATGATGATGATCGTTTACAAATTGACTTTGATCCACCTAAACCAGAACCCAAACAGAAGAAGCAGAGGAAGCCAAGAACACCTAAAGCTAAGCTAGGTGATGCTGCAGCACTAGCAGCTGAAAACAAAATGCCTAATATATTTGGCAATTTCCATACTGAGCCAGAACAGAGTAAAGACAGTGCGGATATGAACCGAGATTCACTTAGTAGTGAGAATTCAGAATTGGAAAGTGCTAAGCATGATGATCTTCTGTATATGAACAGGGAGGACCAGAGACATGATTCTGATATGATGTCTCCAGATGAAAGATCAGCTTCAGATGATACAGCAGATGTCACTAAGGTCAAAAGACGAGGGAGGAAGCCTAAAATCAAAGATGTTAACTCCATGCCAATTCCAAGAACAAATTCACCAAGAAATACCAGGACAACTTCTCCAAGGTCACCAAGAACTTCTGATCCAAGGTCTCCTAAGTTTGAGAGCTTTGATACTAAATTAAATGGTCTGAAACTTCCTGAAGATGTTCTGGACAATAAATCTATGAAGATGTCTTCAAACATTTTTGATTTTGATGAAAATGACGAAACTAGCACGTCAACCCCACCATCTACAACTAAACAAAGAAAGCCAAGACGGAAGAAAGGAGAAACAATGCAGAGCCCAGATAGAGCCGTTTTCTCAAGCCCTGAAAGGAAGTCTCTTGACAAATTAACCATCGCCAGTCCAGAGCATAACTCCCAATTCAACCTTGTTGATAAGAAGCTAGGTTTATTCTCACCTCCCATTCAACCCGAAGAGCAGAAGATTGAAGTTCAAAATGTGGCTGTTGAAGAGAAAGGTCCTCCAGAGCCATTGTTTAAGGCTTTCTTTGAAGGCAAGATGAAAGAAAGTCCAAAGGCAATCAATCCATTATTGGGAAAGAAAGGAGCTGTCAAGGATAATGATGAAGCCAAACTTGGCTCCCCGCCTGCTGTTGGGCCACAGTCTCAAATGACCAACGTTGACAAAACTATTGATGATGTGTCCAAAGGGAAGTTTGAAAGCACAGATGATGAAGCTAAAGAAGAAAGCCCAAACCAGGCCCAGAAGAAAAGACAATTAAAGAAGGTGAAAGAGGATGATGGAAAGTTTGGTATGGTTAAATCTCCATTAAAGTCTCCTCTACCAAACCACCTAAACAGTCCTCCTCCATCTGTTACCCAGACCCTTGTTCTCCCTGGTATGGGGCTAACTGTAGGACAGGTGGCTGGGGCACCACCAGGTTTGGCTGGACAAATGTCGCCACCTTTGGCTACAAATAAACCAGGACAGACACCATTGTCCCCTGGCAGTGTCACTTCTAAACCAACGCCATTACAAACACCACTCTCACCACCAACTCCAAACTCAAAGTTTGATCCTCTGCAAATCATTGGGATTCAGTCTCCAAGGCCTGGTTTACAGTCCCCGAAAGCAAGCCAGCAGTCCCCGAAGCATGTCCAACAGTCTCCTAAAGGCAATAATGTTCCCCAGTCACCCTTCAGGAACCAGCCTTTACTTTCATCTGCTAAGACGTCGGCAATATCAACATCCAGTATTACAACTGTTGTTTCTGCAGGTCCAGTTGTTACCACATCTGCTTCTTCTAATGTTATACAAGATGTCAGACAGTCTGATAACGGTGCTGAAACAGGTCCAAGGCTACCACTTTCTGGTTATTTGATGCCAGGAATGTCATTGACGTCATCTGATGTAAGCATTGCCAAGAGCTCTGTAATTGCTTCTGTCACATCCAGTACATCAGTGATAGCTTCATCTGTTGTTGACAGCCAGAAGAAGCTAGAGTTGATTACAGACCCAATACAGAAACAGCAGTTAGAGCAGCAGAGAATAGCTGAGATTGAGCTACAGCGCCAGCAAGAGCATCACATCCGTCTGAAGGAGGAAGAGTTAAAGCAGCAAGAGATGAAGCATAAAATGGACTTCCCGAAACAGCATCCTCTTGTAGAGAAGCATACAAAGCTTCAGGAACAGATGCAAAGCAAGGAGAGGGAAGAGAAGATCATTGAGCAGAAGAAGATGATAGAGGAACAACAGAAGAAGAAAATGCTACAGGAGCATCATAAAATGTTACAGCAGCAGTATGAGGAATTACAGAGAAAGCAAGCACTGCAAGTGGCCGCAGCTGTTGGCAGCCATGTTCCCCCAGGATTACTCTCCCCAGGGTCGCTGTCGGGACCTCGCCCGAGTCTTCCCTCGCCCGTGGATGGTCAGGTTGGACAAAGGCCTGCCATCTCGGCCCATCATCAGATGCCTCCTGGTCCCCCATTTGGACTGCCAGGACAGCACCCAGGTGGGGTACCGGTGAGAGGAGGACCAATACCACCACACTTTGCCCAGCAGATGGCAGCAATGAGACATTTAGTGCCACCACTTGATAAACCACCAACTAGTGCAGAACTGGAGCTGAAACACCAACAACTACAACAGCACATTGCTGCACAACAGAAAGCCCAGGTACAAGCGCAACAAAAGGCTCAGGCTCAAGCTATTGCTGAACAACAGGCACAGATTGCTAAGCATGAGGCACAGCAGGCCCAAGCCCAAGCCAAGCAGATTGCCCAGGGTAAATCAGGGGTACTGCAGCCTGGCCAAGGGAAACAGACTGCAGCACAACAGAAAAAGGCAGAGGAGGTGAGTTTTATCCTATACATTACTTTGATTTATATTATGAGCAGTTTCTTCTTTGTCACTACTTTAAATGTAAAGCAACTTTGAAAGCATGTTTTGTGAATTGATTCAACTTGAATAATCATTTTTATGACATTTTGTTTTTCTTCACATTATTTTGAAATATTAGTTTATCTTGTCTTCCCAGATTATAAGAATGTTTATGCAGTGACTTTTATCATCACAAACATATCCATGTGACAACTCAGAAGAAAACTAAATCTTTGGATCCATTGTTAAATTATCAACATTTCCATATTTGTGAATTTGAGTCAAACATTTAAGTTGATCAAACTCGTTCTTTCAGGCTATGAAGGTGTCTCCAAATACGAGCACCAGGAAGGAGCTGATGATGCAGCGACCTCCGGGTCACGGAGTGAGTATCTCTCCCCCAGGGAAGGATGGTCCACCACCAGGCAGTCAAGAGGCTGCCAATCAGCTAACCCAGCAGATCAAACAACAGCTGGCCATGTCACAGGCCAATCAACCATCCGGACATCCACCCCAACCACACCCACTTCATGGCTGGCCAATGCATGGTATTCGGCCGGATGGACCAAGACAACCGGGCCCCATGCCTATCACATCTGAGGCTAGGATCTCAATGCCCGGGCCAGTTCCCACTCTTGGTGGTAACCCCCAGCAGGTCCAAAGGGTGTCGCCACATCCACCAACAAAGTCGCCGACTGTAGCCCAAACTGCGCCCAATATGGTACATGGGTTCTCCCAGAATCAAGCAGCAACACCCAGGGCCCCAAGTCCAGCTGTGGCCAAGGTAAGGGTTTCTCTTCTGTTGAAAAATAACTGGTCCATAATTTATGGGCTTTTAAGACCATATGGTTAAAGATTCTTGCAAGACCTGTACTTGCAACTAGTTTCCTTTAAACTTTTGTTGTAAATCTGTCATTATTCCATGATTAAAAACCTTTGCTAAATATATGCATGTGATTGTTTGAACTAATCTGCAGCAGTAGTCTTAACAAACAATTGGGACTAAAGACAAAATTGCTCACGATGAGAAATTCCTTTCTTTGTCGTAAAGGTTTCCCCATTATACACTTTTGGTGATAGACTTTCCATAGTCTTGCTTGGACGAATACTTTCTTCCTAATCCAGTATTGTTTTAGGGTTTGATTTATGATTCAATATTTTTACAGACTGCAGAAAGACAGGGATCTGGTGGTAACTGGAACGGTTCCCCTGGCTCACAAAGACCTGGACAATCTGACCTTCGACCCCGGGTACCGTCCTCCGAGGCAGGCTCTGTCAGACCCGATTTGTGGGGTAAGTTAAACATTGAGATGGCTTGATATGCCCTACCAACTGGATGTATACTTTACTTTAAATGGATTTTATGACTTCTAATTTCAAACAATTGCAAAACAATCTATGAGATATATATAGAAATTGTGTTAAATGGAGAGATTGCACATTCAAGAACATTTTGCAACAAAAAATACATGTAAAGCATACGACTTTTTCAAAAATATCACATGCATAATTATGGACTGTTTTCAATTCTTATAGAAGTAGTATATTTTGATGCAAACAATGAGTAGACATTAATGAAACATGTGTTGTTTGTGTACAGGTGGAATTAATGGTCCAGCCAGTTCTGCGGGTCATGCGTTACCAGGGGGACCGCGCCCCGCCCACCAACAACCACCGTCAGCACACCGCCAACACCCGGACCTTCTACACCTGACCCCTCAAGGTCACGGAGAAATGAGCACCAAGGACAAGTTTATACATCAGGTATGTTAACATATATTTAATTATTTTTTTTTTGAATCACCATATTAACAACTTTTTGGTTATGTAACAGCTTTCCTGGATTCACCAGTTCTGGGCTAGGGCTCTGAAGTGACATGCCAAGGGTCACTCCCACAACAAGAGGTGTTGGTGGAGCTTGAACCCGAGACCCAAAGGGGTTAAGTTTGCCACCTTAATCACTGGGCCACGCAGGATCCCTGAAAAAGATGACAATGAAATAGTCTTTTATTCTGAGTTGGTTAGACAGATAAAAAAGATTTTGATAAAAAGAACAAGAGATCATTTTAACAACATTTTAGAATTAAAAACCATATAAAGAAATCTTGAATTGCTGCCTGCATATGGTTTCAAATCCAACTAACTACTCAAATTTATCCTTCACAAATTGATTCCATTGTTTCATGCAGTGGTATGATAATGCTTTCCAATTCAAACAATAAAATTATTTTTTTACAGGCTTATGTTTTATTTCCACACTGTCATATAAGCTTATGGTTTCGTTTAACACAGTCATATGTGAATATTCTATTTTTCCAGCGTGAGAAACAGCTGCAGGAGTTCCAGCGCCAACAAGAGTTGATGCACCACGAGATTCAGAGACATCAACTATTAGAGCAGGCCCTACAGGCTAAAGCCCAGCAAGAGGTACAGCTTCACAAGGAGCGCGAGCGTGCAGAGAGTCTGGAACGCGAGAAGAGAGACCGGGAGACGCGGTCTGGTATGCCAGCCCAGAGTCCTTCAGACCCACATCAAAGCGCGGCCATCGCTCGTATGGGATACCCGTTTGCGGAGCCCCGACCGCCCAGTCGAGATGGGGGTAAGATGCCACCCCAGAGTCCAGCGCTTGTTGACCCCCGGGATCCGAGATTCTCCCAACAGTTCCCTGGACATCATCCGTCTGATTTACGTCTTGGTTCAACCTCAACAAGCGCCTTTAGTCCAGCGTCAGGTAGTGGGGATCCACACATTATTAGTAATGCAGAGCTGCAGAGATTTCAACAGAATGGAATGATGCCTCCCAGCTACGGGCTCCGAATGCTGGAGCCCCACCTGATGGGGGGTAGTGGTCACGGACATTACATGATACCCGGACTCCCCCTCTCCTACATGGCCCAACAGCAAATGGATCAAGCCCATCTGATCGATGGTCGCCCACCCTCATGTGGCGGGCCTGCCAGACCCCCATCTACCCAGTCGATCCACACACTGTCTCCAACACAAGCGCCAGGAGTGGATGGGCGCAACCCAAACAGACCCGGACAACAAGGACAGGTCGGGGGTCAGGCCAGGGACCCTCATCCCGGGGACGGCAGTTTACTGAACCTGTTACAGCGGTACCCAGTCATGTGGCAAGGTGTGCTGGGTCTGAAGAACGACCAGTGTGTCGTACAGATGCATTTTATCTCGGGGTATCAGCCTCTTGTCAAACTGTCGTTACCTCAACAAGGACATGATGGGACGGTACAGCCGCTGCGGATTGCTCAAAGGATGAGACTCGAGCAAACACAACTGGATGGTGTGGCTAAGAGAATGACGGTAAATATAAAGTTTCTATTAAAAGGCAATTCATGATTGTACAATTTTTTAAAAAATGAATATTTTTTTAATAGCTGATGTTGGAAGTCACTTGGTAACAATTTTTAAAAAAGGTGTAGACAAACCTTTATTCAATTATCAAGGCTTAGTTAGTTTCTGAAGTTGAGTAGATAATAGCAGTTACAATTGTGTCCAAAGGAGGAATGCCTATTACAAGCAATTTTTCCTTTTGTAGAATTAATCTTTTTAATCCTCTACGAGTAAGGTGTCAAAGTGAGTACAGTGAACCCTCGTTTATCCGAACACGTTCGTTTTACCGAATAATCCGGACTAATGAAGCAGAACATGTTCTTATTCACATTAAGACATAAACGGTCTGTATGAGCGGTGTATAGTTATAACCCTTTAGCAAACGCCAAATTGTCGACCGTCCCAAATTGAAAGAGTTTGCAGAAGACATATCAAAACGTGATGAAATTCAAAGATAATCTTCTGATATGGCAGAAAACATTGTGGGAAAAGGAGAAATTGCTCGTCACGAGCAATTTCTCCTTTACCCACAATGTTTTCAAAAGTCGTCTGCAATAAACTGGTCCAATAATTCCGTTCCCTTACAATTTTGTTCGGATTGCGAGACATCCGGATAATCTGGGTCCGGATAAACGAGGGTTCACTGTATTATGAAGTAATATCCAAGTACTTAACAGTTCCATCCTTTATTTGTAACAGATGGAGAAAGATTACTGCATGATGCTAGCCTTGCCCTGTGGAAGAGATACCACTGATATATACCAACAGACGAAGGCCATGTCCAGTGGGTTTATACAGTACCTACAACAGAAACAAGCTGCGGGAATCGTCAATGTCGCAGACCCAGGCTCTCAACAGGTACGTAGTTATGGCAGGTTTTATACAACCAAACAGCATGTTGGTATAATTGCTTGTTGTTTCATTGTATCTTTTTAGTTATTCATTTATGACTATTTTCACATCTACAAAGAAGTGTTGGAAAACAAATCTGAAAAGCTGAATTCAAAAATTAAGATAAAGGGGCTTTACATGGTCTTTTCATGCAGATTTTCAATAAGTGCTTTTTTATGTTTGCTCATTAGAATCTAGTACTTAAACATGATATATTTAAGGTAAAGAGAAGAAATATATACTGTATGATGATCTTTCACTTCATATTCATTGCTATATATATCTTAAAAAAAGATTTTTTCAAAGCTGAAAACAAATTTTAATACCCACATTTATATGATAATTAAATACTTACTGCTCCTTACTTAAACTTTCTAAACTTATTACAAAATTCTTGCAGTTAAACAAAAAACAAACATTTATTTGACCCTTTTTGATTTATCTTTTCAGCCGGCATATGTTGTCCACATTTTCCCGCCATGTGAATTTTCCCAGAATACATTATCGCGACTTGGATTCGACCTACTATACCAAGTGAAGGACCTTGCCCATCTTATTGTCATCATAGCGACGGTGGCGTGACCACGGCTGCTTCAAGGATCAAACCAGACACCCCAGTTTACAAAGTGTTTGCACACCCCAAGTGTGACGAAACCGTTCGATGGAGGATACAATGTTACAAGACAATTACTGTCTTTGTTAGCTTGGCTGGTCAGACACTTTGGTGCAATACATTGATGAGGAAATTAAGCCCGGATTACGACGACGCAGTCACAAATCGTGATGGATTAACCTATATAGACTCTTAAGTGGGATCAAGTGTTCACTTTTATTTCAGACTAACAGACAGAGCAGTTTACACATTTGTACAATGATGTAGCTGTAATGGTAGATATATGTGTGGAGGGTTACCATTAAAACTAGCATGACATAAACAAAGGGAGATAAACTGTAAAGGGATATAAACAAAGACAGATATCTCTATTGTTAATAGTGGACTACAGTAGTGATGGAGATGACTTAGGACATAAACATGGAAATATCTGTGTGAACTCCTTGTTATTGTTATTCTCTGTCACAAAGGAGATAAACATTCACAGAATTTATAGTGATCATGTAGTTGGATTTATTGTTGTACAATTCAAGACGATCGATCTATTGACTCTCGTATAGCTGTGTTTATTGTTCTAGTTCCCTTTAGCGATTACTAGTTTCCGTGGAAACGTTTTTGTATACTTAAGAAAAGAAAATATTTGTTACAAAAAAAATGGATCTTAGGTGATTCTTCATTGTGCTGTATTTGAAATTTGTTCCTACAGATTATTGTTGAAGTTGTTGTTTAAAGGAGTAACTTGGTGTCCGTCTAGTGATGAGAAACGCACTGGATCTACTTATACTGTTAATGTTTAAACATATATGTTGTGTAAACATATATGTTGTGTAGACATGTATGTTGTGTGTACACAGGTCCTGTGTATAGAAGGATCTATTAAAATAACATCAATATATAAGATGAAATAAACATGTGCTGAATGTATACAAAAACACAAAGCGTATCACTAACTAGTTGTGCATTGGAATTACCATATAAAACTGCCGTTATTTCTGGAAAGTATTTCTCATGTCCTTAGGTAACGGTCATCGAAATGTTGAGAGAGGTACCATATAAAAGGTTCCTGGTGGACCCATTCCTCCATGGAAACTCGTGTTATCTAGCAGGGCTGAAATACAAATGGGAAATGGTATCAGTGCTCCAACAAATTTATCACCAATTTCTAAATGAGTCACTTTTTAAACCATCATTTGCCGACCTTTTAATCTGAACATGTGTAAGGTTTGTTACAAGACTGATGAAAGTCTGTCACATTTGTGGGTGACTTGCTTTAGTCTTGTGCTGTACCCTCCATGTCTATTGAAATGTGTTGGGTTCTAAAGATGATATTTTATGACTAATGCTAGATAGCTCACGCTTTATTAAGAATGTAGAGAGTAGACTAGGTGTATTCTGATGTACAAACTATCATTGCTGAGTTCAGGAAGTCGTATCGCAGTGCTGACTGTTTAACCCTTTCTCCCATACAAATCACTAACTATACTCGATTTCAGTCCATGTTATTCTAGATAAGTGTGACAAAAGGATTATTTTTTTATCATGAGTGAATTCTTTTTTGTCACACAATGATTTAATCGATTCCCATTGTTAATGATCAGTTGTGTTTTTTTCATGGATACTTTTGTTAATAGATGTTTTTTTTGTTTTGTCTGCCACAATTTAGTCCCAATAGAGAAAGGGTTAATTAGACAACACTTAATTGGTAGCACTGTGACAAATAAATAGGGCATTTGTGGTAAAACAGAATTTTACTTAATTGGTGCGAATTGGTTGCACCAAAAGACTATAATCCTTTATATGAATGAATTATAGTCTTTCAGTTCCAACAATTATGAACATTTGTGAGAATTGTGTGAATGTGTGCTTAACAGATTTACTCTTATTGATTTATTTTTTCATGGTAATGAATAGAATTTTGTAATTTTATTAGAAATTCATGTTTTAATGAATTCTCTGAGGTTTTTCTTTCTCTTTTTTTTTTGTCACAGGCTTACAAACTTTGTAGGGACACTTTTCCTTTTGTAACTAAACAATTGCTGGTTTCCTTCATTAAATCAATGTTATAAAATTCTGTTTCTTTAGCCTGTTATAATAAACAGATTTAGTGTGAATGTTTACAGTTTGTAGTGCAGGTCACAGTTTGACTTGTTAATCGACTTTCAGTAGAAAAACATGAGTGAACATATTGTTACTCATGTTTTTATTTTCATTTAAAGAACTGTTTTGGAACATGGTACAGAATTGATCATGCATAAATACTGTATAAAGTTGGTGAGTTTTCACATTTTCAATTAACATTTTTTCTCTTTTTTTTTTGGTTTTATTTTTTTTTCCCACAGATATTGTTATTGGCAGCTAGCTATTATCTTTTCGTGTCTATATTGTTAAATAAAGTAACAGTATTAATGTATGTAAAGTTTTTAAATCATTTTCTTGTGTTTGTGGTGTACTTTTTTGTGTGATTACATATTGAATAAATCACTATGTAATCCTTCAGTGGGACTTTCTATCAAATTGGTTAGAGAAGAACCGAGAAGAATCAATTTCGAGTTAATGATTTACTTTTTCTCATTTCCACTTTTCTAAATGAGCTCTTAAGGAAGCTTGGCTTATTTTATTAATGCCTCTATCAATACTAATTGTAATACATCTGCAGCAGATGATTATAAGGAGCTTTGTTTTTATTAGAAATAAGCGGTACCTGAAATAAGTTGTTTGAGAACAAGCAATTTATTTCTGTCGTATTGTTCTAACTAACAAACAAAATATGTGAATGCTGAGATTTCGTTTTCTTCACATTTCTTTTCAAATGCTATCTGTTTATTTTGAATCCTGCAAATAATTATTGATTTCAGTTAAGTTGGTTAAGAAGCCAAAAGTATTTTCTTTAACACTATATCCCATCAACTGGAGGGGGTGGGGCGCTATTTGTTATATAGGACTATATTTTTCTTTATTGTGTGTGTGTTTCCAAGGTGTACATTTTTTCCATTGATAATTTAACAAACAATAAGTGTGAAATATGTCAATTAATGACTTGATTGTTAACAACAGCTTGTAGTTAGTTTCTCTTAACCCCCAATATTACTTCATTTTACTACATCTGCTGCAGAACACTTTAGAAACCACTGTGATAAACGGATAATTGCTCATCATGAGTAATTTATTAGTTTATCACAATCGTTTCTACCCAATATCATGCAAAAGTTGTTGTTTCTTGTTATGAAGTCCTCTGCTTTTCCTTTGAAATTTAACCAATCTAAAGTTCCAAAAACAAATGTACCTATTAGTTTTGGCTGCCAAGACACAGGAGTTTGAAAACTTTCTGCTGCAGATTTATTACAGTCATTATTGAGATGGATGGAAAGAGACTGCTCTGGTCTTCACTTTCTGTATTCAAAGACTATGTTGTGGGTTTTCATGAAAAATGTCCAAATTATTTGATTTCATTTCTTCTGAATACCAACCAAACTCTGATTTTAAAACTAATAAGAGATAAGATTAACTCTATTATGAACCAATTGTTCTGTTTTCAATGTTATGTGCTGTTTTGTGAGTTTTTGTGTTTTGCGATAAAATAGAATTGCTGTAAATACATGTATTTTTGTAGGTAAAACATAGAAAACAATTTAGAGAGAAAAAAATAAATCTGGTATTGTGCAATCTAGAGCAAAAAGAGAAGATAAAAAAATGAAAAAAATAGTAACGTTTTGATCTCAGTTAAATGTTCTGTATGTGAGTAGTGTGTCAATCAACATGGCTTTCCTATATTTGTGAAGGACTTATTATAGCTTAATGAAAAGCTCATTAAACCCTGATTTCTTTCAATTTGGGACTCTCAGATTAGTTGTTTTGTTGATTAAGGGTGCAAATTTAGTAAAGTCTTGTTGTTTTGCATAAATTTTGTTGTGGTTACTCTTCACTGTTAGATATGCTAAAACTGTTTCTATGATCATTTTATTGAGATGGTGTGTTTAACATAGAATAAAAGTATAACAGAATGTTCGACTCTGAATAAGCTCTAAGAAATAAATTTCCTCAAAGATTTTTAGATGTGGCTAGTTCAAAGTTAAATCATTAAGTCAAAAACACCTAATCGAATAGTAGTATCAAAGATACATTTTTTCGTATCTACAGGGAAAGTAGAGTGTTTAATTTGCTCTTATGTATGCTAGTTTAGAATTTTCCAAAGGTAAGAGAAAGCAAATAAGACTTCATAATTGTATCAGGATATCTTTATACAACTTCAGTATAATTTTGTTCTATTAGATAATACAATCATAAAGTTAAATCATGCTTTCTTTAAATTTGGAATCATGTAGTTGTGCATAGTAGACTGTCATGTTTAAGATACGTTTCTGTGAAGAAATCTATAGTGATGTAATTTCAATTGGTCAGATTTGATTATTGTTGAATAATTTTGACCAATCAGATGCAAAGTCCCTTTGATTTATTTATAGACAATGTTTCTTGAACCCATGTGTACTAAGAGCTTTTAGGATGTAATGTAAACAAGGCTTGTTGAACCAATATGGAAATTTATCAAATCATGCCTACACAATATAACGAGTTATCATTGTGACAAAAGATGCTGCTCCAAGGGAGCAATTTCTTCAATTCTCAAGGTTAGATCTATATCTAACTTGAATATGGAAGAAACATTTATCGATCTTGTAAGACTTTCATCTACTGATCTTTTAATATTGGCATTATCCAGGAGAAATTGGTTAACTCATTTCTTCACAAGAGATTTTGTGATGGATTCAAATTATAACAAACACCAGTTAAAAAGTGTGAAATCTTTCCTTGGTAGTCTAATATAAGAACCATTGTGATCAAAGGAGAAATTTCTCATCGTGAGCAATTTTTCATTTCACCACAATTGTTTCCGAAGTCCCTTGCTGCATGTTTGATTACAAAGTAATGGGTTTTTGGTCTTGTTTATCTTGTGTCTTTGTGTGTGAGAGTTAGGTGTGTTCGGGATCAACTGATCAAATAAATGTTAACTGTATCTCCATCTCATTAAGGTTAATTCTCTCGCTTTCTCTTTTTCTTACATTTTATATTGTTAGTTGCGTTAATTTTAGGGCACTGAAGAAACATATTGTGATTGTTCAACAAAATCGTATCTTCTTTGGTGAACTAAGAGATCATTTTTTTGATTTAACACTGACAATGATGTATTCAGAATGAACTTTTGTGCTTGAAGAGCTTGTTCATTTGCAGATAACTTTCAACATTTGTGTCATTGTTTGGTGTTTGAAAACATATCGGGGTAGAATAGAAATGCTTCTTACAATCTGCAGAATGACATTTATTTATTTATTTCCATGATCCACGAGGTTCTGTGTGTGTTGGACTTGGAATCATAGTACCAGTAAGGGTAAGCTCTGTATCAACTAGACACTGTAATACAGGACAATTTCTCCTCTTTGTCACTGGATATTCTGCCCATTAGCTCTTTTATCCCTTTTTACCAAACGCAAAATTTTCAACTGTTCCAAATTAAAAGAATTTGCAGACGACATTTCAAACTATGATAAAATTCAAAAATAATTTTCTGATAGGGCAGAAAACATTGTGGGAAAAAGGAGAAATTGCTCATTAAGAGCAATTTATCCTTTTCCGACAAAGTTTTCCAGAGTCGTCTGCAACAAATTGGTCAAATGTCATTATTGTTTGGTAATGGGTAAAGGAAATCTTATTAATCATACTTCGTATCTTTGATAATCTAGCAGTCATCAAATTAAGTGTGAGGGAATAGGTTAAACACTTTTGACTCTTTAAAACAAAATGACAAAAGGAGAATGTTTATGCTATATGTAATATGTTTGTATGTGACACAGTATAGTTGGTATAGAGTTGACTTTTACATAGATAAATTAAATAGTGTTTTAAAGAAAAAAGTACTTTAGTAGTCATTAAGACAACGTCATAAAGGCTTATCGGTAAAAGAATTTAAATAGGAATAACTGCTCTTGTTAGCATATAAAAGTGCTATCACTTTGTAGATTTTAAGGGGAATTTTCTATTCTATTCACAATTGAATTTAATGTTTGATAGGTTCTAAAAAGAAGTCAATTGTCCATGGTTAAATAACTGATAAAATGTCAAGCTTTCTAACTGCTAATTTGATTCAAATGGCTTATCAGTAAAACTTTTTCCATGACATCTCTGGTAGAGGTCGATCACACTAATTTCTACCTTACCATACAAATGGAATGGTGATTTATCTTATTTAATGTTTATAAACATTTGATGCTATTTAATTGGATCATTAATTGACCATTAACTGAAAGTTATCTGCATTAAATGGAACATGCTAAGGACTTGCAGTTTTGTGCTGTGTTTACTCAAAAGATTTTTTTCTTCCTTTTAACATTTATTCAACTCATCAATTATCATCGTCCTCTGTGTTTCTCTTCTTCTCTAATTGATGTGTGTGTTTTTGTTGATAATGTATGTGATAAAGCTGTATATAAGGTCCATGTATATTTTGTACATAAGAGATGAGTATAAGTTGTACATACTGTATATAGTACCACACATTTCATTGTCTTGTAAATACAGACAGCTTCATGTGATCTTCCCATTGGTGGGATAAATTCTATAAAAGAATATGTACATAGTTGCCATGGCAACCAGAACAGAAGCCCACTGAATAATTTGTTATTGTTTTTGATGATACATTGATTGCTTTTGTCAAATTGATTGAGCATAATGAAATGAATTGAATTATAATTGTTCAATTAAAATAAGGTAAAATTAAATGTGCTTGATGTTTCTTTTTGATAACTTGTATTTTGGGTTGCCATGGTAACTGTACATATAGGAGGTTAATAACTTCCTGGTCTTGTCTCACTGAATCTAATTAAAATGTTAACAATACAACAGTGATAAGTTTGTTTTCTTTTCCTTTCCTACGTGACATATCCAGCCCAAAGCCCATGGATCTCTGCCATATGTAAAACACCAACAATGGTGATACGGTTGTTTTACCTTTCATAGATTATTCTCCCAGCTCCACAACAACATACCCATGTAGAGCACTTTGATGGTTCTGTGCAAAATAAGTAAAGTTTACAGTGATTAGTGCATCTATCCATGTTCACCAGTACTACACAACCCACCGACTGCTTTCTCACATAAACACAAATGTTCCAGTGTTTGATAAAATTGACTCCCCATTAGCAGCAGGTTATTCTACGAAAGCCAAAAGCATTATAAGAACTGTGAGGAATAGGTTATTAAAGAAAGAGTTCCTCTTCTTACAAGGGTCTAACATGGCCAAGTGGTTAAGTTGTGGGCTAAAAGCCTTTGGGGGGGGGGGGTTGAGCCCAGTTAATACCCTTGGCTAAGTGGAAGTGTCCTTTGGCAAGTCACTTCAGAGCTGTAGCCTACTAATGGTGAATCCAGGTGAAACGTTATGTGCATTTGTTTAAATAACAAAGAAATCACTGTGATAAAAGGATAATTTTCTTGACAATAGGTTTCTTGAATACTATCTCAGGACCTTGTTAACAAATATGAATGAATTATGAAGAAATCACTGTGATAAAAGTTGGTTTCTTACATTCTATCTCAGGACTAACACAAAGACAGAAATAGTAACAAACACATTTTGATTTAGCAACATTTATTTCAAACTTGACCGGGTGGAATGGAGTAAAACTGAGTATACATTGCATGATTCTAACTACATGTACATGTAAATAGGACACTATAGGTTTATAGACAAATATTTAGCCTTTAAGAAACAATACAGGGTTTGGGTTCGGAACAACACAGGTTTGCCTTATATAGATTGAGGAGCGCAAATAGCCATCCAAATCATTATAAAGTTGAAATACTCTGATAGATTAGAAGCTATTGTGATTAAATGAGAAATTTTACAACTGAGTATGTTCTCATACAGCTGCAATTCTTACAATAGTTCTCATTATTTCAAAGGAAAGACTGTCTTTCTAATTGATTTATACTATCATCTGCAAACACTTTTAACTCTTTACCAAACGCCAAATTTTTGACTGGCCCAAATTGAAAGAGCTTGCAGACGATATTTAAAAATGTGATGAAAGTGAAAAAAATAATCTTCAGATAGGACAGAAAACTGTGCTGTGCGAAAGAAGAAATTGCTTGTAAAAAGCAATTGCTCATTTTCAAACAAAGTTTTCCAGAGTTGTCTGCAAAAAAATGGTCAAATGTTGTTATTATTTGGTAATGGGTTAAATTTGGGACAAACATAAACATGTCTAGTGGGTAAATAAATATGTTTGAGTATACACAGGTTATATCAGGCAGCTCATGACACACTGACTGATCCAAATTTGACATGAAAGAAATGTTCTGTATAGAATTGAATTAAAACCATTGTGTCAAACTGATAAATCTATATAAGGAGTAAACTATCCCCATGTCACAATAGTTTGTTTTAGTTAGCTTTACTGCAGCAGATGTATCAGTAAGCTATTAGCAAGTAAAAAGTTTATTAAAAAAAAACCCTCATTAAACCCAACTCAGACTCAAATTTTAAAGCATCTGGTTTTAGTTTGGTGTCAAAGAGTTTTCAATTCAATTTGTATAACGATATGGATATGTAACAATAAAAGACTTAAAAACGGGACATTTACAATAGAAAGTTTGTATAAATCAAGCAAAATGGGGCAATTTCAACACATATTTAAATCTAAGAAAAATAAACTTTCCATAATAAACTTTCCATAACAAACTTTCCACAACAAACATGAGTGGATTGCTTAGCACAAAACTATTTCCTTTGCTAAAATTAATAACATACATTAGTAATGTACATGAATAATGGCCCAATATACATAAGAAACAGAGCGATTTTATAATGAGTCACCCTCTTTATCATCTGTCAGACAAATGCAAAGTGTAATTAACGTTAAAATAAAAATATCTTGAGATGGAATAATTTCTCTTTTATGCAAAAGGTTTGAACTATTCAACTTTACATCTATTATTGTAGAGCAGACATGGAATGTATTAAATATCCCAACAAATCAAATTATTAACGTTTTACCTCAATACAAACAACATGATAATCATTAAATCACTTTTCTGCCGACTAATGACTACCTTTAGCAATCCTGTTGTAAAATATAAAACAAGTATCTGCTAGTAATGTAAGATTTGTTCCTTTGGCAAAGTACACTTGTTGAGTATGAGGAGACTAAATATATACTAATAAAACACAAATTGAGGGTTCAGGGCATGACTACAGCAAGTCCTTCATTTTTGTGAGAGAGTTGTTAAAGTTTTGCACTGAACCCTCAAACTACGAAAACAAAAACTTCATTTGAAATAAGCCATACTGATTTTTCTCTATGGAGTATTTTTCATAATCAATACATAATAAACATTCTTTCCATATTCTGGAATTGTGAGAAGATTTCTGGCAGAATCGAAACATTGTTGAAAAACTAGAAATTACTTGTAAAAGGTAGTTCTTATTTATATAGTAAATCATATATTACTTATATTTAGTTGTTACAGTAGACTGGTTAAGTTTAGAAGCCATTTTGTTATGAGCTTCAAGAATACAAAATCAAATGGTTAAATAGGGAAAGAAGCAAGTTTAAAAATGATTACTCCCTTACAAAAAGCATTATTATGCCATTCATATCATATTGCACAAGTCCTGAATACAATTTAAAAGAAAACATTTTTGATTCTTCAGAATTTAATGTAATGCACCCTGGGACCTAAGCTGCCAACAATCCAGGCCAAGAACAATGCTATTGTAATTACAGAAACATGAAGAGATATTTGTTTGTACAACCTCTATCATGGTGGTACAGAGGGTAGTGTTCAACTTGTTAGTTTGAGGTCGCATGTTCAATACCCAGGCTGGGTCAAACTCATGTGATAGTTAGGGCTTCCCATAATGCCACTCTAGGTTACGAGAAAAGCAGTGCAACTAAAAATAGTCAGTTCAATGCTACAAAAGGTTAGCACTAGTTTGGGTCAGAAAACATCAACGCAAAACTGACAAACTGTAAGAAATGCAAAAAAAAACAAACCAAAAAATATCCTCTTTAGTGCTTAAGGTTACCAGTAGGCATTGAGGAAGTAAAAAGGAATCTAAAGCACAAAATTTAAAAACTAGAAATGACTCAATGCAAACAATTCAATCCTAGCATTATTGTGTCAATGCAATAAAATTGGTACTATGCGTTAATTGGTTTGATAAGATAAAATTACATTTAAAATTAGATAAAAAAACATAATTGAGGTATATATAACTCTCTGGCAACAAATTGACACAAACATTCTGGTTAACACTCATAAATATCAAAACATTTCAGAGGATGAACACAAACAATTCATATAAACTTATTGAACATTGAGTAAAATTTTTGTTTTTTTATAGGTAAAGTTCACAATAGGTAAAGGGAAGCAACTCAGATACAAAATTAAGAGCTATTTTACAACATGCTTGTTTTATAATCAAACTTAACAACAGTTAAACCTGCATTAATTCATGCTGGCATGGAAAGAATAAGCAACATTCTGATGGAAACTACCATTTTAAAAACCATTGTGATAAAAGGGGGAATTAGTCATTGTGAGAAAAATTCCCCCTTTTCCAAAATCTTCTTCAAACAGCTTATTTTACATCTTTTTTTGTGATTAAAATTAAATTGTGTAGAAAAACAATTGTTTTTGATGATAGTTTAACAACTACAAAAAAAAAGTTAACCTGAGGTGAGAGATAGCAGAGGATAATAACAGAGCACGAAGAGTTACACTTTCTATACAACATCTCAAATAAACCACTGTGACAAAAGAAATAATTGGTTGCAACAAACAATCTCTCCTTCTGTCACAGTAGTTTCTTACCTCTTCTACAGCTTTTACACCAGTTTGAATCAATATGACGAATAAAGTCACATAACGAAGTATGAAATAAGAGTAAATTATGACTTGTTCACTTCTTATAACTCATAAATATGGTAAATAGAAATATCCTAAAACTAAAAGAAATATCGCATGACATACCCTGTATCATTCAAAGTGCTTTAGCTCTTTATCCAAAGTGAAAAAAGATGCAGAAAATAATTGATATTGTGATATTTGTTTTCAAAATGCCCATTAAACTCCCGATAATAGTGTAGAAAGAAGTGTTAAATATTACAAACAATAATCTAAACAAGATCATCCAAAATATAGCACCTTTATCCATTTAATATTCATAGATGTAATATTTCAAGGAAAACCTTATCATTAAAAAGCCATACAGATGTATAGTTTACTGATATCTCGTTCCTGAATAAGTTGATCAGAGTAATTACACACATAACATCTTTTAATCATTGCAAAATCTCACAACAGAAATCCCTTTTATGCTAAGCTTAATTTTCCTTGCTTGGTTTATAGAGGCAAAACAACAATTAAAACTTATACAGAAAGCAAAGTTATATTGTTAATCAGTCCTTAATGATTTCTGAACTAAAAACAAAACCTCAGTCAATTGGATACTAACCATAAAGATTTGGTTATAACAAACAAATCAAGAGCCTGATCGATATCATATCACTGTATCTTGTAAATAAAACCTTTACATCAATGAGGAATCTGTAAGGTCCCATTTGTTAGTCCTGATTTGTGGGCTAGTTCACTCAAAAAAGAGAATTTTATCGGAAATAGCAATTTCTCCATTTACAAAACCACCATTGGTTTTGTTCTTTCTTCTTTGTCAATTTATATGTAAATACTTTTAATACACATGAATATACTTATTGTATTTAAAGCTATTTACTGCTGTTGTGTATATATGTCACAATAATAATTTGTACTATATAGAATATGCCACAAACAAAACCTATGATCAATAAAAATACAATTTTGATTATTCTCTACCCAAATACAATCTCATTTCTGTTATTGGAATCTTTCAACAAATCCCTCATATTGGAACTATCAACTGGTCTAAATTTGTTTTCTATGACCAAAACAAAAAGAGACAGAATTGTTGTGTATAAGAATAAAAACAGCTTAATAAGAACACCATTCATGCAGAAATCTTCAGTAGGAACATTCTGAATGAGTTGCATCCTGTACCTAGACAGCCTCAAACCAAATAACATTTCATACACTGTTTAACCCAAACTCCTCACAGTAATCTCCCCTTGCTACGCTACATCGATCACTGCCACCACAAGATTTTTCATCCAGATTTTGATGAAATTCAAAGGATGCTGTTTTGTTAAGAGATTACCGGATATCTCATTTAATTTAGTAACAATACCTTGTTGTATTGATTTCTGACCAGTTAAGTTGAAAAAGAATTGGGTTTTGTTTATAAATAAAGCACTAATGGATTACAATTTTTTAGTTTCGCCCCCATCTTGTTATGCCATTTTCTTTTCTAAGTAGGTGGTAATGTGACATCTGTGATGGCAGTGATCATCCCCATAAAGGGAGATCACTGTGAGGAGTTTGTGTTTAACCCACTGTCAAACAATAACGACATTTGACCAGTTTGTTGCAGAAGATATTGTGGGAAAAGGAGAAAATGCTTTAAAGAAGCAATTTTGCCCTTTCCCACAATGTTTCTGTCCTATCAGAAGATTATTTTTCAATTTCTTCACAATCTGAAATGTTGTCTGCAAACTCTTTCAATTTGGGACAGTCGAAAATTTGCCATTTGGTAAATGTTTAAGAGTGGTGGCTTATAACAATATTAAATGTAACAGCAGTACAGAATAATAAATGAAATAAATAAAATCCACTTCATATTATCAAGCTAAGACCACTTTGACAAAAGAAAGAGTGTAGATGGGATGCATAAACAATTTTTTGGTAAAAAAAAAAAAGAAATCGGAAAAAACAATATCCCTATCAGCAGTAATATCTAATTAGTACAACAAGCTACTTAATAAACACTACAACAATACAAGAAATTGACCAACATGTCCAATTTGTCTTTTTGAAACAAAGTTTTCTTGCATAAAAACTTTATGCCTATACCAAACGCAACATTTTCGACTGTCCAAAATTGAAAAAGTTTGCAGACAACACTTCAAAATGTGATGAAATTGAAAGTAATCTTCACTCACAAGAAAACATTGTGGGAAAAGGAGAAAATACTTGTTAAGAGCATTTTTCTCCCTTTCTCACTATGTTTTCCAGAGTTGTCTGCAACAAACTGGTCAAATGCTGTTATTGTTTGGTAATAGGTTAAACAAATGTAACACTAATCTACACATACTGTTATTCATCAATTTCCTTTTCAAACTCTTCATAAAATGGCATTTCACTTGACCTGCAGGAACTTAAAGATGCCAGTTTAAGAAAACTGCACTACAAAACTGTCTTGTATTCAACTTGTGGAATCAAGCAATCTTTAAGAAAGAGGGAAAATACCCTTAGAAGCATCTCGTTTTCCAACAACTCTTTCCGAGGCATTCATTGGCAGTCTTGTAAAACTTTGGCGTCATTTGGTAAAGGCATAAAAAGAAAACTATTAGAATTTGTTTGACACAAGTCCAATGCTCAACACACAATTCTAATTATCGATTTATTTTATTAAATCTGTTTATGTTCCTCATTCGGGTGGTGCTCTATCTCGTAATCCAGATGAACAAACGCTCGCTCGACCAACGGAAACTTTTCCAGCTTTTGTTGCAGTGTCTCCCCGATATTATGTGATTCCTTCAGGGACATGTTCTCTGGAAGGACTATATCAACCTCGACGAGGAAATTGTTTCCAAAGTGAAACGCTCGCACAGTGTCTATATAGATAATCTCTTGATGATGGTTCAGGCAAATCCATGTGATTTTACTGAGGAAATTTGGATCTGCTGTGTGGCCAGTTAGTAACTTGATTTGCTCTGGAAAAGAGAGGAGAAACCAGACATAGGAAATTTGGAACATAGAGAATAGATGGTTAATGTCCTGAATGGGAAATGTTATCGGGCAAGTCGCAGGAATATTATACGTTGAGCTGAAAGCAAATCGTATAATAATCTGAGCTGAGCCCAATGATCTTTCCTATTCTATTTAATCTGTTTCCTAATAAAATTCAAGTAAAAGAACAAACACAAATGAAAATAAGCCAAAAAGATCAATATCATGTGATGGTTAACAAGTAGAGAATGAGGTTTACATGACATCATGGTTCGTCTGCGTGTCGTCGCAGATTTCTCCGGGTTGACAGGACCGTTCTTGTTGAGAGAGGCATCGTTGGACGCCGAAATCATTTGGCTATGCGGGACATATAGAGAATTGACAGACTAGCGATCGTATAAAAAATTACGGACTAATAAGCGCGGAACGTCAGAAATGATTTCTCTTTGAAGTTGTTTCCCTTGTGTATATATAGTGTTATTACAGGTATTATGACATATACCCCTGTGGTTAGTGTTGGATATCACACATGTTATCGCCACCTTCTTATAGGTCTAAAATGGCACTAGTGAGAAGATAAATATTGATTAAATGGGCATGTTTATTTCCAATGAACAGGATTTCATAGCTGATCCACATCATAAAACCCCTACAGATAACATATAACAGCAGATGACAATTCTGGAGTACCATATAACAGCAGATGACAATTCTGGAGTATCATAATTTTCTCATAAATTACTTGAATAAACAGGAAACCTTGAAAAACACATTCCTCCATAATGTTGAAATTGAAAGCAACAGCAGATAATAAAAAATCCAAAAGGTTAATACATTTTCTGGTCGAAATGGCTTCAAATGACTTCTGCATCAAATATGAAAAATAATGAGAAATGATTATAGAGAAAAGGGATATGATTGATTATCCTTTGAACATTTTTAAACTTGAAATATCGTAAATAATAACTTATGGGACCCATCAAAAAGAAAATTCAGTTAACAAACAGATTAAAAGATAATAAAATCCTACTTACCATAGCCCGTTCTCCACCAGTTGATAAGTATATAAATACTGATTAAAATAGCACCCAACGGATCCACATACACAAACTCATACTGACTAACGCGCTCCGTAAAGTCACTGGATCCTGTGAAATATAAATACTGAATAAAATAGCATCCAATGGATCAACATACACAAACTCATACTGACTAACACACTCTGTAAAATCACTGGATCCTGTAAAATATAAATACTGATTAAAACAGCACCCAACGGATCAACATACACAAACTCATACTGACTAACACGCTCTGTAAAATCACTGGATCCTGTAAAATATAAATACTAATTAAAACAGCACCCAACGGATCAACATACACAAACTCATACTGACTAACACGCTCTGTAAAATCACTGGATCCTGTAAAATATAAATACTGATTAAAACAGCACCCAACGGATCAACATACACAAACTCATACTGACTAACACGCTCTGTAAAATCACTGGATCCTGTAAAATATAAATACTGATTAAAACAGCACCCAACGGATCCACATACACAAACTCATACTGACTAACACGCTCTGTAAAATCACTGGATCCTGTAAAATATAAATACTGATTAAAACAGCACCCAACGGATCAACATACACAAACTCATACTGACTAACACGCTCTGTAAAATCACTGGATCCTGTAAAGTATAAATACTGATTAAAATAGCACCCAACGGATCAACATACACAAACTCATACTGACTAACCCGCTCTGTAAAATCACTGGATCCTGTAAATTATAAATACTGATTAAAATAGCACCTAACTGATCCACATACACAAACTCATACTGACTAACACACTCTGTAAAATCACTGGATCCTGTAAAATATAAATACTGATTAAAACAGCACCCAACGGATCAACATACACAAACTCATACTAACTAACACGCTCTGTATAATCACTGGATCCTGTAAAATATAAATACTGATTAAAACAGCACCCAACGGATCCACATACACAAACTCATACTGACTAACACGCTCTGTAAAATCACTGGATCCTGTAAAATATAAATACTGATTAAAACAGTTCCCAACGGATCAACATACACAAACTCATACTGACTAACACGCTCTGTAAAATCACTGGATCCTGTAAAGTATAAATACTGATTAAAATAGCACCTAACGGATCCACATACACAAACTCATACTGACTAACACACTCTGTAAAATGACTGGATCCTGTAAAATATAAATACTGATTAAAATAGCATCCAATGGATCCACATACATAAACTCATACTGACTAACACACTCTGTAAAATCACTGGATCCTGTAAAATATAAATACTGATTAAAACAGTTCCCAACGGATCAACATACACAAACTCATACTGACTAACACGCTCTGTAAAATCACTGGATCCTGTAAAGTATAAATACTGATTATATAGCACCTAACGGATCCACATACACAAACTCATACTGACTAACACACTCTGTAAAATCACTGGATCCTGTAAAATATAAATACTGATTAAAACATCACCCAACGGATCAACATACACAAACTCATACTGACTAACACGCTCTGTAAAATCACTGGATCCTGTAAAATATAAATACTGATTAAAATAGCATCCAATGGATCAACATATACAAACTCATACTGACTAACACGCTCTGTAAAATCACTGGACCCTGTAAAATATAAATACTGATTAAAATACCATCCAATGGATCAACATACACAAACTCATACTGACTAACACGCTCTGTAAAATCACTGGATCCTGTAAAATATAAATACTGATTAAAATAGCATCCAAGGGATCCACATACATAAACTCATACTGACTAACACACTCTGTAAAATCACTTGATCCTGTAAAATATAAATACTGATTAAAATAGCATCCAATGGATCCACATACACTAACTCATACTGACTAACACGCTCTGTAAAATCACTGGATCCTGTAAAATATAAATACTGATTAAAATAGCACCTAACGGATCCACATACACAAACTCATACTGACTAACACGCTCTGTAAAATCACTGGATCCTGTAAAATATAAATACTGATTAAAATAGCACCCAACGATTCCACATATACAAACTCATACTGACTAACACGCTCTGTAAAATCACTTGATCCTGTAAAATATAAATACTGATTAAAATAGCATCCAATGGATCCACATACACTAACTCATACTGACTAACACGCTCTGTAAAATCACTGGATCCTGTAAAATATAAATACTAATTAAAATAGCACCAAACAGATCAACATACACAAACTCATACTGACTAACACGCTCTGTAAAATCACTGGATCCTGTAAAATATAAATACTGATTAAAATAGCACCTTACGGATCCACATACACAAACTCATACTGACTAACACACTCTGTAAAATGACTGGATCCTGTAAAATATAAATACTGATTAAAATAGCATCCAATGGATCCACATACATAAACTCATACTGACTAACACACTCTGTAAAATCACTGGATCCTGTAAAATATAAATACTAATTAAAATAGCACCAAACAGATCAACATACACAAACTCATACTGACTAACACGCTTTGTAAAATCACTGGATCCTGTAAAATATAAATACTGATTAAAATAGCACCCAACAGATCCACATACACAAACTCATACTGACTAACACGCTCTGTAAAATCACTGGATCCTGTAAAATATAAATACTGATTAAAATAGCATCCAATGAATCAACATATACAAACTCATACTGGCTCACTCGCTCTGTAGACACTGGATCCTGTAAAATACATATGGACACATCAAGTATCATACATTCCATCATTAATAGTCGGGCATTGCTACATAACTGAAATAATGTTGATGTGATGTAAAACCCATATAAAAAAAAAAAAAAGTATCATACATACAAATTCTCTTATTTCTATGAGCTTTATATTCTGTCACTTTATTTCAGTATATTTCAGTAAATTTGCAATGCGTAACTCATGATTAAAGGAGACAGCAACTTCTTTTTATGTTAAGCTTTATTCGCCAATCCAAGGTATAAGAGGGTCAAATTTGACTGCTGCTGGTCAATCAAGAAAGGCATTTTGTCAGTCAACAAGGAATGTTATAACAATAATCTATATTCTAACAAATTTCGAAGGTCTTGGAGAAGCAAAAGGATATCAGTACAGTGACTTATCATCCGAAGTTATTTTTGAAGGGGTGCATACATTACAAATTTTCTCAAGAAAGAACATGCAATAATAAATGTCTACATCATTTTTTTGTGCATAAGTCATATTCCAATTTTTCATGACCTCCAGCAGCATGAAAAGTCTCTATTCAAACTAAGCAATAAAAAAAAAAACTTCCTCATTATACCTTTAATATTTGGGGTTGGGTTTAAGGTTATATATGCTGGAAGAACATTTTTCATAAAATTAGAGAATTTTATTCCTTTCATTCACATATGAATATTGCTAACCAATTTACAAAAGGAAATGCTATTCTGTATCCTATAAAATTATCGTTTATTCACACTTTGAATTTGACTGGTCTTAAATTCCATACCAGACAATGGATTAACCCATTATTTAATGAGAATTCATTTTGCTGTATCTGCTGCATACGACTTTGAAAACTAATATGACATAAGAAAAACTTCTCCAAATGAGGAAACAGGGGTTGCAAAGTCAACAGCCGTATTGCCCATTTTGTCAGAAAGTCTTAACAGCCAAATTAATTATTTCTGAAATTGAGTTTACAGTTAAATTCCAGCTATTAGAAGTTGACTGGTCTTTTTTTTTTTTATATGGGTTTTACATCACATCAACATTATTTCAGCTATATAGGGATGCCTGACTCTTAATAATGGAGAAAGACCCCATACTCAACTGCCCATAAGGGCTGGTCAAGGTGGGGAGAGCCATCGGCATTCCGTAAGTCAGTCTGGAGACTGCCTCTCATGAAAATCCATATCCCTCTCAGGATCTGAACCCACGCGGAGACTGGTCTTATATGAATCAGGTATGTAAAACTATCATATGAACAAGAGCAGAAAAAAAATGGCAGTTACAGACGCATAAATCAAAATCAGATTTCTCAAACCTGGAAAAGCATCAAATAACTTTGGATAGGGGTACTACACTACTTTCCATCCAGGGTTTAGTGCAATACTATAATTAGAAAGACTTCCCTAAACATAAAGGATTTTTTATAGTCTTGGATTAATTTCTCTTTTTGCAATAAACATACATACCTATATACCCACATACAATCGCGATAATGTTGGATAGTACATCGTTTCGGTGATCTTGGGCGAGGGCCCGTACAGAACTACTCTGCCTGCCGAAACAGTAACATAGGAGGAAGAGGATAAACTTGGCAACTGAAAACACAAGGTGTAAATGTCAATTAGGGTAATTGGACTTATAATAGAATATCTATACTTCAAACTTCTGATTGTTAAACTCCTATATAAGTTGAAGTGATAACGGGGTACCAAATCATTTGTTCTTTATCTTTATGTATTTATATCCCAGACATTTATACGTCAAACTCTCACTCTATGGAACATTTTTATGAGGTCCATTGAACTAAAAGGTATAGAGATGCTACTGTATGTACCATTATGATTTCAAGCTCAATAACAAGAGCTAGTGATGGTTGGCTCATGCTACTGTATGTACCATTATGATTTCAAGCTCAAAAACAAGAGCTAGTGATGGTTGGCTCATGCTACTGTATGTACCATTATGATTTCAAGCTCAAAAACAAGAGCTAGTGATGGTTGGCTCATGCTACTGTATGTACCATTATGATTTCAAGCTCAAAAACAAGAGCTAGTGATGGTTGGCTCATGCTACTGTATGTACCATTATGATTTCAAGCTCAAAAACAAGAGCTAGTGATGGTTGGCTCATGCTACTGTATGTACCATTATGATTTCAAGCTCAAAAACAAGAGCTAGTGATGGTTGGCTCATGCTACTGTATGTACCATTATGATTTCAAGCTCAAAAACAAGAGCTAGTGATGGTTGGCTCATGCTACTGTATGTACCATTATGATTTCAAGCTCAAAAACAAGAGCTAGTGATGGTTGGCTCATGCTACTGTATGTACCATTATGATTTCAAGCTCAAAAACAAGAGCTAGTGATGGTTGGCTCATGCTACTGTATGTACCATTATGATTTCAAGCTCAATAACAAGAGCTAGTGATGGTTGGCTCATTTCTTTGAAGTCATTCGTTCATTAAGAAAGAAGACAAGAATGTGCCCGAAAAACTTTTGATAACCATACCCCATAATATTAAATATCGTACTGTGCAGAAAGATGTGATATCATTATATAAAGTTTATAGATTATTATACAATATATTAGGACATTGAATCACAAGAAATGAGATCTGTTTCTGTTTTCATGGATATATGAACGGACACAAGAACCCATATCACTGAAGTCATAAATTAACACATGATGGAATATGTTAACACACTACTTGTGAAAAAAAAAATCATGAAAACAAAAAGCAAAAGTGCTTGTGATATTTATAATTGAAAATTGTTTAAAGTCTCATACACACGAACTGATCACCCAATTACTGAGGGATGTACAAACTAAACTTTATCTCACTATACTTCATATCTTTAGTATAATAAATCCTTCACACTATACATACCAACAGTGCTTGCAGCGATTAAAATAACAACAAGGTTCACGGTGGGGACATTTCCCGATTTTGATGCGTAGGAGACCATAATCTGTATTGACTCGATCACAAGTTGGAAGGAAGCAAGGGACATTATCACAGACAAAATAACAATAGCGACGGGCTCAAGGCGGGATTTACCTGTAAGTACAAACATGTCGTTATTAATGGTCATAGGTGCGTCTGTGGCCAAGTGGTGAGAGTACTAAACTCGGTGGCACTAGATCTCTCTTAAACATATTTTATTCAAGGAATAAACATCATTATGTACATTACAAACAATTTAGTGAAACGGATTGTTTCATATATTTGTTAAGATTTCTCTTTCACTGGGTAAAATTCACTGGGTAAAAAGTAGGTTTTTACTTTGATGATATAGTAATCTTCCTTTTGACAAACAGAATTTTCCAATGAATCCACCCCACAGAGCACTACCCTTTTGAACATTTGACCATGGGAACTTACTCTATGACTTATTAACCAGACATTGAAAAATAACTGAAATACTGTTAACACAGTGGAAAATTTAAAATGACAAAAGTAAAAAACACCAACATAAATTGCAATATTTGACCCTTTAATTAATTCATCTAGACTATAATATAAATTTTTTTTATACATGTCTTTATTCATCAAACTGAGCCCTTCTTTTACAACAGTTTGCAGTATTACGAAAGTCATATATACCAAACTATTTTGTTGTCTGTACATCCATTGAAATTAAAAAACTTGCTCATCATATGTTAATTGCCATTTTTCTCAACAATTTCAATAGAAGTCTGGCAAAGGCTTTCTAAGTTATTCCTTTCATGGTTAAACCTTTACTCAAAAATACCACAGTGTGAAAAGTTTACTACATAATTCTTCAGGATCCACTTTGACTAATTGATAACTTGCTCTTAATGATTATTTCATTGTTTTGCAGCAATTGTTTCCACCGAATATAACATAAAAATAGTTTGTTTTTAGCGATTTTTTTGTTGTTGTCTGACATTGCTTTCTATTTGGATCACAACAACCGATGTCATTTGACATACCTATAGTATGAACATGTATATATTGATAATATAGGTATGTCAAACAACACTGGTTCCTATGATTCGGACCAGTCACAAATCGCTGTATGAGGAGACGGGTTTAATTCATTCTCACCGCCGGGGTACAGGTAGATGTTTCTCTGTTTCATCGCCCGCGACGTCCACCATATGATGATCCCAGACGCGAGATCCACAACCGAGTCCACCAAACTGGAAATGATCGAGATGGAACCAGACAGGGCCACAGCAATTGCCTTGGCAACCAGGAGAGCCTAAAAGAATGGAATCATATTAGCAATATGAAAAAACAGTCTCAATTTAAAACTAGAAACAATCGATCCCATAAAACAAAAGTTTCCTTGAAATGACCTTCAAATCATGATACTACCAATTGTGGGATTTGATTACCAATAGTGCTTGAACCTGTGCCCTTAAATGGGATTTTGTGACTTTTTTGTCAGTGGCTATGAACAATTTTGGCATATGTATAAATGATGGCTAAGTGGAAAACTTTGTTTAGTAGTTTTGCTCTTAGCCATCCCAATGATATCAGGATAAAAGACTACCAGATTCACTCCAAAGGACACTTTTGCGAGCAGTTCTGCACGTCTTTGTAACGTTTCATCCATTTCTTCTTGTTCTGTGGCATCTAACGTGTCGTGTTGAATCTCCTCAAACGCTTGAATCAGCTGATCTTGCTCTTTATAATAGGATCTGTTAAAAAAAACACATTATCTGTTGTTTTTTTTGTTTAATTAACCATTTCTCTTTTTAAAAGAAATACATATACATGCATCTTTCATTTTTTACCTTTTCTTAAAATATTTTCTCTCCTTTGGAATAACATATTATCTGCTATTTTTGTTTAAAATTATTTCTCCTTTTATTTAAGAAATAAATAAAATTCATTTTTTAGCTCTTCTTAAAATATTTTCAATCCTGACTAGGAGTAATATTCTATCTGCTTTTTTTACTTAAATCATTCCTCTTTATTTAAAAAATTACAAACATTTAGTTTTCGCTGAAAATCTTATCTATCCTGTAAGGAAATAACTTCGGACACTTTCTAAGGAATACTTACTTAGATCTTGAATTATACACTTGAAATGGCCTTGGAACACTGTTGAACCTCTTTGATTATGGTATAGGAGAGGATTATTTTAATGGGATTATGTACAGAGACAATATACCAACCTAATTCTTTTCCTCAATTTCTTGTCTTCTTTGTGTTTTCCGTGTTTTTTCTCAGAGAAGATTTTTACGGGAGTTTTCCACTCTTCGGATCCCTCTTTTCGTGCTGAAATGTGCGTAGAAAAGGTTTATTGAATGAATGAGGTTTTAAAGGGGCTTGTTCACAGATGTGAAAAAATTCGGAAGTTGAAAATCAATTTCTTTAAAACTGCACACCAGCTGTACTGTTATATGATATGCTCTAAAGAAGAGTAATTGGAAGCAAATTAAGATGGTTTTTAATTCTTTAAAGTGCATATACAGTGAATCAACATGTATTTTAATACCAAAGTGTGAAATTACTTTTGAGATCTACTTCATATAGACGGTACATGCTTAGATAAATTGACACTCCTAAATTAATCATGCTTTCAATAGCTACTGTTAATTGTATATCAAACATTGTATATCAAACATTGTATATCAAACATTGTATATCAAACATTGTATATCAAACATTGTATATCAAACATTGTATATCAAACACTGTATATCAAACATTGTATATCAAACAATAAGTTCAAAAACTGTATTGTTTCTATTTCGACTTTGAAATTGTCTAGTCTGTAAACAAGCACCTTTAAGGTACCTCGACAGCTACGGTCATTTTGTCCTGTGGATAAGGTTTATGAATTAATCAAATGAAGATGCTTTAGGAATGGAGGAATATGAAAGCAACAGAAGACAGCAGATATAGAGTTATAGGTTAGAAGCCATGGTGACAAAGTCATAACTTTGATTGTTTCAAAACCCATTCTCTATTTTCTTTAGTAGAAATTGATGAAAAGAATTAGCCATCATCTAGGGTAAGGTATCTATCAAATACATGTACATATACAGAAAAGCGTTTAGATTTAGATGCATTCATGCTTTTGAGTGCTTACATGGAAAATCTCAGTCCATGTATATACATAGTTGTTTGATTGCATGCTGACGCACCTTGCTGGCATCATGTGATTAGAGTATTGAGCAATTTCCTAGTCCAGGTCATTACCCATTTAGATGATTTTGCATGATAGAAATAAATGGTCATTGTTTACAAAAAAACTTTTCAAACAGTTAACTTTATCTGCAAGATACACATGATATGTCTAGATCAAACAGTTATGTATGTGCTTTAGAAAGGTATCTTTAGCCTTCTATCACTGAAACTTTATATATCTGTGTTGTTACTTATATTCAACGATGTCATTTTATTCTAAAAAGATTTAAATATTGTTATGTGAGATAGTCACATTAAATGATGCGAAACCAAGAATTATACTAGAAATAAACCTACAGTCACACAAAATCTTAAACTACCAGAACTTAACAGCACCTCTATATTGGTAACATTTAAAGCATTGCTGTTTTGTGTTCATAATGATTTATCAACAACAAATAATCTACCATTATAAACACAAAACAGCAACATCTTATCTCTCTGATAAAATAGTATGATATACCCGCTGACACAGACATATTCTACTTACAGGCGAGAATTTCTCCGTTGCTAGGCGCCACCTCAGTGATGGTGATGTGGGAGTGGTCTCTGGAACGAATATTCGTCATGGAAACGTCCCGTCGTCGTCCCAACAGGTAGCTCTCATCCGGATCCTCATACCCCTACAATACAAATCATTTGATTGTGGACTGTCCAGTGGGAATTTACACATATTCTCTTACACTTATCTATATATTGTGATATTGGTGAACATTTAAGCTTTGGGAACTTAAGGCATTGTTGAGAACATGAGGGTATATGAATAGACATCACAACTGATCAGTGGATGCCAGTGTTTTTAACTGATCCAATCTGTTTGTGTCTCTGAAAAGTTAATTTGCTTGTTTCGTCACAAAATAATTGATGAACCTTTTGGATTAATATGATGAATTTTACACAGCTTATTGTTGAGAAAGAAATAACAATAATTAATTAATCTTTGGCATTAAGAAGATGAATTAAAAAAAGAAGATAAAAGTTTTCATACGGGAATGGTTATATTCCAATAGGTACTCAGCGACTGACTTCTCCGGATTCCCTTCAGTCCGTCTGTCTCTGTTGCGACCACATCTTCGTCAACTTGTCTCGTGATGGAACCATCTTCTGATTTTGAATCGGGAGACGAGTACATCTTTAACTTCACATCCTCTTTTCCCGTCTTGTCATTTCCGAGGTTATACTCCGTCTTTTTGGAAGACATTGTGATATTTGCTTTATATTGTTAGATGTTGTACAAGATAAACCCCATTTCAGATCTGAAAAATAACAAATAAAATGCAATTTTCCATGTTTTCAATAACTGTTAAAAAACTAAAATCTTGAGTAGACATCAATTACAATTACGACAAGTATGGGGATATAAGTGCATGCCAACTCTTAAAGCCAGAATTTCAACAACAAAAATGCAAAACTGGGTAAAATAAATATAACTTTAATATTTTAGAATATGTTTAAACAAAGCGAAACATCACATCATCATGACAGAATAACACCTGCACTATTTATTAGCGATGTTTAAAAGTTCTGATTAAAGAAACTGTGTAGCACACAATTTAACTGCATTGTTTAAAAAAACAATGAGCGCTTGGATAAATGAGTGGCGATCACATGGTTAGAAAAGTCTTGTGATACACAGTTGAAATACTGTCATTTATCAACACCAATAATGCGAACGTTTAAAATAAAGAATTTCTCAGATTTCATTGTTCCCCAACGTTTTACAATATTATAATAATTCTTTGCTAGCCTTGTTTTATTGCTCATTGTTTAACAAACCTTATCATCTTCCCTTTTTTAAAAACATCATATGAATATGTTACCATCTCAGTTACTCTTTTAAAGGGAATTAAAGTATTTTTATGTTAATGTCAATTATTCAAGTTACACAAGTTTATCATAAAGGAGCGCTATTATGGCTTAAAATGCTCATTTGTTATCAACCCAATTAAAAAGCAACAGCTAATGACAATCAGTGATAATGAAATTTTTGGCTTCTCACATTTTGAAACCACAGCAGACAATGACTGGTAATAACGAAGAGTAGAAACCAATATGACAATCAGTGATCAATAGCTTATTAGCTTTTTAACACAACATTTCCTAGATCTCCCCAAACAGTTCTTTTGATATAACAGGGCTTTTTATCGTTATATCAAAGAGGCCCATAAAAGGCACCTTCCAAATTGAAAATTTCTATAAAATCATGCAGTTTTCCCTAAGATTCAAAGTCAAATCAACTTTTTGGTATTTTAATTCAGCAATATCTTAATACAATTTTCTTAAAGTCAACAGACTTGGTCCTGTTCCCATTTCAAGGAAAAAGGCACTGAATAGGTATACATGGTAAGTAAAAGATAAGTAAAGGTAAAAGAAAATAATAAACCTTCTCCAAAGTGAACAACAGATATAAATAAATCCACAAAAAAACCTTCCTAAATTATCATAAAGTAAGCCACTATATATTTACGCGGGGTTATTTTATACCGTTTGTTCCCTACAGACCTAACACAACTATTTAGTCAAATTAGACATCAACTCATCAATGCATAACCACAAACACTCATCCTTTCCTCAAGCTTTACAGCAAATTAAAACACACCCAACAAAAATGTAAAGGAATCAGTGTGACAAAAGAAGAAATGGTTAATGAATAGCAATAATTTATTTTTTTAATAATTTATAATTACAGTGTCTCTCTGATATCTCAACACCAATGCTAGTTTTTCGATATTCCTATTGTTATTAGTCTGTATTGTTCTCAATGCAGAACAGTTATGAAAGGAAATGTATTAAAGTGTTTGTCAGACCGTCATGGGACCTCTAATGTAAAGGGAAACAAATTTTTTGTGAAAATTAATTGTGGTAAAAGAATTTATTGCTCAAATAATGAATTCCTCCTTTTTCAAATAATGTTCCCTCCCTTTATAAAGGTATAAACTCCCATTCTATTTTGAAATAAAATTGTTCTCTGCATATTTGTTCAATTTTCTACAATAAAAATGTTGATGTAAGTGAAGCATAAAAAAGAATCGAACAAACATTCATTATACCATTGTATTAAACCCTTTCTCTATTGAAAACATCACATGGCTAATTCTCCTTTATATACATGTAAATGGGAGATCACAAACATCACATGGCTAATTCTCCTTTATATACATGTAAATGGGAGATCACAAACATCACATGGCTAATTCTCCTTTATATACATGTAAATGGGAGATCACAAACATCACATGGCTAATTCTCCTTTATATACATGTAAATGGGAGATCACAAACATCACATGGCTAATTCTCCTTTATATACATGTAAATGGGAGATCACAAACATCACATGGCTAATTCTCCTTTATATACATGTAAATGGGAGATCACAAACATCACATGGCTAATTCTCCTTTATATACATGTAAATGGGAGATCACAAACATCACATGGCTAATTCTCCTTTATATACATGTAAATGGGAGATCACAAACATCACATGGCTAATTCTCCTTTATATACATGTGAATGGGAGATCACAAACATCACATGGCTAATTCTCCTTTATATACAATGGCGGTCACAACTGGTCCAAATAGACATCAACAGCAGAAAACAATTATTAAGGTAGAATACCCATAATGCACCAATTTGAAACATTTTCTTTCATCAGATTACTTCAGTCTTTCTCGGCATACATCGGTCACGGCCAGAACTATTTGGTATAATACGAATAGTTCCGGCTCAGACCGATGTAAAACGAGAACAACCAAAGTAATCAAACAAAAGAAAATGTTTCAAAAACGAGGATTATGGGTATTTTAGCTTTAGTAACAATATTTATGTGATTATAGGTAGAGTACAAACCATTGTGACAACAGGAGGTAGTGCGAGATTAAAAGTTGATCAATTTCTTCTTTTGTCATAACTGGATAAGTCTAGGACAAACAAAGAGGATGCTTCACTTATTTCATCACTTATATCAATATCTCAATTGGCTCTTGTTTATTTGTATTTCTTTTATTTGCCAATTCCCTTATGACTGAAAAAAGTTTGCATCAAACCTTTCGAAAACTTCTCAATTCATGAATACAAAACAAAATATTTTAATTAGTTCTTAAGACTTAGACAAAATTCTTCTTATTAGGCTCAAAACCCCCCCATCAGAAATGAGAGAAACTGTCTTACATTTCTAACAAGTACAAGTGATTAATTTCTCTCTGTCATTCAACTTTGTTCACTTAATTGTTATCCATTGTTACATATATAACAGTACATAGTATTTCCTTGGACTTTGTCACAAAAACTTGTTAAGTTGACCTATTTAACCCCATCTCGTAAATACTCTTGTTTAAACCCATTTAACATTGTAAGAAACATTTGTGACAAAAGCAGGGATTACTTATGGTGAAAAACTTCTGATTTTGTCACAATGGTTTCTACCCAATTATATCGCATAGGAAATGTTATTTTTCATCTTTTTTTTATCAGTTTTTGCTTCACCTTTTATCTTTGATAAGTCCAAAACTGTACCTAGAGGTTATGGGTTAGCCTAGTTTAATTTACACACCTGTTTCCTCCATACAGACCTATTTACTCCATAACAATGATTTTGAAGGGCCTATCTCACAGATTTGGATTTTAACTTATTAAAATAAATCATCACACAAATATAACCCATAAATGATCATAAAGAACAATTTTGATATGAAATCCCTGTGTGACAATAGAGTGTTCATATTGTCACTAGGAACCTTCTATTGATGCACAGGGATGGCAAAATCAATTGTCCATATTGCCCAGTTTGTCCAAAGACCTTAGTGGACAAGTGAATTTTCACTGATATTCACTAAACAATTATTTTTACCGGCAAGTACAGAAGAAGATTTGGAATTTACGGACTAAATACTTTGGATTAAAATCAGATTGCGCCAACCCTGTTGCACCAATTTGAATTAAAAAAATGCACACACAAATATAGAGGTTTGAAACAAAACTATTGGTACCAAGCAGAATAAAGATGATCCCTGGAGAAGGGAGAAATGGCATTTTGCCTCTTTTTTTCAAAATAATTAAAAAAAACTGGTAGATCTATAGGCATTTCTCACAAATTATGGAATAATTTGGTTAATAATGGACTGGCTCCAGGCAGATAAACAAAAAGTTGATTTACTATTGGTAGTGTTGTGAATCCTGTTGTTAGTGTTGTGAATCCATAACTATTTCCAAAGTGGTGAATTAATTTAGAGTACACTAGCATGATATACCGGTACAGTCGTTGGATTGTGACTTTTATGGGATTTGTGATTCTAATGATATTACCAAGTGTTTTATCGACTTTATTACAAATACCTGAGGCTTCAGAACAGTTACTTGGTAACTCAAGATTAAAGTCACTTCAACAGTGTCCTAAATATAAGTTATCCTCAAATCTACAAATCACATCCGCCCCAACTATAGCTGAGTGCATTAATGAATTAAGTAATCCGTAATTTGTCCCTTACTTTTTAGGATTTAAACCCATGTTAATACAGCAGATGATGATATTATTCAATACCACACTATCAGTCAAGAGAGAATGCTTACCATGGGCAATGTCTCCTTTTCTCACACTGGTTTATTAATTGATCTGGTTCAGACATATCAAAGCAAGTATATATCAGTGAAAGGAGAATTAAGAAATCATTATATCAGACATAAATATTACCTATTAAGATCAATTTCTTCTATTTACCAAATAGTCGAAACTAAATTTAAAAGAAAAATGTGAATGAATGGTTATAAATTCATCTTAAACTCATATCCTCCACTTATTCTTTGAATTTGGACCACATCAAACATCCTCACAGGTTGACAACCTTATCCCTTTTCCTCATTTGCCTGTCTTAACTCACCTATAGAATGGGATTTTAGAAATCATATGAAAGCCATTGGTTACTTAAATTAGAGTTTAACCCCATTTTCAACAGTATTTCAGTCATATCTCTGTGGTCAGAATGCCGATACATGACATAGTATTTATTTTACTCATCATTGCTCTACAATATCCTTTCATGCCACTGACTGCTTTCCCACATGAACATTATTGATCAATGGTGAGAGACGTATAAATCAGGTTGCATCAACATGAAAGACTACCGACTCCTACATTTGTCACAAATATTTCTTCACAAGACAATGAAACCAATGCCAGTTCATACTTTATTCTTCTTGTCTGCTTTTACTTTAAAGTTTGACAGGTGACAAATTCTAATAGGTCTAAAAAGAGAAAGTGTTAGCTATAACATACCTCGGGGTTGGACAGAATAATCCCAAAGCTAATTATCATTCATATCAATGCCTCTAACACATTAAATTAGAACAACTGAATTCATTAAAAAAAAAACAGCCCTTTTTTGAACAGCAGATATTGTTACGGGAAATGATATTATAACACTGCACATCTAACAAAACAAATTCAGAATACACCTCAGGGTGGCGAAATCTGAATTTGATTTACTTGTGCTGGTATGTAAATACCAAATCTTTTTCTGCACTTGTCCGTACAATTTCAAATTATTTTTCCTTTATGGCTTTTGAACAAGCTGGGCAGTACAAACAATTGATGTGTCCACCCCTGCATTTATAGGCTTGCTTTATACATCCATAAAGTTTATGCAAATCTTTTATATATCAACACACCTTAAACTGTTATTTCATATAGCGATGGTTCAATGCAAGACTATAGTAAGTGCTTCCCAAACACTTTAGTCTTGCATTGAACCCATGATATGTATGTGTAATGCACTTTAAGTCTTGCAATAGAAGAATTCTGAAACAAATGTGACAACAAAAAGAAATTGCTCATCCCCTGCTCCTTTCATAATAAAGGGATTTAAGTTATAAATACAGACAGCTACTGTCAATGTTGACCAGTTGTAATATTTTATATAAGAGAGCTGTTTGAATAAATCAAAACAAATTTTAAAAGAGAACCCAACTTTCTTACTGGACTAGACAATAACTTCAAACTTTCTTTAAAGTTTATGTATTTGTTCAACAGGTTAAATTGGAGCTTTACAATGTTTTCAACAAAAAAGCAATAAAGAAATAATTGAGGGAAATTCTCCACTTATAAATCTTATAATTAATTAAATATCTAGTTTAATAAGTTCATAATTATGCTATTTTTGATCAGCATATTTGGGGAATGTAGTTATATATTCAACTTAAAGTCAAATGCCCTTGTCCAATCTGCACATATCGTGACAAAACATTTACTAAGGTTTGGGTAAGGTAAGGATATGTTTTACCCCCAAAATAACTGGGTTTACAGGCTTTTAACATACTGACAATTACTGACAATTTTGCCTCCAATGCAACATATAGTAAACTAATAAGAGAATTCTCCTACAAGGCAAATTATGAGTGAATGTATTTCACACTTCTTTTACATGTGTAATTGTGTATTTAACCCATTGTGACAATAGCTAAATAAGTATGGGGATAAAAATGATTTTTTGTTTTTGTTTTGATGGTTTAATAGTTTAACATATTTAAACATCCATTAGTTTTGCTGGTTGTGTTTCAGGACATAACTTTTTCGAAGGTTTGCAATATTTTGATATTTGGGTTGGGTGTACGGATCTTTGAAGTAATGTTACTACCGTGTCTGGGACCAGATATCAGCCACAAGACGTTACAACATCGTATCTATAATATGGATCTATGTAACTGAACAGTCATAATTAAATAAACCAATACCAATAATTAGCAATTAAAAACAATATTTTAAAAAGGGATAATTCACCCTGCATTAAACTATACCATATCATTGAGGTGTGAAATTCGACCACCATACATTCCCCTGTTAGGCGAATTCTCTAATTGTTTTATCATGTTTCATTGTAGGCGAACTTGTCAGGAGGCGAAATTGTCAGTGGACGAAATCTCTGTAAATTAAAAGTCAACTTACCACTCACACAATAAATATGTTGGAACATAAAACATCAGAGACGTTTGTAATGTATACTTGTTAACGGTGAAGATAAAGCTATGTTTAGTAAATAAATGAAGGGGGCATTACCAAAACCAGCAGCGATTTAACGATAAATTCGTTTGTTGTGCCTGTCAGATGATTTACATTCGATCACGAGAGGCTTGGAATACTGTATACAAAGCGTCTGCACGACAACAAAAGTAAACAGCACCAAGATGGTTGTAATAATTGGTGTAAATAACTTTATCGGCTGCATACCGTTATGAGCAAGTAAATGTTTTCTGTTCTTTATATAGTATTGATTTAATTTAGCATATGACACTTATTTTAGCATGACGACTTAATGGGTTTTAATGTATTGTTATTGGTTTTCGCGCTAAGAATTCTCTAAAATATCAAACGCATTTATAGGTGACAGAAAGACGGCTCAATGAGAACGTTACTTTTATTGCTGAGAATAACTTCAGATTTTTGAAGAGAACTCATTTGTGCATTGTTTATAGTCATGATCCTCATTGCCTATATATTTGTTACAACCCACAGGGAGAAAAATCATAATAGACCTTTATTAACACTATATGTGTATATATAGTGTTAATAAAGGTCTATTATGATTTTTCTCCCTGTGTTACAACCAAGCTAGTTAACCTCTGAAAGGCACAAACACCCTTGATCAGTGGAAAACACTGTACAACATACATAGTCAAATAATCAGTTGTGTTGTCTATTTATATACCTGCATGTTCTCAATGCATTGGGTTCCCTTATTTCCATTAACGTTCCACAAACGTAACTAACATATTTTCTAATTCAGTGGAGGAGATTTATTTCATAGTTGATAATGATATAAAGAATTGCAAATTGCTTTGTTGGTATATATTGATAATGATGAATAGGTTGCATACCTTATGCAATGTTTTCCTTAATTAAGGATTGGAGAAGGAAGGTCAGTAGAACTGTTTAGGAGGCAAGGGTAATCTGAGATGGCCATTGGGCCTGAAATTATCTAACCGCTTTATTTTTTACCATTTGGCAAATTTGGGCCAGCCAGAAAAGGATTTGAGGCTGTCAAATCTACCTGCAGCCACCTCTTAAGGAAAACCATGTTAATGTATACATTTGTTCTTACAGATGACCAATTAGAGATGGTTGAAAGTTACTTTCTGGTGATCTGTGTCACATTTGAACAGGAGATTGCTATCAGAGAGTTGTTTGAGGTCAGAGCATGGGCATACAAACAAGTTTGCAAGTACCAAGGTCAGTAAGTAAAGAAATTATGTCGTTAGTCAAGCTTTCGGCCATATACAGGGTTCAATGAAAACATAAAGTCAGGTTTTCACTCAGCCATGTAAAAATAGAAGATCTATAACAGATGTTATAAAATGAAAAGGGATCATTTTTATCTTGATACAAGCAAAGACCTAAAAACACCTTTAAATAAACCAGCTTTGTGAACTGACAAGATATACTCTTTGCTCCAGTATAGACACTTTTTTTCTATTCCTAAATATCTCAGTTGGTCCCATTTTGAAAAAAGGATTTTAAGTTTGAAGGCTTACTTGGCTTATGTTAGTTCCAAAGTCAAATCAACCTAATTAATTTGTCTCTTTTTATAGAACAATTGTCTATATGTAGGAAAGCACTCATTGGCTTGGAAAGATTATTATGTACTGTTGCTGAGAAAGTATCTGGATACATGCATTGGCAGTCGCAATATTACTGATACTAACTACAAAGCAAATCATTACATAGAAGTGACAAAAGTTGATCTTTTATATTTTTCTAGGATTTTGAGTATGATCACTTTTAAAAAATGGTTTAATTCCAGAGGAAAGTGTTCATGTAGAAAGTTCCACACAAACCATTTGGACAGAGACCCAACAACTAGATGGCATCACTGAAACTACTAGAACTGAAGCTCAACATCTGCATACATCACACACAGACACTCATCAAGATGACGTCACCAATGATACTCAAACAAGAGATGATACTCCAAATGAAACAGTGCAGACAAACTTTCATCATCAAGATGGCACCCCACAAAATCTGGACACAATAACTGATGTCTCTAAAGAAACTCAGACAAGTTATGATACTCTGAATGAAACAATGCAGACAGGTTTTCATCAAGATAACACCCCACAAAATCTGGACACTGAAGATGATGTCTCTAAAGATACACAGACAAGAGATGATATTCCAAATAAAGCAGCATGTACAGCTTTTCATCATCAAAATAACACCCCACAAAATCTGGACACAAAAGATGATGTCTCTGAAGAAACTCAGACAAGAGATGATACTCCAAATGAAACAGTGCAGACAGACTGTCTTCATCAAGATTATACCCCACACAATCTTGACACAAAAGATGATATGTCTAAAGATAATCAGACAGGACATACTAAGGGTGTAGATAATACTCAAAAGGATACACAGAGGAGGATTCAATATCAAGATTTAGATTATATCCCACAATATCTTGTCACTGAAAATATGACATATAGAGAACCTCACTCGAGTGAGGGTTTAGAAACCACTGGACAGTCTAACATTATTCAAAATCAGACAGATAAATTTGTTTCAAATGGAGATAGCAAGAGATTAAAACCAAATTCTAAAGACACAAGTTCAATAATACTAGAATGTAATAGTTTTGATAGCAGCAGGGGTGCTGCTGATATAGGTGATGGTAAAGCAGATGTGATTAAGCAGTCTTATAGTGACAATTCAATTGCTTCTGTAGAGAATAATTTAGAATTGACTCTTACATCATCCCAAGACTCAGATGTAAGAGCAAATATGAAAAAAGAAAAAGATGTAGTTATACCGTGCAGCAAGGCTAATACTGAGACAGATCATTTGGGTAGTTATGAAATTTCTCCTGAAACACCAAAAGTTGCTTTTAGGGATGAAGTCATTACAGTTGAACCTTTTAAAGCTTTAGACAGTAAAGGTCTCAAAAATATCTGTTCTCCTTATAATGATTCGTCCGAGAAAACAGTACGGAAAAAAAAGGGAAATACATTAAAAAGTTCTTTGTTACACCCGACATCCCTAAGACATAAAAGTGCTGCATACAAAAGAAACAGTGCAAAGGACAATAACGAAAGCAAGTTTCAAAATAATGATCAACCAATAATTACATCAAAGAAACCCATTTTAAGCTTAAGCCAAATGAAGATTCCAAGAAAAAGTGTTAATGAAAAGACTAAAGATTATGTTTTGTTACCAAAGAAAGAAAAGACAGTGAATGCATCATCAAATAAGACAAAGGAACATTCGACTTTCATAACAGACAGGAAATCAGCTGGAATAAGGGAAAGTAATGCTTCCCCAAAACACAAAATTGTTGGGAAGTCTCAGCAATCAAACAGGTCAGCGGTGCATAATACAACTCCAGGTAAAAGCTCTAAAACATTACAAATTAAATCTTCTGAAGGAATTCCCAAAAGGAAATTGAAAAGGAATGGTAAAGTAGTTGACAAAGACCTGAGCTCTCTGAGATTTGACAATGCTTTAAAGTCCCAAATAGATAGTCTGAAAGGAGATGTAAAAGCAAAGGTTCTTGAGGTGTTTAAAAGTGGAACTTCTGATACGAAGGTTTCAAACAGTTTCGAATGTTTTTATTGTCATCGGTTATTTTCAAAGAAAACTTACTTTGTCAAACACATACATAGACATACAAAGTGTGAGTTTGATTGTCCAGAGTGTGGTAAAAAATTCAAAAATTTTCGTAACATGAATGCACATCGTTTTCAGCGCTCAAGTAAGAAGAGATTTTCTTGTGATATTTGTAATCATGAATCAAACACGGCCTGTCTACTCAGAATTCACAAAAAGACCGTCCATCCAGCCATTGACACATTCTTTTGCCATCTCTGTCCAAAAGTAATTCGAACAAAATCATACCTGAACATACATTTGAAATTAACACATGGTATTTATGATGGAAAATATGAGTGCCACATTTGTGGAAAGAAATCTAAACGCCCTAAACTATTTCAAAAACATTTAGAAACTCACAAGAATCCAAGGGATGACAGACAGTGCCAAATTTGTGAAAAGACTTTCAAGTCAGAAAAGCAATTACGGAGCCACATGAGGGTTCATGAAGACAGGAAGCATGTTTGTAATGAGTGTGGGAAAAGCTTTACAACTGCATCAAAACTAGCCGGACACAAGAGAACGCACACAGGAGATAAACCATTCCAATGCACACAGTGTGACTACAAATCCACACAGGGAGGGAATCTTAGAAGTCACATGAAAGTTCATCAAAGATATGGAGAAAACAAAGGTGACAGTACAAAACCCAAAGGCAAACCAACAAAGAATGATACCGCTGAGGACATCAAATTCAACACAGATCCTGTTAATGGACCCATAAATGATCACCAGAGCTGGTACAACAACAAACAACCCTTCCACCAAACTCAGACCCCAACAGTTGAACCATCTGTAGGGGGATACCCAGGACAATCGATGATGTATACAGATCAAGGTCAAGTCAACCATCACTATGGTGACGACATAGGTTGCCAAGGTGACCATCGCTATGGAGACCAAATGAATTTTAACGGTCCGAAAGGCGTTCCTGTAAACCCCGGGCCTGACTCCCAGTCACAGATGTCTGGGATGTATGCGGCTGGGATGGGGGAGCAGGGAAATCGGTACCAAGGAATGCTCTATAATCACGTGGACGTTTACACAGACACTTACGCCAATAACCAGTATTACAACTCTATGGACACGGCGTCGTATGTAGTCCAGTCTGATAACACAGTTACAAACACCGGGCACATGGATGTTATAGTTGACAACACCATGAAGCCATTTACTGTATCGAACGCCGAACAGGTACCCAATATACATGATATATATCAACAACAATCTAGTCAAACAATGCAGCAACAAAATTACATTCACCACCATCAACAACAACAAAACCAACACCAACACCAACGATATCAACAGCAACAAACTCTCCAAGAACACCATCAACATCACCAGCAGCATGTTTTGTATCCTCTTTCTGGAACCGGAGAATCGGTCAAAGCACATACAAATGACGGCCATAGTCTATATGGAGACTCTCAGTGCTACACCGACCTGGGTGAACATTCCAGCACAACAAACTATCCAGATCCGAACACTCTCGAGTCAAATGTGTGTCACAATGATGGACAAAATCAGGCATATGGTACAGATATATCGAAATCCAATTTTACGAATCCAAATGTACGAATTTTCCTGGGATCGGAGAGTGGACTGGACTCTCTGAATTTTGCCCCATACCCTGCAGTTGACCAGAGCATAACGGTTCAATACAGCGAGAATGTTCACCAACAAGGCTATGGCGACCATATGCGAGATCAAGAGACTTACACCGAACTCCAACGGACTCGCTTTCCGAACGTTCCTACATCAGAGATGTCTTAAACATGTTTCGAGGGTTCAGTGTAATGCTCTAGTAAGCACTTCATGTTTGTGATGTCCTTACTACTTGTAATGAACACTCTGTGTGTCCTGCATGGATAGTGAAATATAACACGATGCTACTAGCCTAGTACTGGTGCATCCAGGAAATCCGTTACAGAATTAAAACATGTTGGTACGGCATTGACGAAGAGGGCCCATATGGGACCTTTGTCATTAATATACTATAACTATTTATAAATCACTCAGTGAATGATCAGTACATTTATTAGTCGTGGAGTATTTCCAGAGTAATGTCTTTTGTTGGTTGTGGTGTCGTTTGATTTTGGTCTAAAGCTGTTTACAGCTGATGTTAAATAAACATGTATGTTTTGTATTTATGTTATGCTTGATGTAGATTAAAGTTGCGTTTGAATACATTGTATATTAAAACGGTTAAGAAACGATTTGGTTTGAATTCCATGTTTTTTTTTGACGTATTTATTTATATTAAGATAGCTTGGCCAAAGCGAGCTGCGTTGCCCACTTGATCTTCAGAGGTCCCGAGTTCAATTTCCAAGGGTTGACCAGTAATGCTCTATCCGAAGGTGTGGCTGGTCCAAATTAAAAGAAATAATGGAAGACAACATAACGCGATAAAAATTAAAGGCTTTATCTATAGATAAGATAGAAACTTTTGGGGGGTTCCGAATATAGGTGCGGAAAAATGAGTTGTAATATGAGATGCAGGGATTAAACAAGTGCATATGCACTTACATGCAACCTCCATTACTTACGATGAAGTCGATTTGAAAAGTACACCGAGCCCCATGTTGAAATAAAATGATGTACAGTTTAAAACGACGCAAATATCCTTACACGATGCATTCTTGGCTTAAGCCGTTTACTCAGAGACAATCTGTACTCTACGCTGATCACTTTACATGGAGATGTCGGAGTCCAGGGCTAAGTATAGTTAGACAAGGAAGTAAACGGTGCAGAAATACACATTCTTTCAGTTTGGGTAAGGCTGACATAAGGCGACACAAAGGAAATATTTTGTTTTTCTAGTTCCGTATTTACGTCTGTTGTAGCTTTCAAATTGGACAAGTCACACGGTGAAATGGGTTAACCATTTTTAAATGGCTTGTGCTGGAATGGTTAACCCCTTATAAGATGGACTTTTACTTGAATGGGCTGACCCTTTTAGAAAGACTTGTGCTAGAATGGGTTAATCATTTTTAGAAGGACTTGTACTTAAATGGGTAACCCTTTTAAAGAACTTGTGCTATAATGAGTTTATCTTTTTTAGGATAACTTTTGCTGGAATGGGTTAACCCGTTTTAGAAGGGCTTGTACTGGAATGGCTTAACCCTTTTAAATGGACTTGTACTGGAATTGGATAACCCTTTTTAGAAGGACTTATACTGGAATGGGTTAACCCTTTTTAGAAGGACTTGTACTGGAATGGGTAAACCATTTTTAGAAGGATTTGTACTTGAATAGATTAACCATATTTAATGGCTTGTATTTAAAAACGAATGAATTTATGATGGAATTGGCAACCCATTTAAGAAGGACTTGTACTTGAATTGGTTTACCTCTTTTTAGAAGAATTCGTGCTGAAAAAAGTTAACATCGTTTAAGACGAAATTGTGCTGGATGGTTTAACCCTTTCCTAGAAAGACTTGTCCTTGAATGGGTATCCCTCTTAAAAGGTTATGCTGTAATGGGTTAACCCATTTCTAGAAGGACTTGTCGAAATTAAAAGCAATAATTGCACAAGAAAATGCGATTTCTTAAATGCCTATCCACCATTAAAAATAGGGGGACCCTTTTTATGAAGGGTTTTTTGTCCCGCTGGATTCTTGAGTATCTAGCTGCAATAGCGCCAAAGAAAGTCGAAAGGAGGGATAGAGCTAAAGGTCGAATGCAGAGAACACTGTGATAAAAAGAAAAATGTAATTCATTAGGAAAAACGTCTCCTTTTGTCAAGATTTCTTATAAAGTTGTCACCTCAAGGTACAGTTTGAATTAACCCTTATAGTTCTAGAACCAACTTCATGCTTTTGCAAACAGGTTTGACCCAGGTAAATTGGCGATTGACCTGTGATCTAACCTGTTTGCCACTCTGAGCATCTTTCCTCATCAAAATTAAGCGGATTACTTTACGGTTTTGGAAAGCAGACGACACAAAAATACAATTTTAGAAAGTTGGCCAGCATTCTAAGGGTTAAGGGAATGACTAAAGTAATGTGGACACGGAAGTAAAAGAGAACACACCACCAACTTGTTTCGTTGATACTTCCATGGTTTATTCCATCGCTTATTTGGCGCGCCATGACATCAAAGACAGATTGCCTGAGGCTGTAGTATGCATATACTTACAGTTTTGAGCGGCCTCGACAAATCTGGGCTCTGATTGGTCGATGGAGTCTTATTTACAAATCATTACAATCAAGTCTATCACCCAAATACAGACATTTAAGCAAAAAATGTCATAAATTGTATAAACATGTATTTACATCGAGTAGGGAAGTCGTTATGATAGAACTCTTTGTAGGCGAGCGATTACCCTTTTGCCAAACGCCCAATTTTGGACTGTCCCAAATTGAAAGAGTTTCCAGACGACATTTCAAAATGTGATGAAATTGGAAAAATAAGCTTCTGATAGGGTTGAACACATTGTGAAAAAAGGAGAAATTACTCGTTTCTTCCTTTCCCACAATGTTTTCCAGAGTCGTCTGCAACAGAGTGGTAAAATGTCGTTATTGATTGGTAATGGGTTAAAACAAATACAGTCCATTTTTTTTTCCAGATTGTTTTTGTTAAGTTTTGAAACATGCTGATGTAGACGGTATGAACATTGCGAAATAAAATACATGTATTAATACTCATAAAGGGTAAAACGTTCTGATCTCTTGCCAGAAATGACTTACTTTTCCAACATTACTTAGTATTAATCTTTTCACAAGAGTTTCCTCGATCAATCATCGTAACTTTAATTTTTGCTAACCTGCTTTTTAAAGTTAAGAACTTAAAGAAAATGTCCGTTTAATTGAAGGTTTAACTCATTTCAGACATTTTATTTGTGCTTTAATAGCGTGTTTACATTATTCCAATTATGTAAGCGACATTTGATGTTTCCATGACTTCTTGCTTATCAAGCAGTATATCGCAGAAATAGTGTTTGCCTAAGGACACACTGCTAAAAAACAAGGCATGGTTAACCCTTAGAATACTGGGTAATATTCTAAAAATAGATTTTTGTGTCGCCTGCTTTCTCAAACCTTAAATATCTGATTAATGTTTATAAGGAAAGTTACTCAGAGTAGCAAACAGGTTAGATCACGGGCCAGCCGCCAATTTACTTGGCGGCTGGCCTGGATCCAACCTTATTGCATAAGCATGAAGTCGGCTCCAGCACTATAAGGGTTAAGAGTTACGTTGCACACAGCCTTGTACGGTTACTTTGCACAGAATATCGCTACGCTACTATTTATCGCACACTGATCGGGAAAACCCAAACCTTTATTTTAGTATATACATAAGGTACGCATTGATTCAGGCCCCTGTGCATTGGATGCTTTGAAACACTCTAGATTGCAAAGACACACTAAGAAATTCTATCATCGAAGTGAATTAAATCGATAGGTTTTTTAAACAAAATTGTCCAGTCATCCTATGAAAAAAAGGACTGACACAGAAACATTTCTTTACAATTTCATGGTGCCATAGGCTGCTTTTCCACTTTGAGAGTTTTATGAAAAGACACAATGCCTGATAAAGGATACATTGTAAATAAACTGACGCAGCAACAAAACTGAAAATTGTTGAAAATGACCGCTAAATAAAAACATTAACTCAAACATACTGTACTTTAACAGCGTAAAGTATATAAACATGAGACAGCGGTTTAAATGATGTAGTAAACATTTTGACAAACACAGAAACAAATCATCTTTTGCAATTACAATGTGAACTTCAAAAACGAATTTTCAACTACAAGAAAACTGTTGAAATTTCATTTCATCGGCCTCTTTTACACATGTCTTTTCATCATTTCTTGTTGAACGATCATAAAGAAACAAAAAACGCGGATGCATCCCGAGGAATCCAAAGAAATCTATTTTTCCTTTCAACAAGTCTTCAGTTACACTCCTGAATGTCTTTCTCCTGATTTTGATGAATAAGTCTAACAATCTCGTCAAAGTCTCGTAGGTACGCGAGAAGTACCGGTGTTTCACCACTAAGCGTTTCCGGTGACGAAATGACGTCACGAATACCGAGTAAGAACGCTACCATATTGACGTCATTCTTTTCCGCGGCCAAATGGAGTGCAGTTCGTCCACTTTTTTCGTCTGCCAGATTGAGATTAGCGCCATTTTGAGCCAGGCATCTCATCAAGTCAATGTCACCAGTTTTAGCCGCGATGTGCACGCATGACTCGCCGTCATAGTTTTTCACGTCTAAAACGTTTTCTGGTTTCGTTTTCGCATTCTCCATTTTGAATGGAGCGCCGTCTTCAATCGAATTCAGCAAACAGTTTATCATTTTGGGCGTGCCCATTTGCGTGGCTATATGAGCAGGAGTCCGTCCTTTAAAGTCTCTCGTTGTAAGATCCGCGCCATTTTCCACGAGAACCCGGACCACGTCAGTTTGCTCGGTAAGGACCGCTAGGTGGAGCGGTGTTTGGTACAAGAGGTTCTGCGGGTTTAAGTCGAGTCCGTATTCCACCATTAACTGTATCAACATGGGGGCCAGATAAGGGTCGGTATTGATTATAGCCATGTGTAACAGTGTATCACCGTCCTCATCTATCTCTTCTAACCTACTCCAATTATCCAGAGATTCTGCCGACCCTTCCTCCTCAAGCTTATTGTCTCCTATATCGTCACATTCACTGAGTGTCAAATCTGTAAACTTGCCTAGGAGTGGAATGAAAGCATCACTCGTTCGAGCATCTTCCACCTCCATACCGTTAGGCGATCCTGTTCTTGAGCTGCTTTCCGATTTCCAACCTCGCCCTTCACCCTTATCACACTCTTTGTCCTTAACAACAGTCATTTCGGTTTCGTTTTTACCGTTATCGATGTCTGAAACAAACTTCTCTAAGTCTGCATCCACACACCCCAAAGGTCCAGTGTTGAGTGAAGTATCGGTTTCTGCATTTCTAGGCTGCTTGTATCCCAAAAACTGCTGAATTTCTTTCCGAAACTGGTCAGGCGGTAGAAATTGTCCTGGTTTTTCCTTGGAGATCCCAGTCGCTCCCTGTGCGTGGAAGAGATCACCCGAGTTTTCTGTAAGTCCAATGCTTATCTCATCCGTCTCTAAATCTGGCAATGACGGTAAATTAGACATTTTGTTGTTTCCACGTAACAAAAATCCAGAGAAAAAAAAAACGAAATTAACTACCCTGTTGATCTCTAGTCGCGCCCATTATTACAGTGGTAACTTTGTCAGGTATTTCCAGTACTACAAGGGTTTTCCCCTTGTTCTATTTTTATACACAACCACGGAAGTTAATGCGTATCTGGCTGCGGGTGTTTTAAAGGGTTAACTCTGTTATGATCAATATGAATATCATGACAGGAAATTAAGGGAAATTATCCAACAATCTTTTCTAGGAAATGTCATATGATTACTGATATTCTTTTTTTGTTATTGATATGTTGTTTTCTATCATTTGAAAAAATTGTTTGCTTTTTCATCATCATTTTTGTTTTCTGTTTTCCAGCGACATATACCTGCATATTCTTCCTTATCCTATTGTCTTTTTATATTTTTTTAAGACGTCCAAAACTAAAGCATTAAATATTGTCATTTATGAAATGTGAACAATAATGTCTATGTTGTGATTTCATTTATTTTACCAAAAAATATAATCGTGATGAAAAATAGTGAGTCGTGTTAACTAGCAAAATCTGTACAATCTCTTTGATTTCTGCAGCCGCTTGTTACAAGTGCCATAAAAATCGATTTTATGATGAAATTCAACGGAAGTTCAACCGTTGCATTAAACCCGTGTGAAAATAACATTATTCGACTGGGGAATAGTCGTTGACGCTACATTTCTAGTCTAAGAAAGACAACTCTCACTTAGTTCTAATAGAATAATGTACTGGTTATTTCCCTTTTATGATGGCACAACGAAATATACATTGTTTCTTGGTGTTTATTTTCGCAAATCCAATGATTGAATATACAGGATATAGATTAATCGGTTACAACACACTTTCAATGTTGTTAAGGATAACCCAGTTTAAGTGAAATAGATTCCCATCGCAAGTTTTTTCATATGTTTGACACATCGACTAGCTCGTCGCTCGGTTTTGATGTATTTGTAAGCAAAGAAAGATAACTCGTTTAGTGTCAATAAACTCAGTTATCGTTTAAAGTGTTCGTCACTGTGTTAGAAATCGTCATTATGTTTCTATTTCGATCCATTATTTCATCATAAAGATTAAGATGATCATACATAGCTTAATAAATTAGTATTCATAAAACATAATAAACATTCTAGTAGATTTACCGATTATTGAAATTATTGTTTATAAATAAAAACACTAATTAGATTATATGAGGACGAAATATGCAAAACTAAAACCTTCGGTAATGTTATCAATTTATAAACCTGGTTTATATAATCCTGGTTTACTTTATCATTACGGAAGTCCGCCTCTCATAGTATATCCAAACGTTACGACTACGGTCAACCCTACTTGAATACGAAATAGATTGAATCTTAAACTGCTATGGGTGTCCCTTGACTTCCTTTTATTTTTTTCTACTGGTTTTCAATACAGTTTAACATCGTGTCAACAGATTTCAGTTATATTGTTGGTAATTTAACTTGAAACCATAGAAATATAAGTCTCTGTTTATAATTATAACTGAAACATAATGTTTTACCTAATCTGGCTATGTGTGTACATTTACTTTCTTTTGTTTCTTTTTTTCTTTTAACATTTAGTCCAGCCATTAAGATCTTATCTCTATAATAAGGATACTTACTAGGGTTTTACTCCGCTTTCAACAGCATTCGCTTATTACTCGGCACTGTCTGTACCCAAACATGCCTTTAATTAATTAATTTCTTCATTTGGTTATTTTCACCAAAACGACTTCAAGAATTGAAGTGGTCATCCATGAAGAAAATGGTTAAAGTATCGTCTGGTTGTCTGTTTGTTGTTTTTGGCCCCCAACCCCCTTACACGTTTTCACTTTTAAGACATTTCACTTTTGACGAATGCATCTGTTTGCAGCGCCTAGTTTGGGAAGAGGCCTAGGCACGTTGATTCCCGGATATTGTATCAATGTAATTGCTGAATTGGGAAACCAAAAAGCTGATGTGACTTCGAGTTTTTGGAAAAAATGCTTGATTTTCAAGAAGGTTTCTACTGGGAAGGTACCTTAAATGGACATCTGGTATATAATGAAAAATAACCCCGGTATGCATAAGATTGGATAACCTATCCACCCCGCAGGACGAATCTATTGTTAACAAATCCGGGTATAAACAATTTTAAGTCAAATAACCCATTCCTTATACGGGAGTCTGTACGTAACTGTAGGTGAAAGCAACATCAGACATCAATATGATGGATTGAAAACAAACACATTAATTTAATTGGACATTGGAAAGAAACCATTTCGAGAAAGAAAGAAATGCTAGAATCTGTAAGTTCTTCAATTCGTTGTTAGATATATTTAGATATATCTTAGGGGTCTCCATCAGTCGATAAGTTAATCAGAACAAGCATCGATCGATATATATGCGAAGGAAATGTTTTAAGCTAGTTAAGAACGACGTTATTGTGTAACGTTGTATAAGATTTGATCATGGTATTCTATCGAGATCTTCCCAATCTACCTAGAGGCGCATATCTGTTTATAATACCGTAACTTTAGGTCCTAAGTCGTTTCATTTCTTTTTCGTTCCTAAATTCAGACGCCTTTCATTGCATTAAGCAGCAGATGAATCTTGAAACAGAAGCTTCTGGTCCTACATGTGCAGTGCTTTCCCCCATTCAACATGAATGGATTCCATATATTCTGTTTTACATCTATTCATACTTTTACTTCTGCTGCAACCTTAACTCTTACTTATTCATGGTTTACGACACTCGGTAACACGTGACCATTATGTCTCAGTACATGTTTGGAGTAGCGGTTATCACGAAGTGAACTTTGACCTTTGAACATTAAGATCAGTATCTAAGGCCTCTGGTCCATATTACAACACATGGATATGTTTCCAGTGACCATTTTCGTTGTACATGCACAAGCAATATGTATATTTGTAAATGAATATCTCTATAAATGCTTTCGATTCATAATTATAAAAAAAACGAGAAAGGTAAAAACCCCGATCAATGTGAGAAATGTAAGGACATATGTTGCCCCATCTTCCTCTCGCTTTTCAGATTCGTCCAATCCGGTTACTTTAGCAACCCTGCAATCAAATCTGCACATTACTTCCGCATGATAAGGCATTCTTAGAGCTGTTCGCCGTCTCCATGTGACAGAAATTACACGTGCATTTCTGAAACTAATAATGAGAACGAGATGGTGTCAGGCTTACTAACTAAATTGTAAATAGTTTTAACCATTTGCTTCCTTGTTTCTTGTGTTTCACTCGTTTTTTGTTTGGCGATGACACATAATCTTCAAGTTGAAGGAGTGTCAAAAACTATAAGAAGAAAGAAGAACCTCGTTTGGATTCAATATTTCTGTTGTCATAGTGATTTCATCCTTTGCATTATACAAACGAGATCTTTTTGTTCTAATGTACAGCAGTGGACGTTATGTTTAAATCACTTTGATTTGCTTGATTGTCTTAAACCTTTCCCGAACGACATTTTTTTCTACTGTCCCAAATTGAAAGAGTTTGCAGACGACATTTCAAAATGTGATGAAATTGAAAAATATTCTTCAGATAGAGCAGAAAACCTTGTGGGAAAAGGAAAAATTGCTCGTTACGAGCAATTTCTCCTTTTTTCCACAATGTTTTCTATAGTTGTCTCCAACAAAGTAGTCAAATGTCGTTATCGTTTGGGAAAGGGTTAACAGATTTCAGCAGAGGCAATGTGCGCATGGTCCAAATTGATAGCAACTGCAGACGATAAAAACTCTTGAAAAATAAAGTTTTCGTGATGTTACTGTGCCGAGACCATGGATTGTTTACCATGATTCATCATGATACAGAAGTGTATCGAGGTATCTGCTTTAAGTGCAATATTATCAGAGACAAAGATAACTGTCTCGGGTAGTATAAAATACAAAATTTTAGTTTACATCCTTTCCGTTTATAAAATATCCTTTTCGGTCAGGGTTTGTAAAGCGGTGTCGACGTACATTCAACCCCCACTCAAATGTCACGGGTGGATTCCTCGACGCCAATTTAAGAAACAGGATCTTAATTGAAACATTCACTGACACGTCAACCTTCGTCCAGAACAGTCGAAATAAAAACAGAAAGATGTCTGCACCACAGTGAGTATACAAATTCATTAATCTATTTAGAACTTAGCTCTGTTTACAAAATTATCTGTCATTGAGTCATACCGGCATTTCTTTATTTCCGTGACATTTTCAATCCGAAGTGTCATAATACGGTACTTAATGAAAGACATGCATGTTCGTTAATTCATTGAAACTTTATTAATCAAATGGATTGTATGTGCTGTTACGTTTTTAAATGAGATAAATATACAGACGAGACAATTCGATTGAAAGCAAGATTTTGAAATGAGGCCACTACCCAGTGATAAAATCCAAATTGAAAGTAGCTGTCATGTAAATTGACAATTTACCGAAATTTACTAATTACCATTCAGTTTGTTTATTAAAGTAACTTTTTACTATTAAACACTGTTTGTTCAAATTGGAGACACAATAGGAATGGGAATTTGAAATATTTATTGTACACTTGTCATGTTTAAAACTGTAACATTTGTAGTTTAAATATTTCCAAGTTGAAAGCTTCTGTAGCAAACAATTAAAAAACTCTGTAAGGAGAGATACTGTTGCTGGAAATGGAGGGATCTTTACTTGTTTGGACTTAAATAGATCAAGATAATATGGAATATTCAACAATAAAACAGTTAAATATGGATTGTCTCCAAAAAAAATTCTAGAAATTTCCTAATTATTCAATCAATGCTACTATGGAATAAGCTAGGTTTATATTTAAGATCAAGTTTAAGGATTTGATTGTCACAATCATTATACTTCCTTTTCTGCAGTGTCACAGACATTAAAGATATTGCACAAAAAATCTGTTCCCTTGCAATTTTGTCCGAATATCGAGACATCTGGATTATTGGGATCTTGATAAACAAGACTTCACTTTATCATATTGAGGGTTTAATAAAAGACTTATAATAAGTCCTGTGTTTTTTATAAGGCATTTCCTGGCATATTCTAAGGGTTGTCGTTAATAGCCAGCTGCCGATAAATTTGACTGCTTCAAATGACTTTTCGTTTTGCTTAAATAACAAAAGTTATGATAGGCGGTCATAAGTTAAACCTATTTTTAGTGAGGTTTTATTTGCCTCCCCAAATTGAAAGTTGGCCCATTTCTCCAAAACATAATGACAATCCTGATTCTACTGAACATCCAATATGTTGGAGAAACTTAAGTAAACATTGGGGGGGTCCTGTGTGGCCCAGTGGGTAAGGTGGCGGACTTAGAGCTTGGAGGTCCCTGGTTCGAACCCCATTGACACCCTGGCTTTGTGGGAGTGGCCTCTGGCAGGTCACTTCAGAGTCCTAGCCTAGTTATGGTGGACCCAGGAAAGCGGTTACATAACTGAATAATTGTTGATATGGCATTAAACACCATACCAAAAAAGGTAGACATAGGTTTAGATTATTGCTTACTTATCTAGGTATCAAGTTGCGGCTTTAAGAGTAGCCTCTGTGATGTCTAGATTACATCAAACGATAAAGTTTCACTTTTGTGAAAAAAAATCCTACTTAGTCCAGGTTTAATTAACACTCCAGACAATAGTTTACTTATACATTTAAATTCTTTCTCTGCTATAAGTAAATTGCTGCAGATGTGATTTAAACTCAATATTGTGAGGAATAATATGTTAAGGACTAACTTTGATGTCATGTACATGTCATTTTCATAGTATGCCTGTAAATATAGAATTGTAATAACTATGAGCCTTTAAGCTTAATGTTGAAATAAAACTATGTTATGTTATGCTATGTCATTCCGCATATAACTTTTTAAGGTAAGACCAAACTTTACCTAAACCTGAAATTGAATGAATGTACATTACAGTTTGTCATGTCATTTAGTTATGTTTTCCCATTCCCATCTATTAGATTAAGTGACAGGTCCAAATCGAAAGCAACACCAGACCACAAAGATAGAATGAAATAATCCAAACATCTTCTCTACAATATTGTGAAGAAACTACTTTGACAAAAATTGGTAGCGATTACTAGTTTTGTGACATCGATTTTTTAAAAAAAAGAAACAAGGTGCACATGATGGAGTAAGGAGTTAATGCATAACACATTACCTCTTACCAAGTAAAACATTACCACCTAACGCCACTTTTTTGTGTCTTGCAGCAGACAAATTTCAAAAAGCATTGTAGCAAAAGCAGACATTGTTTGTCACAAGCAATTTCTCCTAATGCCACAATGCTTTTTCAATCTATTCACATATCACAACAGCAGAACTGATAGGTTTTCCACATGTTTACAAAGCCTTTCTAAAGTCGACGGCTTCAAGATAAATGAAAATGTCGTCTGCAGGTGGTAAAGAGTCAACATAGAATTTAAATAAAGAAAAATACAGGAAAGGAGTTATATGTTATGAATGGAGAATTTGATTGTTAGACCAAACATGCACACCATCAGTCCAGGAGGGGGAAGAAGGAAAAGTTGCTTGTTAGACAGATTTTCCTCTATTTTTAAAGGTCTGCTACAATGTAGTTTGCAAGGGCAAGACAGTATCTCTTAACTCCAAAACCCTGCACCAAACAACATTATAATTGTATCAAGTACATACAATAATTGGGTTTTGAATGGAAACAAACAAACAAAACCCTATTCATACTGATTTGAGGCATCACTTTTTTAAGTTTTATGTTTAAGAAAAAAAGTTGAGTGCTGCTCTCTAAAAATCCATATTCCTGGGATGTTTAATTCAAATAACCAAAGGGAAGTTTGTATTATCACAATTATTTACACATGAGTAACTTGCTTTTTGTTCAACCCGGATCTAAGTGTAATATAACTCCATACCTTTTAAACACACAAATCTTGACACATCTAGCAAAGAAAGATATGAACAAAATGTTTTAAAAGGTTACTGTACTTATAGAACATCACAGTTTCTCATTTGGACTAGAGCTTTACGACATTTTCAACAATATTGCAGTCGTCTCATGGCTGCAGGTTTCATATAAATGCAATGACACATAATAATGAATAAATATTAAGATTTGAAGAAACAGATCCAGGTCTAGATCTAACTGATTCAGCCAGACCATCCTCTTTTTATCAGACTTTATGACTGGCCATGAAGTGACGATTCACATGGGATTTTAACCCATGGTTTGCATCAGCAATCGGTTCTTAATGAAAACCATGAATAACCCTATGTGATATCAGGGCTCATACTGACAAATGCGAAGACTTTTCATTCTGGCAAAAGATTTCCAGATTTGGTGAATTTGGTTGGCACATGCTTTTTTCATTCAAGCTTACCTTATTACAACCTTATTTCAATCCTATTGAATACCATACTGGGGATTGTGTTTAAAAACAAGCTCTTACAAATGGAATTTCTCAACATCTTTCGACAAAACAACATATGTATTTTATATTAGAAGTAATCCTGATCTTGCCTTATGCTCTTTTTACTGGACCAACTTGTACAGTTTGTTGAGACACAATTTTTATGTTGATGTACGAGGGCCATGGTTGATGATGCAGAAACAATGAAAACAGTCCCGGGATTTACCTCTCGCTTTAGATTATGTCAAGTTTAAAATCTTTCCCTCTTTGTACACTCGGTCTAAACTTACCTGAAACAGAATTAAGAAACAACAAGGGCCCTGAATGGCCCAGTGGATAAGATGTTGGTCTTAGAACTTTCGGATCCCAGTTTTGAGCCCCACCAGTACCTCTGGTTTTTGGTAGTGTCTTATGGCAATACACTTAAGAGCCCTAGTTTTGGTATTGGTGAATCCAGAAAACCAGTATTATAACCAAAAAATGTTGACATGATGTTAAACCGCATGTCAACAAACAAATAAGAAAATAAACATGAGTGTAATTTATTGAATCCACCAATGTATTTTTTATGTCTTTTGTCAATTCTGATTATGACAAATAAAACCTGATTGCATATTTCATTGTCGTCATCTGCTTTTACATTTGATGTGAACCATCAGATGATTGGTTAAAAATTGCCTCTTGCTCCTAAGGGCCTTGTACAGAAACCTTTTTCCTCATTTTTGTATCTTGAGGGTTCAGTGAAAAACTATAATTAAAGCTTCATAAACATGAACCACTTACTATAGTTTTGCACTGAGCCCTTGTTATGCACTTTGATGCACAACAGAAGAATTCAAAAGCCATTAAAGTGACAAATTGAAAAGGAGAAAAAAGTGACACAAGGAGAAATTGGTACTTAACGCCAGAGAGCATATTTTCATCATTCATTTCAGACATACTTATTGTCTGCTTTTGCCCTTAATTTGGACCAGTAAAAAAGGTTAAATGCCTATCAATATTATACGTTAGTTAATCTGTTTTTAATGCTTAAAATTTGTCCCTATCTTAAGATCCATCTATTTGATTTCTTAACCTCCAAGTTACACGAATGAGGGAATTGATAACAGATGATGTAAGGTTAGTTGATGATGTAAGGTTAGATGACGATGTTAGGTTAGATGAAGATGTAAGGTGGTTAGATGACGATGTAAGGTTAGATGACGATGTAAGGTTAGATGACGATGTAAGGTTAGATCCAGATCATTCCTGTGGGAAGGCCTTAAAGGCCTAGTCTTTGGAATGTCTGGTATCTTATCTCCCACTGGGCACCCTACAGGGCAACAATACAGTTCCACAGCATGGAGCAAATTTCCTGTATATTACTTGATAAGGAATGGGTGGTCAGATTATGCAATACCCCAACCCTTCGGTTTCTCATGATGTAGAATATTGATAAGAAATACGTGTTTGGTTATAGCTTTCTTTATCTAAAACAAGGATTTACATGATTAATAGATTTTTCTTAATAAACTGACAAGAAATATAAAAAAAAAAGTGAGTTAGTTGTTCAATGAACTAGCACTTGTCAAAGTTATAAAATGGATGATGATGATGATGATATACTATGGTGATGATGACGATATACCTCAGAGGAACTATAACATTCCCTGCTGCAAGTCATTCTTACATAAATTAATCGTTATTCAAGGTACTAATTAAAAAAACAGTCCCCTATTAAAAACCCATCCAAAATTCCAAAAATATATTTCAAGTCTTAGATAGAAAAAAATGTCATTCTGCTTCGATTTTCATAATGTGGAATATCAATAAGAAATAAATGCTGAATTCTTGATTTCTTTATTTAAAACAATGATCTACAAGATAAGTGGATTTTTCTTAATAAACTGTTAAGAAATGTGAAGAAAATAATAAGTCAGTTATTCCATAAATTTTCACTCGTTATACTTATAACATTGATGATGATGATGATGCTTTTGATGATAATGTTGATGATGATGATGATGTTGATTTTGATGTTAATGTTGATGATTACGTAAAATGATCTTTATATAAGGCACAAATTGAAAAAAGAAAAGAAAAACCTATTAAAAAACCTTTCAAACTTCGAAAAAAAAATATTTGAAGCCTAATTGAAAAAAAAAAAATTCTGCTGCTTAAATGTCCTCTTTAAAAAAAAATTGTCAAACACAGTGCTATACATGGTATTACGTAATCCCAATTAATTATCACAGCTGGTCATCACACCGGGTGGGCATCTGGTTATTGGTTTTGGGGGGGGGTCAATTAAAGAAGGACTAAACTAGGCCTTTAATAACTAGGGATGTAACTATTAATTTGCAGATGTAAAAAGATTAGTTTCAATGCACAATGCCTGAAGGATATACAAAGATAGAGATATCAAGAGAATAAACTTTTATTCAACCCTTAACAGTCTAATGGCTTAATGTTATACCTCTCGCAGACAACTTTTAAAACAATTGTGATTTAAGAAGAAATTGCTCCAATTGAGCAATTTCTTCTTTTTTCACAATGGTTTTTACTCAGAATCACATAGAAAATACAATTTCTCTTCAAAGATGATTGTCGTCTGCTATTAAATTCAATTAGCACCATTCACAATACCCCATGGTGGGGGATGGATTTAATGTTCTATTAGTACTTGAGAGTTCCCTATTCAACATTACATAATTAGTAGATATAAATAGATATTTACATCATGTAGGAAAGTTTTAACATTACGTAATGCCCTAAGGTGTTGAATAATAAAAGTTTTTCCAGAACCATCCTTGCTTGTTGTAGAATGTCTTTCATCTTGTCAACGAGATGTGAGACACTGCCTGGGGGTGTCCCAGTAATTTTGACAAAAATCTTAACTATTTAACCCGTTACTTTAATGCTTGTTTCTTTGGTGTGTCTTCAGAAAAAGACTTAAAGAAATCATTGTAACAACAAGAAAAATTGCTTGTATCAAGCAATTTTTCTTTTTGTTACAATGTTTTCTACCCAACATTATCAATGATATGGAAAAACAAATTATTAAAGAGTAAGGAGTAAATTTATCACCATAATGTATGAATTTGTCACAAAAGAATACTTTTTTTCGTATTGTTAAAACTTATGATATATTCATAATGCATTTAATGTTTACACTTTATCAAACATTATCTTTATTATGTACTTTCAGAGGAGATATTGCTCTCATTGGGCTGGCCGTGATGGGTCAAAACATTATCCTTAACATGAATGATCATGGATTCACAGTAAGTATTCAAAACATTATCCTTAACATGAATGATCATGGATTCACAGTAAGTATTCAAACATTATCCTTAACATGAATGATCATGGATTCACAGTAAGTATTCAAAACATTATCCTTAACATGAATGATCATGGATTCACAGTAAGTATTCAAAACATTATCCTTAACATGAATGATCATGGATTCACAGTAAGTATTCAAAACATTATCCTTAACATGAATGATCATGGATTCACAGTAAGTATTTCAATCATTAGTCAACCCATAACTGAATTCAAGGATATAAACTGTTAAGGTATGACTATAAAGGGAAATACCCTTTATGATATCCATAAGTCATGGATCATAGATATATGGTATAGATCAAATATTGACAGACACTTAAAAACTGATTGATATACAAACCTTGATTAAGATCCTACAAGTAAGGCATATTGACTACAAATTTACTCATGTTTTATTCAGTTCATTGTATTATCCAATTTTACCCTGTTTTCTTTCTTTATCACAATTGTCTCTTGGATTATCTTTAGGTGTATATATAAAGAAATAACGCAGGATGGAAATCACACAAAGTGTTTAAAATAGATTTCTTCAAGACTGTCACACTATATTTAGCTTCCACTCATCATACCTCATTTAAAGTACATGCACTTCAATGCTCTGTGACTCAGGTGTGACTGTGTGAGAGAACATGTTAAAAAGCAATTCATGATAAATGGGGAAATAACAGGTACCATAAAAAAAAAAAATGTACATTGTTTAATTTTTACTGGTAGCTGTGGAGGAAGTTTGCCATTATGAGATATTTCTCCTTTTATTACAATGATTTCTACCCAACACTATTATGAAAGGGTATATTTAACACTTTTCAATTTTCAGTTGCCAGCTGTTTCAACAAGTCCCTGTTACAAAGTATTACATAATTGAATGGGCACTTTCCCTATTATCTCACTAGGAACAATTTATCTTTTTGTCACAATGGATTATTAAGTCTTTTGTAGTGTATGTATTTACCCTTTCCCAAACGCCAAATTTTCAACTGTCTCAAATTGAAAGAGTTTGCAGACACCATTTCAAAATGTGATGAAATTGAAAAATTTCTTCAGAAAGAGCAGAAATCCTTGTGGGAAAAGGAGAAATTGCTTGTTTCGAGCAATTTCTTCTTTTCCCACAATGTTTTCTAAAGTCTGCAACAAAGTAGTCAAATGTCGTTATTGTTTGGGAAAGGGTTAAAGTGAGATATTATGATGTAAGGTCACAATGGGTAACTTTTAATACCTATTATTGTAAAATGTAACTAATGTTTATTGACATAATATGAAAATGTGCAAAGGTAAAGTAAATAAGAGAACTGGGATGGCTTTTTTACTTGAATTGGGAAGAGGCCAAGCCTGTTGAATTAGGGAAGTTAAATCGCCGAAATTGCGGAATTGGGAAACCAAAAAGCTGATATGACTATTTTGGGGGAAAACTGCTTGATTTCAAAGAAATTTCCAAATGGGAAGGTCACTTTTATACACCTTTGTTATATTTATCAAGAAAAAAATGTGCTTGAATCTTTAATCTATAAAAAGAAATGTATTTATTTCAGGTCGTTGCCTTTAACCGCACCGTTTCCAAGGTGAAAGATTTTCTCGAGAATGAGGCCAAGGGAACCAAGATTATTGGTGCTACGTCAATGGAAGATATGGTCGCCAAACTGAAGAAACCTCGCAGGGTCATGTTACTTGTTAAGGCCGGTGCAGCTGTTGATGATTTCATTGCGAAACTGGTTAGTGAAAATCTTTAAAAACATCCGACAAGTTTTTCTCCAGAAACTAAAAAAACCAGAAAGCACAACTGAAGTAATGGAATACTTCTGTGATTTTCAGGATAAAAGTAATATTATTAGTTTATCTGATCAGCCAATTCCACATGATAAAATAAGTATAGCTGTTCCAGTTGATAGGTAAACTGATGGTTTGATTTAAATGAAAAAATGTTGAAAATAGTATTAAAACATTTAATTAACAAACAAGTAAGTAGGATGCCCACGATGAGACTGGGTGTTTCAAGGGTATTTATTTTCATTGAAGCTCCTTCATTAACCTTTTCACTACCAGACCTTAAATTGATACTCTCTCATATACCAAGGGAAAATGTGGGGAAAAGTTTGATAAAAACTTATAACTCAATATAACGGTTACCAACAATCAAAACATTGATTTTTATTGAAATACCTCGTGTTTTTTCTCAAAGTAAGATCAAGTTTGACAATTACTGGGTTCAACTGCCATTTGGGCTTGTTTAGCCTCCAATTCTTCTTCACTTGTGCTATCATCATTTTGACTAGATCTATTGGCCATATAAGCAATTTCATTCTCTAAATCAGATAAAAAAAAATCTGAGTCATTGTCACCACTGGTATCATAAAGCGAGTCATCAGCGTCTAGAATAATCTGTAAAGCTTGTTCTGCGCGTGGCCATCTCGCAGAATTCATGTTTTACCTGAATGACAAAATAGTAGAAATTTATTCCTGCACCGCCTGTAACAGACACTCAAGAGAGGTCACTGATTCATGAAAATCGATATAAGTTTCACAGTATACTATATACAGTCAAACTTGTGTTAAGAGGCCAGCCTATGGGACAGAGTAAATTGGCTGTTTAAGACAGGTTGGCTGCTTAACACAAATTGATGTACACTATAAATCTAACAATGGGACTTTCTGTAGTGGCTGTTTAAGGCAGGTTGGCTGCTTAAAAGGGTGGCTGCTTAACACGAGTTAGACTGTACCAACCTTATATACTCTAACATGTAATCTATTGCATCTATACATACAACCATATTACGCCGTTTATTAACAGCAGATATGGTTTATAAGGCTCTTAAATTGCTCTGGACATATACGGAGCTATAGGTAGTGAAAAGGTTAATTTTTTATTTTTTGTGAATGTTCCAAACTGACAGCACAGGGAAATAAGGCCAATCACCTGAGTAAATGACATTTTCATTCCTGAAATTATGTTGAAATATTGTGACAAAATGATATATTCCCTTTTATTGCATCCTGCATTCATATGTGATTTTTAGCCTCTAAAATATTGATAAAGATTGAACTTTCCTTCTATTTCCAGGTGCCATTGCTTGAGAAAGGGGACATAATCATCGATGGAGGAAATTCTGAATATGTGGATACCATCGTAAGAGTTGTCTACCTTTATCTATTTATCTGCCTACATCATACACACAAGCACAATCACATTTGATTATTACACAAACATCTGATAAAAACTTCAACTTCTTGTTTGATTTCTTCTATGTCATTTCTAAAGTATTTGAGGTGGAATTTGGTGTATTTTCTTGTTCTTTTCTGTAATGACAGACATCTTAAAAGGAATGATATGTGATTTGTCTGAATTGAAAAAGTAACATAAGGATAATACTTCAATTATTTTGTATCGCTTTTCCTTTGCAGAGTAATTAAAAAGGGCCATATAAGGGTATCCCTTAACAGCCTTGCTTTTGGTTCTGCACATATACTACTCAGTAATTCAAAATTTTAAAGATCATTACTCCAAGAGAACCTCTGAGTGAGTCCCTTAAACCTTTTGAATTATAGAGAAGATTTTAACCATGTTATTTATTTTGTGTATTACAGAGAAGGTGCAAGAGTCTAGAAGAGAAGGGGATGTTATTCTGCGGGAGTGGTGTTAGCGGGGGTGAGGAAGGGGCCAGATATGGACCCTCGTTGATGCCTGGGGGCTCAGAGGCCTCATGGTTAGTGCAACCTTCCTTTATTGGTCCATCACAAAGGGTGGGAGGTGGAGGGTTTGATCCCAACCAGGACATATGGAACCTTAAAGCTTATATAGATAATGGATTCCCCAATATGGACTTCTTCCTCCTGTCTTTGATACTAACTCACTGAGGGAATCTGAAAAGAAAAAACCCAAATGAATTATTACAACTGTTGATTTTTACACACACCTTGTGGTTTTGATTTGAGTGAGAAGATTAAGCAGGGCTGAGAAGTTATGGATTGGACTGATAAGCACAGTCTGTTGATGCTTGATGAAGAACAATGAACATTGTTTATTTAAGTGGCTTTTGATTTTACAATGGCAGGTGTGTTAACATGATTCAAAATGAATTAATGAGATAAATGCATGTGTCTGTCTTAATGTAATAATCTCAATTTGAGCCAGAATAAATACTCAGTTGAGTGAATTGTGTTTATATTTTTTCCCTGACCCTATTCTTACTAAGAAAAATATTTATTAATAATGGCTACTTTTGGATAACTAGTTTGCTGAATGGAAAACTTTACATTCAACCATGTTTTTTTATTGACTGACCTGATATTTATGAACAAATATTGAATATCATTGGTTATATTTTGTCTTTTCAGGCCCCATTTGAAGAACATTTTCCAGGCAATTGCTGCTAAATCTGACGGGGAGCCATGCTGTGATTGGGTGAGTAATTTAGGTTGACTGTTTCCTGTTACCCATTTTCAAACACAGGCAACCAGCATGGAATTGTTTTATTTATTTATGTTTAAATCTTCCAAAAATTGGTATAATCGGCTAAGACAAATTGAAAGCAAGACTAGACGACAAAAGTAAAGTAGGAAAGCTGACATTAATCTTTTTTGTTTTGTTTTTGGAAGACCTTTGCTAATAATGGGTGTTGTTATATGGAAAAAAGGATCAACATTGATGTAAAACTATTTAGAAACTAGTTTTATAGAATCTCGAATAATTTCTTTGGCTTCATAAGCACTGTTTGAACAAAACATGTTGTTAACTGAACAAATATATCGTTAATATTGTTAATTGGAGAAATGTAAGGTTGATGTTGTTAATTATTGTTGTTAATTCTTGTAATAGAAACAGCAGTTTTTATGGCGGTTTGGTATGCTGTTAAATGAATTATAAATCATAAACATTACTAAACATCAAGCCAAGTGGTTAATCTGGCTGATTTAGGCCTTGGGGGTCCCAGATTTGAGTCCCACAGACACTTCTGGTTTTGTGGGAGGGTTGATTCAACCGTAACATAACTAAATAACTGTTGATAGAGCTTTAAACACTATACAAACAAATAAACTAAACGCCAAACATGATATTTTTGTTTTATTGCTGTGTGTTCATTCTTATTCTGTTAATTTCCCTAACTTTACCTGATTGAAATATGATGACAGGTTGGTAAAGAGGGTGCAGGTCACTTTGTGAAGATGGTACACAACGGAATAGAATACGGAGACATGCAGCTGATCTGTGAGTCCTACCACCTGATGAAGGAAGCCCTGGGAATGAAACCCGATGAAATGGCGGATGTAAGTATTTTAGTAAAGAGTATTATGTTTTTTACATAACAACACAAGTATTTAGGATATGTTATGATAATTAACTGATGAAGAAAATATCTTATACTTGATTGCCTTTTAGGGCTGATTTAGCTTGTTAGAACAATCAGCATGCTGGCAGTCCACCCAGATACTACCTATCTTGAAAATTAAAAAGCTGTCACTGGGATTTGATTCCACAGAGAGAGGCCTGTGATTTCAAGTTTTGCACTCTAACCACCAGACCAAGGAGCCCCCAAATTAAAGTTGTAAATCTTGTAGTTGCTTCACTGATTTTGATTGCCTTCTGCTGAGATAAAATGAAGACATTGATTGGATTGCAGCTGCAATGTTTTACTTACTAGAGTTTTGTTATATATCCATATGTTCTCTATTAACTGTTTGATGCTTTGAGTTTTGATTACTTGAAATTGCTTTAAGGTTTTTATGAGCTAGTTTTGAATATTTACTCATAACTCTTAACCTTGATAAGAATATTCCTAGAATATATCTACCTTTATGATGCATATGTCAATGTAAGACTATCTCTAAGAATATATCAAATCGATCCCTATCCTGTACTTTTCACAAGGACATTGATCCACATGATATGATGTTTATATACAGGTATTCGATGAGTGGAACAAGACAGAGCTGGATTCATTCCTCATTGAAATTACTGCTAACATTATGAGGTATAAGGACGAGTCTGGAGAATTCCTTGTCGAGAAGATCCGTGACACTGCTGGACAAAAGGGAACTGGAAAATGGACGGCCATTTCTGCATTGGAATACGGGATGCCAGTAACCCTTATAGGTGAGTGAGATACATCATACGATATGGGCCGGTTGAAATTTATACCAGAATTGTCTGTTGTATTGTTGATAATCACTACATATGGTTTTGGTGACAGGTCCAAATTGAAAGTAACATCATTTGACAATTATAAAGTAGGATAAAACTTTTTCTTTTAGAATAGAGTATACCTTTGTGCAAAATGTTTCTTGATGTATTACTTCATAATAAGCACTTTAACATGCCTGCCATAAGCCATTCAAGAAACTAATTTGACAATAGGAGGAATAACCAATTGTTTTTTTATCAAATCTTTTTTAATGAATATCATTTTGCTAGTGTCTGTTTGTGCTTTCAATGTGTACCAGAGACTTAGATGCTTTTATTAAGGAACAGGTTATGTCTTTTATGAAAAGTACTTCAAAACAAGACAAAATGACTTAAAAGTAAATGTATTAATCTGTTTACAAAGAAGTTCTAACATTTATATCAATTTTTCCCTTTATTCAGGCGAGGCCGTATTCTCAAGATGCCTGTCTGCACTACAGTCTGAGAGAAAAGCAGCGAGCAAGGAGCTGAAGGGACCAAAAGAGACCAAATACAAGGGAGACAAGAAACAGTTTATTGAGAGTATCAGAAAGGCCCTCTACGCATCTAAAATCGTCTCCTACGCCCAGGGCTTTATGTTAATGAGAGAAGTGGGAAAGGAGCTTAATTGGAAACTGAACTTTGGAGGAATTGCACTTATGTGGAGAGGTGGCTGTATCATTAGAAGGTTTGTTCTCATTAGTTGGTTGATTGATTGATTCATTAATCAGTAGATTGATATATCTATTGATTGATTCATTCATCTTTCGATTTATTTATTCATCTTTTGAGTTATTTATTTATCTATTGTTTTATTGGAGTTGAGGCTTATCCAAGGATTTAATTATTTTCTGATTGAGTGTGTACCTATTGATGCAGGGATATGCATGGCCACATGGTTAGAGCACTGAAACTTGACATCACGTGGTCCTTTTCTATATTGCTATAAACAAAAGGTGGTAAGGCTGTATGAGAAGCAGTTTTCAGTTTGATGGTTTTACCCAATTACAGTACATAACTGTTTTAACCCTTGGAATGCTAGGTAGTTTTCTGAAAAAAATAATTTTGTGTCTGCTTTCCAAAACCTAAAATATCTGTTTAATTTTGATGAAGGAAGATACTCAGAGTAGCAAACAAATTAGATCACAGGATCCAAACTGTTTGCCTTAGCATGAAGTCGGTTCAAGCACTATAAGGGTTAAAGGGACTGTTGAATAATTTCTCTCTTCCTTCTTTACTCATTAGTGTGTCGTCACAAAAATGAATGAGATACTGTTGATGTGTTTTAAAAATAAAAAAAAAGAACAATGCAGCAAGCAACATCTTCTATAGTTACAATTGTTTCCACTCAATTTGATTTTGATATTTCATTTTGGATACTTTCTGCTTGTGCTCTGCCTAGGCTGTCATTTTTACAATCAGAAGAATCAGAACTCCATTTTGGTTTGTTTATGAGTTTATTTTCATTTTTGCACCATTAGACATATATTTCTTTTTGAAAAAAATGTGAGTCATTATACTTTATGCTCAAGCTATTAAAATTTACCATTTCAGCCGATTCCTTGGGAATATCAAAGACGCATTTGTGAAAAACAAAGATTTGAACAATTTACTCCTGGATGGATTCTTCAAAACTGAAATTGAGAAATGTCAGGTAAGTTTATCTTCTCCCACTTTAATGGAATCTAAGCTTCCATACTTAGTTGATTAGGCTTAGAGTTTTGAATTATAACACAGACTTCCATATGACTTCCCTCCATGGCGTCATAGCATTATGACCAGAAAGGCAGTTCAAGTTCAATAAAAGGAAAGATTTGATTCAATCCATGGAGAAAAGATGTATAAGCATTTTCCTCAATATTGCTAAAAGCAGCTTGAAAAATCAGACCAACGTAATAAATTGGTATAGATAAGCTACAATTACAATTATTGGCTCATTCAACTTTCTTCATATGTATGAAAAATGTCATTTGAGCAGAACTGAGTTTTCACTTTTCATGCACCATTAGACTTACTGGTAATGTTTTTGAGAATGTAGGCTCATTCATTAAAAATTGATATTTATTTATGAAACTAGTTTTTACAACTGATATCAATTACTGTTGATTCTTCTCCCTGGATATTTAACCAGTACTCACGCTGAATATTGATAAATAAAAGAGCACAAAGTTGACACCACATTCACATAAATATAACCCATAAATCTTGTTTCCCGAAACTGACTTTCTTCAAAGATTTTAGTTAGAGACTAAATAAGTCAAGGTTAAGCAGATATAACATTTGTTTAACCCATTACCAAACAATAATGACATTTAACCACTTTGTTCCTGACAACTTGGAAAACGTAGTTGGAAAAGGAGAAATTGCTTGCAACAAGCAAATTCTCCTTCTCCCACAATGTTTTCTGCTCTATCAGAAGATTATTTTCCAATTTTATAACATTTTGAAATGTGGTCTGCAAACTCTTTCAACTTGGGACAGTCAAACATTAACATTTTGTAAAGAGTTAAGTTACTTTGATAAACTTGTTTTAAAGGATGCGTGGAGAAAAGTAGTATCGGAGGCCGTCATGCTGGGGGTTCCTACTCCAGCCTTTAGTACCGCGCTCGCTTTCTACGATGGATACAGGTCTGAACGTCTGCCAGCCAATCTCTTACAGGTATGTCTGTTAACATTTATTATCTCTTAATGACTGATTTAAAAAAACAACAAGATAAAGAATGAAAGTGATGACTTTACTCCATGGGAGTTTGGAGTAGACATCATTCTGTTTGGAAAGCGAGTACCAGATCAGAAATGGTGGGTCCTGTATGGCCCAGTGGTTAAAGTGGTGGACTTAGTGGTGGACTTAAAACTCAATGGGGTTGAGCCATGCAATAACCCTAGTTACATGGCAGTGTCCTTTGGCAAGACACTTCATACTGGTAAAATCCAGGAAAACCGTAACATTGACCAGGTTTTAAACCCCTCAAAACAAATAAACAATTAGAAACGGGAAGTGCTTGTTTCCTTGAAGGTATCAACACTTTTTGACAGAAACAATTGTAGTAAACAGTGTTCTACCATTCCTCTAATTAGTATACTGTGACTAGTCTTTCTATACATCAACAGTAAATTACATTTAAATAGTACAAGGAATGACTTTGGTTGTGAATTTTGGTGGACTCCATATCAACAAAATGAGATGAGGCTCATATCAGCAAATATTGGTGCATGTAAGATAAGTAGATTGAATCCTTTGCCAAATACCTATGATTTTGTGACCAACTTTCTGTTTATTGCTGTAGCCTCAAAGTGACTACTTCAAAGCCAACATTATGTAACATGATTAGCCAATTACCTTTTTGTTTTGTTATAGGGGAACCATTACTTTTTTTTATCCCAACAAACATTGATAACTGTTGTACATTGTTTTACTTCTTGTTTCATTATAGGCCCAACGTGACTATTTCGGCGCCCACACATATGAGCTGCTATCAAAACCTGGCGAGTTTGTTCACACCAACTGGACCGGGAAAGGCGGGAATGTGTCATCATCCACTTATTCAGCATAAACTGTGTTCTTATTGTGTAGCCATAGCCTTAGATGAGGGGATGTTTCTTCAGTTGTTTCTATAAAAGACTATGAATCCGGTTCTCTTGAGTGAGAACATTCAGAAATTAAGGGCAAGAATACCTAAATGAAGGTGTTAAGACATATAGGAATGACCGAAATTCAGCCTTTGTTTAAAGATGAAATTGTTCAATAATGTGTGTGTCTTTAGGCTTTTTTTGTTATATATAAAACATGAGATTCTTCTGAGAATTCATAAACATGTCCTTTTGACACAAATTATTAAAATAATTGAGAGATGTATTTATATCAACACAATTTGTTTGCAGAAAGTATAAACAATTGGTTCATTAGGGCATTTTGTTCACAAAGAAGCTTTAGAATTTGTTCCATGTTGAATTCAAATCTTTTCCAAGGTAGATTTATTAAATCCCTTGTTTGAATGGAAAATGCTTAATTTGGTGCCTGAAAGATTGTTTAATGTTTATTGTTTATACAGACTTTTTCCAGACAAACTCTTGAGTGAAATTTAGTTTTATTTGTGCAATGACTCACATTCCATTATGACTCACTTACTTACATCTTGCATCAGAAATCAACTTACATACTCAAAGGTATGAACTACAGCAATATTTTAATCTGATTTATGAACTTAACCCAAGTTAAAGCTTTGAAAGCACTAATTGAAACCAATTAGTGGATGATATAAAACATTTAAACCTTCCTTCTATTGCTTGTTCATTGAAACTAGTATATATGAAAGATAGGATACATGCTTCTGAAATCTTATTGGAAAATATGTTGCTACTAGGGCAAAGTCTTTCTCTATTGTTATGTGTAAATTGCTTATTCATATTCAAGTTTTATCAAGAGATACTTTCCTAAGATCTGATCATAGTCTACATTAATTAAGGTATTATATATGAGAATAGAACTTAACTTTTATACGTCCTGTTTGTTATTTAACAAATTTTATTATGTGACCATTAAACAGAATTTATGATTTCATATAATGATTTATGTCTTCTTTGTACCACACTGGCAGCTAGTGTTGAATTAGTATGAACTAATTATTGTTGCATCTTTAAAATTGACTTTTAAAAGGAACACGAATGAGCAATTCCTCTGTCTACTACAATGGTTCCTACCCAATTTCACTGAGATATTGCTTTTCTTGCAGTAAAGAGTTATCTCTAGTTTTATATTCAATTGGTAAGATGGATGATGGGGGATCCTAAACATTATGAAACATGTAATAAGTGTATTACAGAAGTTCTGTTCATGTGCCTGACCTTTCCTCACAAGCTGTGCACATTATCCTATCTTCTACTTCACCTTTTACAGTATAAAACAGCGTTATAGGCAAACAACTCATGCCACACTGGGTTTAGTAAGCTTCAAAAAGATTATTTAAAAGTCCTGGGTTGAATTCTCAAACTTACTATTTACAAGGTCGGGGTTTCAAACCTTGGACATATTTACCCCATGTTGGACATGCAACCAACTGAGTCAATATGGCTGTCGCACGAAATTTAATGTTGGAACTGGTTTAAAAGGCCTTGAAATGGTCAACCGTAGATACCGTTAAAACCAAATAATGAACGGTAACCCATGTGTACTGTTGGGTTTTGTAACACGAGTTCTCTCCCGTAATGAGAATGGTTGTAATGGTATAGAGAGGATAGCTTTAGAGATGTAGACTATATGACATAATTGACGGCGAGGTGAATTACTGAGATACAATGGGATGGGAAGTAGAAGGACATACATGGTGAGACGGAGAGAGGAGTGGACAATCATAAACGCAGACAGACAAACATACTGTTTACCTAGCGACATTGTTCTACTCCACTCGAGTACTGGTACTGGTTAAATGCAAGTGTTAAAGAAGCGGAATCCAGAGAGATTTATGTTTGTTGTTAGAACTTGTATCAGACTCGATGAAAAAAGGAATCAAACTAAACATACTGGTAGAGAAATGAAGAGAGTGAGGAATTTTGGTAGAAGTCATGTCTGTTTCTAAATACACGTCACTTATGATGCGGAAATCAGTGAATTTATCCAAGCTCCTGGTATTTATTTCGTAAACAAATATTTCAAACCATTTCACTACTTTCTCACATAAGGGCAGCTTTATAGTGAGATAGGCGAATAAACTGCGTCACATTGAACTCAGTCGGGGTTTCGAACACGTGGCTCCTTTATTCTAATTCGAACTCATTTTCGACCCAATTTCTCGTAAAGGACTCGTAGAAAGGGAGATAGTTAAGAAGAAGAGGAAAACACGGAAGAGAAAGTACGGAGGAAGGAAGGTAGGATGCAAGTATTGTGCAGGGAGACAGGGAGAGGGGGAGACAGGGAGCAGAGGGGTAACACAATGAGGAGGGCATGCGGATGGACAGAAGGGAAGAGGGAAGGACGGCGGATGAAGGATAGAAGGGTTGCCTTGGGTTGAGGAAGGACGATGGAGGAAGACAGGGATACAGGGAGAGAGGGGATGAGTACCCGGGATCAGGAAACATAATCCGGAAGGCACGTTTAGCGGTAGTTCTAACTCACGGATGTATCCGAGAAAATCTCCCGTCTTAATATGAGAGGGTTGTGAACAGTTAATAGGGCCATTATTTCGACAGGGCCATGTTTTTGTACCGAGTTCAACTGTGTGTCATATTGACTGTTTTTGTTTTAAAAATCATAGTTAATGTCATGTGTGTAAGGTAACGTCTCGGATCATACTGAATATACTTCACAGTCTTATTCGAGACTTCTCTTTCTGTCATTAAGATCCTTTTGATTGGTGTATATTGGTTTGATGTAAATTTACGTCAAATTGTTGAACTACTTTACCTACATGTCTGACTTATTCAAATGCGAGCGAATAAAACTATATATGATGGTGGGTATAAATGACTGCGATTTCTTTTTTCAAACTCGATTACTTCAGCGGAATAAGGTAAGACCTACTTTTAAGATGACTTTACGATACGATATGTTGAAAGTTCCGAAAGTCAGTACATCGATAAACATTAGATATAAGAACAACTGCTTCTGTATGCAACATATTTGTATAATATCATAGTTCATATTTTTCTAATTGACAATTCAACTGCATATACAAGGCTATGTTCTGTAATTTCTTCAAAGACCCCGGGTTAGAACTTATGATCCTATAAAGATCAATGCAATCTATATTTCCTTATGATCATATACACACGAACGTGCTTCTTTGTATCTTTACCAATTAACACTAGGGGTATCCATTTATCACTTGGGTGCCGCTGGACCGCTGGTTTTGTAGGTGTGCCCTTTGGCAAGACAAACCAGAGCCCTAGCCTAGTATTGATTAATCACAGGAAAGCTTTAACATAACTGAGAATTGTTCATACAACCTTGACCCCATAGAAATACACAACCTAATTGACTGTCACGAGCAACGCTTCTTTTTGTCATAGTTGTTTTTGTAATTTTCGGCAACAGAAGCGTCCGATTGAGTCAATATGCATATATTAGGTTAACCAACTGTGTGTGCAGGTGTTTAACAATTAAAATGTATGTCATGTCAATTTGTCACCGTTCACATTGACTTAATTAACCGATCATTAACCGAGTATTTCCATAGATGATTATTTCGACTTTCTTCATTATCGATAACCTTTAAACCCCATATCACCTTAATGCTATAGAGAATCTGAAAAAATAACCACTGTGATATAAGAATCAATTGCTCCTCATGAGCACTTCGAACTTTTGTCATTTTTTTTCTACCAATAACATAAAGAAAATGTTTTATCAGTCCTTAAGAAACGAATTGTTCCATTCTTTGGCGAGTTTCAATGTTATACTGGATCTAAATACACTCCTCCTTGGAAATGATTTCCTTACTCTTGAAGAAAATATAGAGGTATTTACTCATGTTCACAATTATATCAAAGGAAGCAAACGGTTTGATTGATGGTTTATCATTTCTGGTCCATTCATCTATAGCTCCATCCACTCTGTCTCTTTCTCCCTATTCTATCTATAACTCTATATAACTCTTTCTCTACTTGTCCCCTTCTCTCTATCGGTGAATTTACAATTATATGTTACATATTTTTTGTATTGTATTGCTGTCATGTTGTAATGTTATTAAGGAGAGGGACTCAATAAGCTTATAGCTTCCGTCCCAATCCTATTGTAAAAACATTTTACAATAAAATATGTTTAAACTAAAGAAAATGTATTTTCATTTCTTGTTAATGTTGTCGTCTGATATTTGTTTGAATTTGGACCAGTCTTAAAATAAAAAATGAGGAAACGAGTTTATAAAACCCGAGAACAGTGCATATTCATCAAATCGGTTCGATCTGCGTTTAACCCTTTACCAAACGCCAAATTTTCCGATTGTTCCCAAATAGAAAGAGTATACAGACGATATTTCAAAATGTGACGAAATTGAAAAATAACCTACTGATAGGGCAGAAAACATTGTGGGAAAAGAAGAAATTGCTCGTTACGAGCAATTTCTCCTTTTCCCATAATGTTTCCAGAGTTGTCTGCAAAATGTCGTTATTGTTTGGTAATGGGTTAAAGATCTAGAAGAGGAAAAAGCACAAACCTGGGCGGGGCCTCGATTCAGGGTTACACCGCGAGATCGTTCTACCGAGTTTTGATTGGTTTAAAATCGCCGTGAAAGAAGTACATTCATTCTTTTCTTTTATGGCAATCGCTAATTGTGCGATTCATTTAGAAATGAAAAATTAAGCTTTTGTGAGCGTGTGTGTGTTTAAAGGAGTGTTTAATTCATTCTAAATGCTAGGTACGCGAACGAGAGAAAAAAATACGATCGAAAGGTTTTTAATTACATTTTATTTTTGAAATACTTTGAACTAAGTTTCTGATCCTCCAGATAGAATGAAGCTTATGGACCGTTCGTACGACTGTTTAAAAACATAAAACATGTGTGTTAGGTCCTTTTAATGCGTGACATTTTTTGTTTTTCTCTAAATGCTTCTCTTTAATCGTGTATTCTTAAGTGGATTTTAATGGAGATATTTAATACATATCGATAAGTAGTGGCATTGTATTGAATCGATATATAGTCGGATAGTTTAAGGTGACTATAACATTTGATACTTTTGCATATGCATGCATGTATACATACCCATTTAAAAATGTGTTCCCCTTTTATATCCGCCATCTCATATACTTGTTTAAACGCATTACGAACTAACGAACTATTGTGTCTAAATGTGAATATTCCTTGTAATGATTAAAAAGTCGCTCTTACTTATCATGACATATTTTTGTCGTCTGCTGGTGAATTCCATTAGGACCTTCCATTAAACCATGCATGGGTTGTTAAATAGGAGTAATTTATGCTTTTATCACAGTTTGTTTCTAAAGACTTCATCAGTGGCTGTATCAAAGTTATTGAGTTTTTATTAAAGAGTTGAGTTCGCCTGCAGAAGTGTAGAAGCTTTGGCCGTCCATAAGGACGAAAACCCGAGCCTAAGCACCCCGGCCATTAACGAGTACGATATGGGATACTGGGGGCCTTAGTTCGAGACCTAAACATAATATAGTATCTTTTCCGACGTTCAACGCACTCGGAATTCATTGCGGTATATACGATTCGTCTCAAATTACTAAACACATCTGCTGACATTTGGAAAGTACATTGCGTAGTTTTGCTGAAGAAACATGTTTTAACTTTATGATATGGTCACTGGTCCAAGTGTTTTAACCGGTATACCGTTGATAGAGACTTAAAACTGCAAACACGCAAAGGTCGTTCTTGTTCGGTTAAGGATTTGCATAATAAAGAAAGATTTATTTATCTATGGCGCAACGTTATCTCCGTTTAATAGAGTCGGGAATCGTGGAACTATGCGAACTTGTACGGCTGACAGTGCTGGTCTAAAACTCTCCAAAACAATAAAAGTTCGCCGCCGCCATGTTTACCTATCTCATCCTGGTGTAAGGTCAATAGAGAGGTTATCGTAACCTATTCCTCCATAGGGAATGTTTGACTGGTCCAATCTGAACGCTACAGCAGACGACAGAATTGTGTGTAAAATAACACCATTACTATGATATCGGGTAAACTAGTATCACAAAAAGGATAAATTACTTATTAGGAGCATTTCGTTCTTTTGTCATATTGGTTTCCAAATTTGTCTACAACAGATGCAGTACAATGAGATATTGTGGAGTCTGTGTTATACAATAATACCTCACCCCGGTTCATATGTTGTCGAAGATTTTAGAAACCAATTTGAATGCTTTTACTTTCAATTTTAAGCAGTCACAGATTCTCGTTATGTGAGAAATGGATAAAGAACAAAATATAATATGTCGTTCATTGCAGAGAGCCTGGTTAATACCTTTTCCTGGTTCGATTCTTGATTCGCAAGTTGTTATTTCAGTAAGGACCGTTCTTTGGAACAAGGCACTGCAAACAATCATTGAGATATATCTGGAAGGTGTTAAAATCGTTTTAAAATAAAGACAAGTAACAAACATGTCTCCAGTAAAGAAGCATAGCTCTATTGCCATTAATCGTTGGATACCAAGCAATTTCAGCTTTGGCGCATACCTTTTGCTGTCCAATCTTTTGTGAAAATGCATGTATGTATAAATCAAATAGCTACAAATGAGCAATAAACCTTTTTGTGCCAATGGTTTCCTTTTTCGTTCCTTACGAGATCGTCTTTATGAAGGAATTAAATAACATTTCTTTGTATCAAAGCGGTATATCATTAAGTGAAATCTAAAGTCAGAGAAACTTCGCGGAGGCCATCTTGTTCACGGCGGAGTTTGTTTGGTTATCGGCGAGAGCACGGTGTGAAAAGTTAAGCTTAATCCTGTGGGATTATCGAGGGTTAAGAGAGATAAACGGATGGGTAATACAGCACCGAAGGGTGGTCCCCACACGGTACACTGTCGAAACCAAAACGAGGGATTTCTCTCACATCAGACGGGTTTCAAGTGTTTGTGATCTAATGACTGGTCCAAACTGAAAACAACGAGAATTATAGATACATGAACTTGTATCATGTACATGATTTGGGTAGATGCCGTATTAACAGAACGATAAATTGCTCTTTATGGGGTCTTTCTAAGCCTTGTATCATTTTGAGTTCGTTTGTTCAGTGTTTGAAATGGTCAACCATTACTCAAAAAGAAAGCAGAATGATAGAGTTCACTCTTGGAAAATACTTCTTTTGATTTCAGCAATAGTCTAACCGTATATCATACTTGTGGTTCATGGCGTGATGCGGTGAATTCAGACCTTTGCTATGGTAGATATACATACATAGTTGGAAGTTTATTGAATAACAATACACTTTATATTTTACAGTTCGTTTTCAATATCTGATGGACTACTATATATGTAAATCTGTGTGATCTCTTATATCAAACACGGATAGAGTCCAGACGGAATTTAGCACACAGGACCCATTTATCATATAAGACTTATCATACGAAACTTACTAACGTTGTATCATATGAATAAGTGTTTTTTCTTACTCGGTCTTAAAGAGGTTGAAAATAGATAAATAAAGACCGTCTAATTGTGTAAAAGGAAATGTCCTTGGAATCTTAAAAAGGATAACTCACAAAAACTGATACAAGAGAAACAGTTTGCAACAATCACAACGAAGATCATCAACACAGACCTTTCCATTTGCTTGAAAGAAGAATAATCGAGCAGTAAATAATTCAAAGAAAGATTTTCGGCAAAATATAAAGATGGGAAACAGTTTACACCAAAGAACATTATCATTTTCAAACAAGACATAATCGTCAAAAGGAAGTGTAATTGTATTGTAAACTTCCCAAAGGAATATAAGCAACGAAAACAATCAAAAGAGAGAAACAATTCACAACACACACAATGAAGATTCCCGGATATATTCTCGCTAAGTTAGTGTTGTGTTTCTGTGTTGTCGCCCAGCTTTCGTTAGAATGTTCCGCCCGCCGGAAGGACAGGTTACCAGGGGGCATGCCGGGTAAAAATGATATTTCGGGAACGAGGCGACGTCAACCGGAAGTGAGGAACTCCCCCGAGGAATTCCCCTTTAACGGTTTGGAAGAGGACGACGAGGAGGACGAAGAGTATGACGTCATCGGTCACGAGGATAACATCAACCTCAGCACGAATAACGAGGTAGGAGTAGAATAGTAGAATAATAGATAAACCAATCGATTATTTAGAATAAAACTACACCTACAGGTGTTAGGGGCAAAATCTGATTTTGATTTAGTTTTCCGTAAAAGCAAAATCATTTTCTGCACGTGTATGTATGGTGGTTATATAATAAATTGCAGTAAAATTGATTTGTCCTTTCAATCTTTTGAACAAACTGAGCAATATGGACAATTCATTTTGCCTACCCTGTCCTATGCTGACATAAATGTTGAGATTCTGTTTTGTTTATTAGAGGTTTATTTGGTCGATACGCTTTCTGTCAAAACAAAGACAAGAAACAACGGCTCTAATAGATTCCTTTCACGTAATACTTTACAAGTATAATGGGGGATCTTATTTAAGATGAAAGGAATACACACTAAAAATGTTGCTGTATGTTCGTTTCTAGTATAGACTACTCTACATTCTTAGGAATACCGAAACTGCACTGAAAAACAAAACAAAAAAACATAGGGAAATGGATTAACTATGTTTAAACTTATTTATTTTACAACGATTGTGAAACAAGTTCTTACAACTTGGATTAACCACTCTCGATTTCTTACTAGTAGCTAGTAAGAGTTGTAGGACCAAGGTTAATCGAGCATATTACTCTTATTTGCACCCATCTCAGTCGATCCATCAAACCTGTAAGTTATAACCCCTTGCCAGGTGTTGTTGACTTAAACAGATCACTTCCGTTTAAAAGTCGTTCGCTCATATGCTATTTAATGAAATCTACAACTTTAAAGTTGTAGTGGCCGACAACCGTTTAATATAAAAAAGTTAAGACAAAGTTCCCTCTGAAAGATTGTTCAAGACACCCCAAAAATGGTAAAGACACCCCAAAAATAACAGCATGACGTGTTTGTTTGTTTCGAGCATTTTTCTTTTGCCGGAATGGTTCTTACATAATTTACCACCACGGTAAAAGAAGAACTTGTTTGTATTCGAATTTCGTTTTCGCATGCTTTAAATGCGTTCTTCATCTCTGAACGAAGGGCGAAGGGTGTTCATTTTACTCGATCGTATTTTGTTCTCGCATTTATTTGTATTAAAATCATCACGCGAAGGCAATTAATGCGCATTTCAATGTTTGAATAGACCTCTTTGTTAATTGAGCATTACAATTGTATTCTAAAAATAGCACAACGTACTGTAGCTTTCAGAATCCTAATGAATTATCGCGCTAATGATCTATCTTCGCCAGCTTCTTTCTTGGGTGATTCTTTGTTTCGCGAGTGCAACGATATGCTTTTGAGCACCTAGATCGAACTAATTGCAAAGATGACAAAAAGGTAATAACCATTTTGGTAGGACAGAGCATTTTTCTGGAAAGGTGACACATCACTTTACTTTTAACTTAAACTGATGCCTACTTATCTATTTATCGTACCGAAATCAAGTGTAGCTATAACTTCACCCCAGAGTTCTTCGACTAACGTATATAGCATAAGGCCTTGAAAGTCAATCTAATGACAATAGAGGGTTGTAATTATTTAAACCCAGAAAGCCAATCGGAACCTTTCAGGGAGTTCCGGCAAGCTGGACGTGGTCTGCCAACATCACGAAGGGATTCTGATTATCAGGGAACTTGGTTTTGTGTTTTGTTGCCGCATAAAACTAAAAGACTTCAGATCGACGTTCAAAACCCATTCAGATAGAAAAGCCAGAACAATTCCCTCACAAATTATTTCAAATATTTTTAACGCAGCAAGCATAAGACAAAAGATAAAAAATATATCTCTCTCGCTCCGCCAACAATTATTCTAACAAGTGTCTGCCAGAGACTTGGACGCGTTTCCCCGGAACCGGTCGGTAAAGGGTCTGAGCGTCACACCCTGTAAATCGATTGCACACCTGTCTAAGCGCTGTCATCATTTACATTCGGATGGCTCGACCTCTCCACCTGTTCGCTGCTAGACTGTCATTGTCTGTGCTTCCCTCATGACGATGGTGGACCAGAATGCAATGCTGGTAATGACTTCCCATGATGGGATTATGGGTAATCCGGATAACATTACAATTGTATGGCCAGTTTTATGTCAACAAACGACAGTTTGGGCTTGAAATTCAGGGACCTCGAATCTATAAACAGAAAATTGTTAAGAAATCATTAGAAACACAAAATAAATATACCGAAAACGTTTAAGTTATGGTACTAAAGGCAATCAAGTTTGTAAATAAGAAATAAAACTTTTAAAAATTGGATGTTTTCTAAAACTGTATAAACCAAACGATGGGGAATACAGAGGAAAGGCACTGTTTCTTTGTTATTTATCTGTATTTGATTTTAAAGACAGTATGCCTTCGTCTATCGTCTGCAAAAGTGTTTGACATGTAATTACACAATGTGTTTAAATTCGACAGGTACTGTATGGTAATGGAATGAAGAAAGACTTCTCCGAATGTTAATCGTGTATTATTTATTCATGCATTAAATGGCCGATTCTACAACTTGTTGCAAAAACACTGTAATTTATACACTGACATGAACATCTTACAACGACCTTAAACCAAGCTAGTAAATTGTATAATGCATTCGCATTTGTCCCCACCTCAATTATATCTATATTTCATTTCATTGTTTGAAATTGTTTGAATTTTAATCGAGGGGAATATCAACGGCAATCTCATTAACTCATTACGCCATTATACCTCATTTTGACACATCTGATGCAGAAATCTTCGGAAACCACCGTCGCAAAAGGGTGCATTGCTCCTCTATCTGAATTTCGTTGACAAAAAATGCATTTTGTTAATTTTTTTTGTCGTCTACTTTTGCTTTCAATTTGGACCAGACACAAATTCAAATATGGGGGGAATGCGTTAAAAATCAGTTTTACGAATGCTTTGCGCTATTTAAGTGTATGTATATGAACGAAAGACAAAGATAATTAAAAAAAAAGAAAAATAAACCAACTTATTGTGAGGATAACATAGAAATCAACTGTGCTCTTCGTCGACTTCAACAACAGAGATTTCGGGTTCAACCAAATGCTGAGTCATAGTTCAACCCGATAAGCAAAGCATTCTCTTGTCACAATGGTTCATATTTAATGTCCCAATGAAATCAAATTTCCCATACTTTATGATTCTCGTCTGCTTTCGATTTAGGACAGTTGCGAACCCCCGATGGGGGTGAAGCCGTTTGCTACAATTGAATGAGTGATTCAAAGCGAATTATTATTGAGTAATTCGCTAAACGTATCTGTTGAGACTGAACTAGATATAACCCACGTGCGTTCAAACCAGACCTTGTTAGTGTGTCTGGTCAAACCATTCTAACCCATAGGAGAATTAACGGCGGTTCAAAATTGGAGGTAACAGCAGACGGCTTAAAGTGAAATCGAATAAAACACGTTTCTGCAGATTTGAATTATGATTACAAAAGTTTGATAGTCATAGGGAGCAACTTATCCTACCTGTTTATCACAATGGTTTTTAGAATTTAGCAGCATATATGTCGAATAAAGTATTAATGTTATAAGCAGAGGGGGGGGGGGGTTACACGTCTGGTCATTCAATAAACCTAAATTTTTCATATCACGAATTCTAATTGAAAGAATACCACTTCTTAAACAAGCAAAATAATTGTTTATTTAAAATGGGAGATATGACTGATCTTAGTTGCAGACTTTATCGATCAGACATCACATTTTTGCCACAATGGTATCTATGATACTTCATAGAGACAAAAGTATGTTTTTCATTGTAGTTTTCTGATTGCTGATGTTGCTTTCGAGTTTGTGCAGTCAAGCATTCTCATTTGAAGGAATTGGTTAGGGTTTCTTACCAATCAGTTTTGAGAGAATTGATTTCAAAGATTGACCTAACATAGGAGACCAACCTTGCGAATTCTAACAAACTTTGAACAAAAATTTCTCTCGACCACAGTAAGAATATGAGTAAAAACTAAACAAAAAATGACACAATCTTTAATCATATGAGGTAACAAGTCTTAAAACCTAAGAATGGGGTCTAGCTTAATTTGAATGACCCAATTCTGTTTGAAACATTTTTTTTAACAAACCACTTACTCCATACACGTTACAGTCTCATTCACCGTGGAGTATAAACAGTTTTCAAGTTAAGTTGTTAAACAAGAGCTGTAGTAAGGTGGTACCCAGCTAGCAGTGTAACAGTACAGTATAACTGCCCTGTAGCCGCCGGGTTTGCGGTTCGATAAGGAGACGGGGTATACTAAATACAAAACGCAACAATGATAGTGATGGCGTACCTCTAAGGCACATTGTGTGGTTCGGGAACTCTTTGGACAGGAAAGCCATGTTCGAGTCTGAAATGGTTAATAAACGATGTAATTCAGAGAGTCTGAATATGTGAACTCTAGATACGATATAACTGAAAAGTTGTTGAAAACGCGTAATAAACGCAAGTAAAATCAAATCATTTTTTTACGCGAACGACATATTTCTTGATTTTTTTCTAATTTGTATTTAGCACACCTTTGTGCTTTGCAGGAGCAATACCATCACATTATAGGGAATATCACGTTTTATTGAATTATCCTAATACAAAACAGTTGTTCTATATCTACCCCACGCTTCATTAATGCACCTTTAAGAACCCACACGAGTCGTTTCACACACTCCTCCATGGTGAATGTTTTGATCGAACGATATTAACAACAGAGACAGTCGACAAATGATGACACAATATAAACACTGAATGATTTTCATTTTCTTTTGATGGTTGAGATGAAACCATTGTGAAAAATGGAAGTTCGATTGTCAATGGCTTTTCTCATTCGAATACATAATTCTCTAAATAAATAGTCTATTGCAGAACAAAAAAGTGAGTAACAGGTTTTTCAACACGCGCGATTTCAAACCTTTATCAACGTGTAATTCAGTTTCGGAAATTTGCTGAATCATTTGTTGAGCCGAGTCCAAGAGACAAATTGCTAACGGACGCTAAATCCTCACCAATAGTTGCAAATTTATCTCTTTTAAAACTATATCTACATCCATAAACGACATGTTGAATTTCGTACTGCATTAAGGCCTCTGCTTTTGCTTTCAATTTGAACAAATTACCAATTTTTATCATGGGGTGGGTTTGCATTATGGAACTGAAACACTGCTTGCACTGGGGTAAAAAAAGAAGAAAGAAAAACTAGCATAACATATACAGTTAAAAGATATTTTTTCGCATTTCTCTTGATCTATGAATTTGGACATAGTTTCAAATTATTTCGATTTAATGTGAACAAATGGGTTCGATTTTGCATTTACTGTAACAGTAGAAGGGTTAAGGTATACAAAACTACTATTTTACCCAACCAGCAACCATATGGCATTATTGTAAGGCAGAAAAATTCTGACTGAGTTTTTCTGCCTTCAAATAATGTCATATAATTGCAGGGTTTTCTCGTATTTCTCATTACGCTTAGATCTTGATCGTATCTATGCTTGATATCAAAATAATAACAAGAAATCGCACTTCAAAACGAAAAGGGTTATTGTAACCTGTAACAGTGTTTTATCGTTTGTTAACGAGTCAATGAATGTGTTTAACGAGTTTATTTTATTTTCGAATATTTCTTTTATTGTTTTCCCTTCCTTTGTGTTATGCAGAGCGATCATAAAGATGTCAGCACAGTGCTTAGTTAACGTCAATATTGCACCTTTAATATTCCACACTTTGCCATCATCAAACCAGTCTCCCTTTATACAAACTCTTCTTTGCCTGATCAACTCTTTGCTTATGATCGACTTATGACATTCTTTTTGCTCTGGGTCTTTCATTTGTATTTTGCTCGTTGTTTAATATTGTTTTTGGCATGCTTCTTGCTTTTGGTATTTTATTTGTTTGCGGCATTCTCTTAGATTTTTGTCTTTTACTTGTTTTTGGCATTTTCTTAGCTTTTGGTCTTTTATTTAATTTAGGCATCGTTTTTGATTTTGGAATTTCATTCAATATTTGGCACCCTCTTTGATTTTGGTATGTTATTCATTTTGGGCATCCTTCTTTTTTTTTGCATTTCATTTGTTTTTGGCGTCCTCTTTTTTTTATTTTATTTAATTTTTCAATCTCTTTGCTTAAAGTATTTCATTTATGTTTTAAGCATCCTCTTTGCCTTGAGGCCCTTCTTTGTTTTTCGGCATCCTCTTTGATTTTGGTATTGTATTCATTATTTGGCATCCTCTTTGGTTTGATCTTTGGCATTTTTCTAATTTTGGTATTTCATTTATTGTTTTGCTTTTAGTCAATATTTAGTTTTTGTCTCTTCTTTGTTTTCAAGAGATTCTTTGCCAGTTATTGATTCTTTGTATCTTTGCTGCCCTGCTTTAAATTCTCTCTTAATTTTGATTTTCAATTGGCTTGTGGTCTTCGGTCGTTTATGATTGTACTTTCTTGTTCTTATCTTTGCTTTTGGATTTTCTTCTTTCTTTATCAGACTCTCTGTCTATAGTATTCTATCTGCTATTGCGATTCGTTTTTCGTTTGGTCTTTTCTGTGTCTTTGTTCGTGTCGATGTTCACTCTTAGCCTTTGATAGACTTTTTCCCTCTGTCGCCTCTTTTACTTTGATCAATAGTTTGTCTTAATTCGAATTCAAACTACTGGAAACGCCTCTGTCATTGGTCAGATATTGCTAGACCATTTGCCTTTGATAGTCTCCTTGCAATTAACAAACTCTTTTGTATTTGATCATTTAAGTACATATCCTTACTGATCTTCTTTTGCATATATTCGCCCTTTTTTATTTATTTATAAACCTCATTTCGTCCGCGGTATCAGTCAATGTTAACCCGTCACAACCTCTCATACATGTATGTATGGGGGAATGAATTAATCAGATACAGTACATGTATAGCTTTTAGTGCGAACCCTCAAAAATCAGTTACAATCGATACAAAACCTTTCTATGGATACGCTCAAAACGGCTGTTTGCGTGCGCCCTTTAATTAAATAACAACTTGGTTCTTTACAAGACCATCCACGGGTGACCGGTCCTGAATGAACCGTTTGAACGAAACCATCAATTCAAAGTTTTCTGGTTGATGTGTTGGAACATTGACACCTCACATAAACCGATCACTAAAACAAATAAACGGAATATATTGCCATTACAACACGTGGTGTTGTTAAACATTTTGCATCGACAATTAAACGCTTTAAAAACGTTTGTATGGGTTTGAGATTTTAACCCCTTACTTAAAGATTCATCAAATTACCGCATCTGCTGTAGAATACATTTGAATCCTTTATCACAGAAGGATAAATTGCTCTTCCTGAGCTATCATGTTGCAAAATAGAAAATGTGGATATGGTTTAACGCATTTTCAATGCTTTCCAACATAGGCGTAGGAGCATTTTCAACATTGGGGGGGCCAACTTCAGATGAGGACCGGTCTAAGAATAAATGCTCCTAAACTTTCTCAAGACTAATCAAGCGTCTACAAATTCAATATCATTAAATGAATTAAAAGAAAGCGAATGAAAATGTGTGTCTTGGTTAAGACAAAATAACCAAAAGAAAAAGAAAATAGGTTTGGCCAAGTCTCGATCTCACGCAGAAAGCATATTGTATTGATAATAACTAAAAGTGACAGCCACCATGCTGTCACAGCCACGAGTTTGTCTATGATTTCGAATAAAAAATGAGTTGATATTTAAATACAATATAGGGTCTGACTGCTTAGAGTACGTTTTGCATCACTGTTTTCGTTAGTCGAAACTACTTTCCGTAAGCTGAGATTTCATTGGATAAACCCGATGTATTCGGATTGCCATTTGCGATGATGACGTCAAAATGTTTTGGTTATTGTTCGTAACAAAAGGCGAATTGGTATTAAATAAAGCACAAAATACACTTTTATATTAATTCTGCTGTTGAATTTCATTTCTTTTTTATTTCCAAAAATCGTCATCTTCCATTGTGAATATTAAAGTATACTCTGCCCCAGTCTGGATATTGGGGGGGGCCGGCCCCCCCTGGCCCCCGGCTCCTACGCCTATGTCCAAGTGTTCACGTTGCTCTTTCTAAGCGTTTTGTTCACAAGCCACTGTCACCGATGTGACTTACAATTCGGATCAAATTAGAGAGGTTATGTATGTTTTTACCATCGGCTTCTTTCCCCTGAAATTAATGGCATATTCTGAAGCTTTCATTGAATAGCAAGGGTATAAAGTTTATAAACCAATTTCCTTATCATGTTTTGGATTTTCGGCATGCAAAATAAGGCGCCATATATGATATAAAACTTTTGAAAAGCAAATACAGATTTCTGTGATCATGGGTAGAAAAGACTTATTCTCTCTTTTTTTTTTAAGAAAGTGTGGGATTTTTACGAATGTGACCAGTAAAAACAATTAGAGAGACCCCTTTATAAAGAGACCATTTAATACAAATCTATCAAACAATCTACTGACCTCCGACATCAATACGTGAGCATGGCAACGGGTTAAGATAATTACAATTAACACGCGTTGTGTTACAAAATAACCGCGTCATTTAAAAACGGTTGCTTCTCTTGTTAGCGCGAAACTCAAATTTTGAGGTATCACAAAATGAGTTCATTGAAGTAATTTTGCCACCAAATAGTATATTTAATTTTTACAGAGCATAACGTCAAGCGTTCCGATGCTATAAGCGAGACTAAAATGCGATATGAACAAACTGTCAAGGACGATTTTGCACATAGGCCTTTAAGGCTATTTTATAACGACCATTCTATCCGGGACCGGGAAGAAACTCTCTGTTCTCTCCGCTCCCCAGGGTATATGAGCCCACAGCATATGATCATCCGTATGTATGTTTGAATAAGATCACAGAATATCCCTCGGCTAACTTGAGGACTGATTATGATTTTTACCGAAATGTTTTGACGTTGGTGTTTTTTCGGTAGACGCTTCACCTTTTGTTTACCGTGCTTTGATCTAGCTCAACCTAGTTGACGTTGTTTGGATAATCAAAGTACCCGAACAAACTTTAATGAAGTTATCAAAACCCAAGCTTTTGTCACGTTATCCCATCCTGTTGTGACACCTTTTTGTGGGACTTGTGTACACCTAAGTGTGAGAAATACACATGTCTTCATTATGTTCGTGTTCCCTTTCACAGAATAGAACTTTATTTAACAAATTTATAAGAAGTATTCCCTTTTAATTGGAAGATTTTCTAGCATGACGATTTTTTTGAAGATTGATTGCTCCTCTTACTGATTCAGGAAAGCAAAACTCGAGGCAAAGAGCTGGTCCCTTGCACCTTTTGATCATCAGATGTTAAACATTGCAATATAAGTTTGACTTGCACTTTGGGTAGTCGCATACTCTGTAAAAGACGACTTTATGATAAAAGTGTCAACTATTTCAAAATAATCGTCATAAAATGTTTATCGCGATAAAAGTTTAAATTGCATTATGGATAGTCCCGTACTTTACACTAGACGAGTTTATAGTAAAAAGTATCACGTATTTCATAACAATCGTCATGAAATGTTCATCACTGATTTTCGCTTGTTGTTAACTATGATCATAACGCCTTAGATATAATGCCTTCTTTAAAGACAGCGTAATGGGGGAAAGAAGGCAATTTTGAAAGATTTCAGGACTTTTCATTTCCTGATGATGTTATAACGAACAGTTTAATCGTTCCGGTATCTCCCTTTGATGTGCTATTTAACATGTTCCCTCATATGGAATATAACATCTGATCTAATCAGAAAGGGACAGCAAACGACAACTAAAAACATAGACAACAACAATTTCAGTAAGATGCTAAGTACAGACCGCTTTGACCAATTGATGAAATGCCTGTAATGAGAAATCCCTCCCTTTCTCACAATGGTTACTAAGACATTTCATTACAGGTGCTTGACAGCGAGGATGTATGAAGTAAAATATTAATGAACGTCGGATTGGTTCTCTGCATGAACTATGATGTACCTACGTCAATACGTACTATAACAAATTCATAGCGAGTAATTACCCTCCTTTAAAATAGTGGCCTCTTCTCACTTTCACTAAGAAAATAATTGTTTTTCTCACGCTCACCCCCTTTAAAACAGTGGCCTCATCTCAATATCACTAAGAACATAATTGTTTTTCTCACGCTCACCCCCTTTAAAACAGTGGCCTCATCTTAATATCACTAAGAAAATGATTGTTTTTCTCACGCTCACCCCCTTTAAAATTGTGGCCTCTTCTCACTTTCACTAAGAAAATGATTATTTTTCTCACACATACTCCTTTTTAGATAGTGGCCTCTTCCCTCTTTTACTAAGAAAATTATTATATTTCTCACGCACAAACCCCCTTTAAGATAGTGGCCTCTTCTCACTATCACTAAGACAGTAATTGTTTTTCTCACGTGTTACGTCTGTTATTGAACTTACGTAGGACCAACAGGCTACTTTCTCTCGGAAATACTCTCATAATTGGTTGTATAAGTGGGGTTGCATTGTGCTTTAAACTGTATTCGACCATATCTTTGGGACAGCGCACATATTCATACCTACTATACCTGTTTTTTCCTAACCTGTGCGGTACATTATTCCTTCCAAGCGGGCAACTGCTTTCATACACGAATCTAGAAATTCCCATTTCGATCATTTGCGGAGTTGATTTCCCGACTGGAAACGGACTTTTGTTGCTTAAACTTCAATGTCACATACAATGAATGATTCCACACCATTTAGAATATATAAATACTCAAGGTGGTAGCAAAGGTGTTCAAACTCATTCGGACCTCTCTGCAAACATCGTGATCAACAATACGTCCGAAATAGTTTCGAAATGTTCTATTTAAAGTATTCGTAAAGGACATGGTAATCGTATTTTATAGAACGGTTAATTAAGAGACACGGGGCTAAGCCTCTCAGGGCAATGTTATTATACAGTCAACAACCACTCGTACTAATTTTGGACACTTTCAAAGAGCCGCTAAACTATCTGTAAATATCACCAGACGATACAAGTCTTATTGGCGCCATTTTATTTTCATTCCGAATAGAATATTCAATAAGAGGTCTTTACACTTTATCTATCAAAAGCGTTGCTCAAAAATGCATACCCGTGTAACAAACGGGACATTTCACACTCGTTCGACATATGACACCACAAAAAACGAGCTTTTAAACGTGCACTTACGAACGATCCGCGTGTTTGTTCAGTTTCTTTGAAAACAATGCCGCCATTTAATTTTAGACGTCGGTTAAGAATGCGGAGGCTTTTGAGACGTGCGGAAACAATAGGCGTAAATGGATATTTTTAGAGGGACTTAAGCCGATACATTCCACAATAAGTCGATACACAAAACGATGTTTGAACAGGAGCGTGAAGTGATCCTAGATCAATAAGGAACGAACAAACGGTCGAACATTTTGACACTTCACGGCTGTCGGGACAAAAAGGTCGCACAGGTTTCTCTAAAAACGAAAGAAAATACGATAATCTTGTCGAAACGACATGACTTGCAGCTTTTCACACCAACTTTGATATCATTTGTATACAAACATTGTATACTACGTCAGTAAATCTATATCGTACTTACATGCGAGGGAGAGAGATAACCTTCCTCCATTCTACCCCAAATAGTTGAGTCCATCAGGTTTTCAAGAGACGCCTTATTCCAAATTGATTTGCAAGATTTTCGGGCTGGTGTAGGTAAAGTGCATTAATAATCAAGATATTCTGGCTCGTCTAGGTAAAGTGTATGTTTACAACCCACACATGCTCATACCCAATGACGTTCCCGACCGACGGGACGTTTCGGTAGGATATCAGAGGAATGGTGAAGTATTATAACGTTTATAGTCAGATTGATTTTAAACTTCACAAGTTGGTCCCTTTTTTACATGGTGTTTAATGCCGCATCAACATATTTTCAGTTATGTAACGGCTTTCCTGGATCCACCAGTACTAGGCTAGGATTCTGAAGTGAATCGCCATATGTCGTTCCGACGAAACTAGAGGTGTCGATGTGGCTTGAACACAGGACCCCGGAGTTCTAAGTCCGCCACTGTAATCACTGGGCCACACAGGACCCTACGAAGTGGTCCGAGTCAACATGTCCTATAGACCAGTGTTCTATGGCACAGTGTCCTATGGCCAGTGTCCTATGGCACAGTGTCCTATGGCACAGTGTCCTATGGCACAGTGTCCTACGGCACAATGTCCTATGGCACAGTGTTCTATGGCACAGTATCATATGGCACATGGTCCTATGGCACAGTGTCCTATGGCACAGTGTCCTATGGCACAGTGTCTCTTGTTTAGTGTTGATACCTTTAAGACTAGCATCAATAAGTAGTTGGTCCGATTAGGTATGCAGTGTTCCTTGGTTTGATACATTGGCCCGGAAAATAATATGTCCCTCTTTTAATGAAGCCACGAACGAATGTTCATGTATTACATGTACCATAGATTACCTGTGTTCTTGTTGAGTTGTTTTCTTTGAGTTGGGCTGTAAATCGCGTAAACACGATTTAGTTATATTACGATTAATGGTCACGTGATTCCCCCGCCCGATTTGTAAGACCGTCTAGGTATATGTGTTTTAGTGTAACGTGGTACCTGCACAACACTTTGTTTTTCATTAAGATCCGAAAGATCTCATTATGTACCCAAATACCAAAAACGTATACAGTTAATATCGTTTTACTATTAATTGCTTTCCTTTGTTTTTTTCCCTTTCAAAATATGACGAAAGTTAATTTTTGAATTAACCTTTTACACGAACATAATAGATAAAGATATAAATCAATTTACGTTTGTAACACTAACTTATTTAGCGTATCTGGTTACAAGAAAAGGTTGTAACGACTTTTTAAAACTTAACCCTTAGAATGCTGGGTAATTCTCTAAATTAGTTTTTTTGTGTCGTCTGCTATTCAAAACCTTTAATATCTCCTAAACTTTGATGAGGAAAGATACCAAGAGTAGCCAACAGGTTGGATCACAGGACAGCCTCAAATGTTTTTGGTGGCTGGCCCGGATCTTAACTGTTCGCATAAGCATGAATCGGCTCCAGCAGGATTACAAATAGGGGCAACATTTATAACAAACCCCTTCTATCACAGATTCGTCTTTAGCATTTATCAGACTCCATTGTTGAACGCCATATTTGAATATGCGAATGTTTGGGAGGGTGGGGGTAGGTAGTGGTAAGGGTACGGCAATAGAAACAGGACTTTTTACGGGTTGAATCACATCGTTTATAATTGATTGGATGGTCCCGATTTCTAGCACAATTAATTATCAATTACACAAGAAACATAAGATAGGCGAATCTTGTCATTATTTACATAGTTGGACGTTCGAGCCTTATGAATGAATTTACAAACACTCATAATGATTCATAAACATATATGAACTTATGAATAGATCAATATATTTACATGATCATTAAGATGAATAAATCATATAAAGCGCTGTTATTGCGCAACACGCTCTATAAAACCATTCCGGGGGTTATTTCCCCGTGGGTCGACGGGGAGTTGTTCGTGCAGAAGTCGCCCATATCTCGTCTTTTGTTATAACTAACGATTTGTTCCACGGGTCGACCACACCCTGTCAATAGCGTACTTATCAAAGGCACCGAGTCGGGTAGAAAGAGGGGTGAACTATTATACAAAATGATTTTAATTGTTCAAACAATGACATACGTATTTTCTTTTGAGAACGCAAAAAATCTATTATTTTTCAATGAACTTAAAGGCACATCAAAGGAGAGGAGTACAAATAAATTACTTAGAAAATATATGGAGTTCTTTTATTATGTTCAAAAAAATCATGAGGATAAGTTTAGGAATGCATTGAGACCCTATTAAACAGACTCATTTAAAATAAGTTATTTTGTGCTTGAAATATAGCTGTCTCCAATTCAATCATGTTTATCAACAACCTGTTTGTTTACATATTCAAAATAACGAATTCTGATTGGTCTGTTCAAAAATGTGCGTATCAACTGTCAAGGTCAGAGGTGAAGAATCAGGAAATCTGAATTATAGAACTTGCTAATCTGGGTTTTTTCCTGTTTACTTTTACATCTTAGTTGTGCTGATGGTGTTTTCTGGTGATAACTATTTGAATCTGTCCATAGTTTACCAAATAACATAGTTTGATATTGCATTAATCTTCTTTAGTGGGTCTTTAACATATCTTTAATTTTCACTTATACTGTTGGTTTTTTTAAGTTTGAAAGCATAAGCAGACAACAGTTAAAAATGAACGAAAATCTTCTTTATGATACTGGGAAGAGCATTGTGAAAAAATAAAAATTTCAATGATGTCACAAAGGCCGCTGTGGTCGCTCCAGATGTACAAACATAAGTGTAAGCTATAAACTTTTTATATACACGCTTAAAACTAGAACTCGTGAAATGGTTTCATTGCGCTTTGGACATAGAATCGCCCACGAAGATTTTAGAGGTATCAGGTGCATTTCAACACATCTGGGCAGAAAATGCTATGGAAACCTCTGCAAACTTCGTTAGCAATTTCTGGTCCGAAACATTGCAATACATTGTACAAGTCTGCTGCTGAAGCGAATTCCTAAAAAAACCAACCAAAATCATCCTATTTGCGTAGATACTTCCAAGTATAATAGAAAAGAGATACGAATAAACAATACAAACTGCACATGGTTTCTTCATAAGTAACTTACTAGTTTAACCGCTTGGCCTAACAAAGGCGCCTTACGATTTTTGTTATTTATTTCGCTTTGATAGTTTCGTCCTATTGCTAAAAGTCATATCTTCTCATAGCCTTTTCGTGTTATGGAGAAGATGTGAAATTTTAGAAGTCATACGAAATGTTTTCGAGAATGACTCAGCAAATCTCATGACTGATTCAGCGATCATATGAACAACACTGTCATATCCGAGAAACAGAGGTCAAAAGGATGGTTTTCCGTCGAGCATTATATTTAGGCTTATTCGTAACGTGTTTGACTACAAAGGTTTTGGGATCTAAAAAGTACATTTCCATATAGCGCATTTTGATACAGTATATTTCCATACAGTATATTTCCTTATAGTATTTGTCTTATAGTAAATTTTGATATATGTATTTTTTCTATATGAAATAGTTCAATATTTCATATTTCAATGTTTCATTTTGCCATTGAGGACATACCAATAAGACCTGGGTAAGATCGCGTCCTTGGTTTACTTGTGACAAGGATGTAAAGAGAAAGTATTCGACAAAATAGCGATGTCTTTGACAAGATATGAGAGAATAATTGTTCCAAGTCAATTATTGATACTTTCTAAATCATGATGTTATAGATGACCCCGGCGACTATATATATCCGTGGTATGGTATGACTGATTATACAATTCGATAGTAGTTATCAGATTACTAATTAAACTGTAACGAATGCTATACTATTACTAAATTAATATGACATTCTGACGTTATGTAAGGTATACTGAGGGATTTCCACGACCCTCATATATAATGGAAATGATAAAAATAAGGCTTGGTACACGTTAAGAAAAAAAAGAACGACATTGATCAAAACTTTTGTTACTACCAGGGTTAAAATCTGGTGTCATAGTTATATTGTTTGACTTTCACACGCCAATAAAAGAATTGAAGTAAAAATGTGATACTGAACTGATAATAGTCATAAATGATGAACGAACGTCCACTTCTGCCTCTCACGGGGATTTAAATGTGTATAAATCGGGATTTGAACCTATGACAGAACTTTCTTATTCTTGTCGGAATGATTTGTCAAATCCTCTTACCCAGTATATTTGGACCAAAGTTTTTCCTGTATCGTTCCTCAATAAGCTACCCTGATGTTCAAGGATTTTCGTTTGACTTTTCTTTTAGAAACAGAGTCATTTTTAACAACCCGTTGTAGTTCGAAGATAAACCAAGCGGGGACGCGGTCTAGGTGTGGTTTTATGTTTTATACACATGTATATGATTTTGTAATATCATGATGATAATCAAAAAATCATGATCACCCTAAGTTACCTACGCGTCGTCGCATAAACAGTCCCCTGCAAACATGTTTACTTCTCAAATACGGCTTAGTTTATTAAATGGTAGATTTCAACAATAAGAGAATTGGATTCGACTGAAAGCTTAAAGCTTTTTTAAAGTCTTTTTCCAAATTGCAACAATGTGCTATAACACCAGTGATTTTATTGTACGAAAATGATTGAATAATGTATGTTGTTTGAACGAAATAAGAAGTATTTGAATAGTCAATTTAACTTGAAGATGGAAGTTGAAACGGAGAGAATGAGAAATAGACATAGAATGAGAGAGAGAGAGAGTGGTGAAGATATATATATATAGAGAGAGAGATGGGGGAAGGCAATATCAAATACCGGTTAACCATTTGCAAAACGCCAAATTTTCGACTGTCCCATATTGAAAGAATTTGCAGGCGACATTTCAAAATATGAAGAAATTGGAAAATGATTTCCTGATAGGGTAGAAAACATTGTGGGAAAAGGAGAAATTGCTCATCACAAGCATTTGTTTCCTTTCCCATAATGATTTCCAGACTCGTCTTCAGCAAAGTGGTGAAATGTTGTTATTGTTTGGTAATGGGTTCAAGTGTATTGACAGTCCCCTGTTAGCCCTAGACAGACCCGTATTTCGGTTATCGAAAATCGTATCAAATTGATCCCAACAGGCGTGGCACAGTCGCCTAATTAATTAGTACCGATAAACGCTGATTGGATTTCCTAAATGTCAGACTAAAGTTTTAAATTCAGACTAAGGTTTAGACCCATTACTTCATATAGACTTGTCCAGGGTTTAAACAAAGATACATATTTTAATTTTAAAGGCGTCAAAATATGTGAATTTGAGACAACATTGCTTTTATAGAAATAATTGCACGTTATGAGCAATTACTTGTTTGCCCCCTCTTAATATCTACCAAACTGGATGACCATTTATATTGAATAATTCGGCTAAACTCATCTATTTTGCAGATAAGCAGAACAACTCGAAATAGTAATTCATTTTCAAAAGAAGTTAACGTCTTATGGAAATGAATCATAAGCAAAAATATACTTTGTAACAATCTTTATTCTCGATCTAACATCTATGCTCTAATATGTTAGAATTATTGTATTTTATGGATATTGCCATAAACTGTAACTGTACTTTCAATAAAAGATATTGTAATGTAATGTGTTTTTCAATCGGTCGTCTACTTTCAATGGTGGTTGAATCTTTCAAACACTACAGTACTGAATTCGAAACGGTATGTATGGTTATTTGAATAATATCAACCAAACGATTGATGAAAACACCAACCATTCCACAAACAAACATCTCCATGCCGTTAATAAGTTTCTATTGAAGGAACACATCGTAGTGAACAACAATTATCAACATTACCACAAACCGTTTCGTGACAGAGAATCTCGCAATTGTTCATAGATAAAAAGAAAATGCCCGTCTTAAGGTTAATATTCATTGTTTTATACATTTATCTATTTCTTATGTGATTACTTATATGAGCTGACATCACTTCAACATGATCTTAGTTAAGTGCGCTGCCCAATTATGAATGATGGAGGAAGACCCCATACTCAACTGTCCATAATGACTAGTCATGCCGGGTAGAACCATCGGCATTCCATAAGTCAGTCAGGATACTTACTGCCTCTCATAAAAATGCAAAATGCCGTCACCGGGAATTGAACCCAAATTGAGGGGAACATGCCATTTCAATGTCTGCATTCTAACCGCTAGGTCACAGAGATCCATCCTTTTAAACCCTTATAGTGCTGGAACCGACTTCATGCTTATGCAAACAGGTTAGATCGAGGCCAACCGCCAAGTAAATTGACGACTGGCCTGTCATCTAACCTGTTTGCCACTCTGCGTATCGTTCCTCATCAAATTAAAGCAGATATTAAAGGCTTTGGAAAGCAGACGACACAAAAATATATTTTTAGAAAATAACCCAGCGTTCTTAGGGTAAAGCTGAAAAGGATCTGATGCTATAAGGATTAATTCCCGCCTCTGGCCAGTAAGGAATCTAACCGATTAATCATAAACCCATACACGATATGGAATTCCTTTTTGTCCGCAGAGATTTCTTATGATCGTAAAAACGTCAGGATGAAACTGAGGCAAAGCGTACCGACAGTGATCACGCTTTCCCCTATCGGTGCGTCGCTTTAGACATGTCGAGCGAAAATAAAGAACAAATTATTCACCAATATAATATTTCATTGTGCCGTATTGTTTATTAGAACCGTATTAATGCTGCTAGATGACATAAATGCGCATTCTTCGTAATTGTTCATGACAAAGGAACTTGCAAACAGACGACTTTAACATTTGTAAAAACTTAGAAAAGTGCGTATGTTTAAACGTTTTCCTATTCTCTTGAATAAGCAATTGACAACGAAAATTGTCAGGCGAAACAAAACAACCAAGTTAATTCACGACTTTGTTTGAATTGTGTCTGAATGTCATTTACTTGCCTCACGTCTGAAGCTCATTACCGTTTTCACAATGAAAACAATGCGTACAGTCAGACGTACCAATGATTTGACATATATTTACATATATTTGCCACATGCGTACTTTTGGCCAAAAACTAGTCATACAATTTTCCGAACGATAGTCTGTGTTGTTGATAATCAATGAATCAACAGCAGATTCTTCGAGTGAAGAATTCATAAAAAAAATAAAGATAACAACTTTTACAGTCAGAATGAGAAGCGGTCTACCGCCATGAGGTATTTCGTTACCGTTAAGGATAATTCGAGACGCATTCTGATACGCTATCTATTTCCTGATAAACTCTAAAGAATAAAACAGATAGCATGGGACCAGTCTGGGCTATTTATAGTATCAATTGTTCTACAAACGACCGGATGTTTTATTTGAGCGAAATTCCAGCATCACTTTTCTTATTTCCACCCCATTAATATTCATAAATAAAGAAAATCCGTATGTCGTTTTTTGACGATTAAGATGTTTCTTGCTGGAATATAATATCAAGCCTAAGGATTATGAAGCATGATGCTATTCCAATAGATAGATTATTTATATACAGCCACTCGTATAACAAGATAAGCATTTGATAAAATAAAAACAAAACTAAAATGAAAATTACAAAATAAAAAAAATAATAAAAAACGTATCCATTAACTGCGTTTATCGAATATTGATATATCGCTTTAGTTTCGAATTCTAGTTTCAATCGTATTGACATTATTATGTCATATCCGGTGCTAAATATGCTTTCTTTAAACACGTCCAAGTTCTTTACCTATATCAGTTTAGTTCTTGTAGCCATAAATGTCTAGATTACTAGATGACGCCATTGATGCTCATTGTTTTCAATGAGAATGTGAAGGTTTGGGTAATATGACCGCGTATAACATTTAACAATAAATGGTAAGTTTACTGATGTCTATGGGTTTCGCATTAACAACACCGGACACAATTGAAGGTACCCGAAAATCCATTCGGACATCTCTAAAAAAGAAGAACGTCGATAGCGAGTTCACGTCCGAAACATAACTGCACAAATTCACTTACTTTGCCTATGGTATCAACGGTATTCTGTAAAAATTTAACCTCACGCCATCTTGTAGTAATAAGGCCATATACATGTTACTTCGGATATCTTAAATTCCTTTTGACTCCGTTGTTGAATCATGTATCTTCAAGACTCTGCTGAATTAAGTTTAGCGTTTGTTCCCCTAGCTGTATGCTGAAACATCAAGTTAGTCCATTAAACTATCAAAACCTGTAATTAAATGAAGACTTCAATCACCTCATTTTCTTTTCTACGGAGCAAAGTGTGCTAGTACCGTCCGAACGTCAGTACACAAACTGTCAAATCTTGTCGAGATACCGGCATTTGTGTTCATACATCGCAAACAAATATTCCTGCAATAGGCAATCAAAACCAACATATACAGCAAACAAATCAGTGTTTTATCTAGTCATCTCTAACTAGCAAAATTATGCACCAGAAATCGAAACAAAGACATTCTAAATGGGACTACTTTTTGGTACTACGACCCAGAAGTTCTTCGTGAACAGGTGCCAGACTATTAATATAATCTAATATGACGTCATTTCCGTTACAGGAGGTGGGAAAAGGACGACGGAAAAAGATCGATCCAAAAGGCAGTTGGTTTACCTTTGTGAAATATTCGGAGGATCGAACCGGCGAGAAAGGGTCCGTCCGACGGAAAAAGAAGAGGAACAGGAAACACCGGAGTCAAACTCTCGTAAGCTAACGAGCCGATTAACCCATTACCAAACAATAACGTCATTTTACCACTTTGTTGCAGACGACTCTTGAAAACATTGTGGGAAAATGGGAAATTGCTCGTGACGATTATTAACCAGTTTTATCAAATTTTGAAATGCCGTAAGCAAACTCTTTCAATTTGGGACAGTCGAACATTTGATGTTTGGTAAGGGTTAAATTGGTTCCACGCTGTGTGGAGGCTCTATGCTATTCAACAAGTGAGGCAAGCTACCGGCTTCCATTCTAGGTCGCTGTTGTCGAGACATTGATAACCTGAGTTTCTCCTCTTGTTATATCAGCAGTTTGTAGCTTTAGCTCGTGGTTTATATATTTCTATTCTACCGTAACATGCATAAATTTCTAATTTCCGTTTTCCTTGCGACTTGAACTATTATAACAATATTAATAGCTTCCGTCAATGGTAATCTAAATTTTAAGGAAATCATACCGATTAACAAGCCTGGCCATATTCAATATGCGCTAGCACTGGTTTGGATCCAAGAAATATGGAGAGTTGAACTGTCACCGTGGATAAAACTAAATAATGTATGTAATAAACGCCCCAAACCTGTTTGCAACCCCACCCTCAAGAATAAACAGTTCCACCAATCAGTGATAGGTCATTGTCTCGATTCAGACGCCAATTTATACTCTCCGGCGTATGGGGTGTGCTTATAGAGTACATTTGGGACTGGTAATCAGGGTTCGACCTAACTTCGAGGAGGTAAAAAAGGTTCGGCTTAACCTCGAGGAGGTAAAAAGGGTTCGACTAAACCTCGGGGAAGTTTAAAAGGTTCGACTTAAAGAAAACATTTAGGAGGTAAAAAAGGTTCGACTTAAAGAAAACCTCGAGGAAGGGAATTTCCACGTAGGGAATGTCATTTACATAGAAATAAATAACACGCAATTCAAAATAAACACTGGTGTGGAAACGTTGTCATTTATATAGAAATAGGTAACAAATGTTTCGGGACCTCATATTTACTTCGACGTATAGAGAGGTTCGACAATTAGAAGTTCGAGGTAAAGATGTTCTACTGTATGGTTTATTTATGTTTCCAGCACGGACCTCCAGGACCAGCAGGACCCCCGGGACCCCCCGGCCCCCCGGGGATCAGTTTTACAAAAGAGGAAATCTTAGCGGAGTTACAGACTCTTATCCAAGGTAATATTTACATTGTCATTAGAATCATTCTTTACATTCCGTTCAATGATCCGGTTGACTTTGGGAGGACGGTAAAGAAGAGCAAGAAGATAATGAAATAGAAGTATATGAAGAAGAAGAGGGTTACAGAAGAGAAAGAAGGAAATTGAAAACTAGAAAAACAACAACAGCGTCAACATTAAGAAAAAGAAGTAGAAGAAAAGGATGAAGAATAAGGAGAAGAAAAAAAAAGAATAGCTGCAACAAGAGCAGTAGAAGGAGGGAATAAGGACGCTGATCAGAATAGAGATATATCATAATGAATAGGAGAAAGACCGCTCAACCAGATTAAAGGGAGCAAATTTAGCGGAGTCAACATTTGTTTGTATGAATTACCTCCCTTACAATAAGATATTTGTCGTTAATATGCGATCATGTAAAGATAATCAATTCAAACCATTATCATTTCAGAGGAGGCAGAAAAGAAAGCAAAGGAAATCGTAGCATCAATGGTAAGTTTTAATACGATGAGACAAACCTAATAAATTCAAGCCCTGATAAATGAATAGTTTTGCTTAGAAGCACATCAGAACCGAATGGCCTTAAAAAACTATGGAAAATGCTAGTTGTAGCCTACTCTGTATAAAGACATATTTTATCTTAGATATTTATCTTATAGATCATGCAAAGAAAAGGTCTTGTTCTACAAGGTATTAACGACAGACCTTTATCTACTGCATTTTAAGTTCGTTTCGTCCTTTGGCAACGGTTTTTATTAGACAGGTACATTATTCATCTTACTTTTTATCGTAATTAGAACATATCATACCCCCTACTAAAATGCGTATGGATGAGTCACACTTATGTCTTCCTCCAACCAATGTTATATGAATGACTGAATCACAAGTATTTCTACCCGTACCAATGTAATATGTATGAATGAATCATCAGTAGCCTTTGTTTTGCACTCGCAACAATCTTGTGGGGCCACTATTTCAGGACGTACTAATTGACATATGTGGCATTATATAGTTAACCATGATGCAGTGTAATTAACAGATGAATGCACACTGCCAGAAGCTTATGATCCCTCAAGAGTCTGGTTAAAATACATACCAATAAGCCAGATTGCATATGCATATATACAACACATACCAATATAACTAATTCTTATATACGAATTTTACGTATCAGGCAAGCGAAATATAAATAAACATTGCATATATTGTGTCAAAAAAAACGTCAAATTATTGCATCAAAGATGACTTGCAAATTGATAATAAATGTTTTCGATGCAAGTTTTTATTTTTTTCTGAATATAATCACAAACCATTGCTCTCTCGATGGCCTTTGAAGATCTTGTTCAACATGGTACGATGAGAGTGCTCAAATCGGTTCAGTGTTAGGTGGAATGACAACATATTCACCGACTAACTGGCTTAGAATTACATCTGGTTGATTTAAATATCAAGAACCATATAAGTATTCACACACCATGTTTTAATTACAGATTGATCGCGAAATAAACAAGACGTCAGTCACAGTTGCAGACGATATGACGTCACAGTTGCTATCGTTACCGAGAATTTATGCAGGTTTCACAATGAGGCTAAAAGCACGGGAAATTATTCAACGAAAGTCTCTGAAAGAACTGAAGTTTTTTCAGCAGGTAATTACAACATTTATAATAACCCAAATGAGACAAAGAGATATGAATCGTCGTCGGTTTTAAAAGATAGGTTGTTAAGTTTGTGATGTATGTATATAAGGGTGTGTAACCACGGCTCCTGTATGTATTACATGTATTCTGAACACCTACTACTGTTTTGTTGATACTAATAAGAAAAGTCTCTACGTTATTTAAAGAAAACCAACAAAATAGGATTCAGAGAAGAATTAAAGTAAATAAGCTATAGAAAAAGTGTTCTTTTATTTGGAGGAGGGATGCCGTTTCGGAATGATATTACATATGAAACCTAACACACCCCTTGATTTAAGTTGAAATAGGAAGCAAATGACGTCAAACCTTCTGCATGAATTCGATATCAATTAAACAAATTTCACTTCCAAATAACTTTACGCCAGTGTGATCTAGTCTTTGTCATTGAAAGCCGAATTAATGAACATTGACTTCAACCCCATAACGAAAGTCTAAATCTAAAATTGAAAGAAACACATACTTTATTTTCTACCATATTCGTTGTTGGTCGAATAGTCAAAAGAAACTCGAGGGTTGCCGAGTTAAAGTTTCTTACTCAAAATTGTACGGAAATTTAGAAGATAAATCACGATTTCTTTGAAACTGTACAGCAAATTTACTGTTGACAGATACGCATTGAAGAAAAGCTACTGGAAGCAACGTCAGTTCGTAAATAAGTTCTAAGTACCAATGTACAGTGAACTTATATGTTAGTTCTAAAAGCGATGAGACGATTTTGAAATAAATAGCATATATACTGTACATACTTAAATATATTGATGCTACCTAAATTGATTATGATTGCAATAGCTGCTTTTAATGGCATATCGTACAACAATATAAAGAATGTATTGTTTCAACGACGTCTTATTTGCCTTTCAAATTCTCCCATCTGTGAACTAGCTTCTTTGAAACACCTCTATTCATTTTGAGGGCCTTGCCTTAGGTAGGAAAATATTGAAGTGCTTTACTTGGCTTTGACATTCTTATAACCACCTATGTCGACACGTTGATAATATAGCCATGGTTCTCCAATTAATCTATTCTTAATTGACACATCGCATTTCCTGGACATCTTCTGTTGACGAAGACCAACGGGCACACCTTTGTCATTCCATGGCCATTTTAATTCATCATACTTCAGCAAGTAAAACTACTTAGTGACCTTACATGTACTCCCAACATGGCATTTTACGCTACAGAATCGTTAAAATGTATTTTCCTGCCTTCTGTCCTTGGTTAATAATTGCGACTCTAAATGGCAAGGGCAGCTACAGACAATGGCTATTTTTTGTAACAAACAAAATCAACAGAAGATGGCTTTGGGCGTGCCTGAAACAGTGATGTTATAAGCAACATTGTCTTTTGTATCGCCATTTCCATGGTTACTTGCAGTTGGTAAAAGATGATCAAATCTTATCTCAATTAGAATGAAATAACATGCCGTACTGGAAGACCCCCTTTTAAATGTACATTGAGGATGAAATTATACAGATGACCTTTAAATGTGACATGCAAAGGTCAGCGCTTACCCCCCTGGCTTTACGTATATGGACATTTCAGCACGCAAATGCAGCTGCATGACTGTATAGCTATTGGTCACATTGACCACAATAAAAATCATGAGTACTTTGACTGAATTATATCATAACATGAACATTTTGTATTCTGTGTACGTTTATGGATATTCAGCACGTACGTACAGCTGTATGACCAAACAGTCGTTGACACAAATAAACTTCGTTAGGTCTACCCATGTAAAGTAAATTGTTTTATAAAATAAACATTTCGAATTCTATGTTTGTAATGGACATAAGCTCACCTACCTAAAGCTGTATGGCCAAACAGTCGTTCGTCACTTTGCTCAAAATATACATCGTTAGTTGTTCCCACGTCAGTGCAGTTTCTATATATCTATATGCTAATCATATAAAGACATTTCAGCACGTACATACAGTTGTTTGGACGAAGAGCTGTCGATCACATTGACAAAAATAATATTGAGAGTTCTACCCACGTCAAAATGGTTTCTTTATAACTTAATTGTTTCATAAAATGAACATTTCGTATTCTATGTACGTAAATGGACGTTTCTGCACGTACATACAGATGTTTTACCATATAAGCCATTGGTCACATTGCCAAAAATAAACACCGTGAGTTCTATCCATGTCAGTATTGCTTCTATACGATCAACTTGTATTATAAAATGAATGGGTTTCATATTCTATGTATGTCGTTTGCAAATGCGTCGAATTCGGACCAGTAGAAATGTTCCAGTACAGAGGAATTGGGTATAATGATAGACCTAATATTACTATTGTAATTTCATAACGGTTGTAATTGTGTATCTTTAGACAAGCAATTGGTATTTTTTCAACTGCCCAATCATTGATGATATGGTGTAAGAGGCATGACAGGTTGTGATGTCCATCAATCGATGGTAGGATAACGCATGAATACGTTGCAAAGGGAGATTACTCTCACCCTTTTCGATCCAATAACCCATAGTACGTTAGTCCGGATGATCCGGACGTAAATATTGTATTTGGATCATCCGCGATAACAATCTTTTATACAAGAAACAATCACGATTTCAAAATAAAAACAAAATCTGACTGCACACTGTCGTAAATTTGTAATTTAAAGGTTCCATAAGGCTGCGATTATAGCATTTGCCGAAAGCCGACCTTACAAATCGACAAAACGTTAACACTGTTTTGTCATTATCCACACCAATCGCCTTCAATTTAGAATGTAATATGTGAAAATAGAGGTTAAATTGTATGTCTCCTGTAATTTAATAATTATTCAAACTTATTGAAAAAATGCCGTTTACGACAAGTCCCCTGTGCCGTGTAATTCCCTTTTTGTTTCAAACTGGTGTGCTTTCATTATAATATCTAGCGCCGACCATTGTTGACACTGCCCCTATCTATTTGACAGCCGTTTGGAGCAGGGGCGTTTACGAGGGGCGATACGTTTAACACAGAGGAGGGACGGTTTGTAGTACCGAGAGACGGAATCTACCACTTTACCGCCAATCTACGCATAAAAGTGCGCGCCAAAAACAAGTTCAAGTCCGCCAGGCGGCGCGAGCACGCGGAGGTATCCATCTGCATCGATTCGAAGTGTAACACCAATACGTGAGTAAAGTGTGTTTGTTTGCGATTTAAAGAGACTCTTGCTAAGGTATATAATCTATTATTCTTTAGATAAAGTATATTCTATGAATAGAATGACAACTTATATACATGTAGTTAAGTAACATAAAACTAGATTATTAATACGCAGTTACATAACTAGATTATTGATACCATTCTCATTTCATTCTATAACAATTTGGTTAAGATATAGTACTCGTTTAGAGGTTCAAACATAAAACGATACATAACACAACCTATATAAATGTTAACTATCGCTGTATGTTTATTGTGTTATGTTAACATTAAAATGAGAACAAGTCTATTATTACCTATGGAAAACTTTACATATGCCTCGCAGATAATCTAAACTGTTTAAACGGTTTATTTCCATAACTTCTGCCAGTTGAATTCATTATAAGAGTATGAGGGACCAAGACTATGAAATGAATTGACACTCTTATCATGTGAAGCTAACAAAGAGCCTGTGAGAGCTATCGTATGGTTACTTAGTTTATAGACGAAGCTTTTCAATCAAATTACTGAAACGGACGAATTCTTATTTTACAATTGTTCCATGAAAAAACAGGTTTTCAGCATTTTCAAAATAAAGGTATTGAAAATGAGCATATATTCAATGATGAGGGTTGTTCATATCATATCTTTAATGATCCTTATTAACAAAACACAATCAGTGAGATTATACCATTAACGCCTTATTTAAAATTGTTTCTGTCAGCACGAACATATCAGTAAACCGGCAAATATATTAATTCAGTTAATATTGATATGTTCGACAAGAATTTTAACAAGAATAAAATATAATGACGAAATATATCCTGATGTTCTATAGAAAGCTGAACACCCACACAATTGCCTTTTCAAAGATGGTTTCTTTCCACACTCAACATTTACCATTATATTACGTGTGTTTGTTCTAAACCTATTAATGATGGAACCGACTTCATGCTTATGTCAACAGGTCAGATCACAGGCAAACCGCCAAGTTAATTGGCGGCTGGCCTGTGATCTAACCTGTTTGATACTCAATTAAGTATCTTTATGCATCAAAATTAAGCAGATATTTAAGGTTTTAAAAATTACCCAAAATATAATTTTAGAAAAGTTCCCAGCATTCTAAGGGTTAAAGATGTCCCCATATATGAATAGTTTTCTTGTTTTATTTTACAGGTCCATATCTACTGTCAACGGGATAAACAAACACCAGACACTATTTACAGTCACGATAACAGGCACGCTACACTTACAGGTAAGTTTTATTTCCCCTCACAATAACCAACATTTCTTGCGCAATAGAGGTTGGTCCCCCAAACCTTCATTGGCCCCCTCCCCCCCTATAAAGGTCATCCGCACTATATATACAGTCAAGAAAGAACTGTTTCATCGTCCGAAAGATATGGTCATAGCACATTTTGTGAATAGTTCCACGAACAACATCGCTTTAAACTCAAAGCATGACTTCTTATACACGCGTGCAGCAAAGCTAAATTGAATATGTGCCACATTTTAAACAAAGTGTGTTTTTATGTATCATATGCACTGCTCAACAAGAGAAACCCACCTTGAATTTAATATATTTTACCCCATACGCCGTTACATAACTGAAAAGTTATTGTTGCGGCACTGTCGAAGATGACCCCTATGGGACATGTGTCAGAAATCAACCGTAACTTAAGTTTACTTTAAATCTATCTTTTATTGTTAAATTAACCATTAAACTAATGTTCAAAATTGCAAATAAGGCAAACAAGATAAACTCTACATATGTCTTACAATTTAATTTGGAATTATTTCAGGAAAAGCAGTATACATCCGTTTATGTGGACAACGCTTCATCCTTCAACATCATCATTTTGGCAGGATCGGAGTATTCGGGACTATTTCTAGGCGTATGAAGACAATCCCTAATATTCAGTGTTCCGAGGAACTATTTCCTAGCGTATGAATACAACGTCCAATCTAGTGTTTTGAGGAACTATTTCTTATCGTTAGAAGCAATAGCCATTCGGTGATTTGCTTGGTTCTATCGTTGGCCGACTTTGGCCGAATAAAGACATATTTCGAAACCTCTTTTGATTGGCGTATGAATTCATATTTGTGTTCAGTGATTCGGTCATCTATTTCTTGAGAGCATGGAATCGATATTGAAGTCTCATCGGTAAACGACTGTTTATTTCAGGCGAATAGAGACAATCAGAAAAGCTTATTAATACAAGAATCTATTTCTAGACTTATGGCGTATCTTTTGTATTTCTTTTCTAAGTCATTAAGCAGATCAGAATTAGTCCATTCCTCATTAAGAAGATCATAGCTATTCTAAACGTCGGGCTGTTTTCTATCGACGACAAAAGACCTAGTCACCCACTCATCTATGATAAAGACACTGACAATTTCCCTCATATGAGTTTGTAACTTGTAACGACAAACAGCAACAGATGTAATAAAGCGATGTTTCATAGTGAAAGGTATTAATCAAGGATATGAGAAATTGTGAATTATTCACCCATTTAACAAACAAATTAGAAAAAAGGCATTCGAACCCTTTTATATCTTACCTTTACATAGCTGCAGCAAAATACTTCATAAGTCATTGTGAAAAGAAACTATTCGGAACTATACTACTTCATCCTTTTGTCACAATGATTCATATCTAAGCCATTAGAGAAAATGTGTTTTCTGTGATTATTTTGCAATCTTCGGTTGATTTTAATATGATCCAGTTACAAATTATACTATTGGGGAAATGGGTTGACGGATTCGGTCGTGGCTGATTTCATTCATTCATTAAGAATACCTACAATCCGCCATTTTGAATACCTTTCCTTTGCCAGATTATTTCGGTCGATCTCGGTTAACATCGGTCTTGGCTGAAACTATTCGCTTTACACCGAATAGTTCCGGCCCCGAGAGATGTATACCGAGAACGAACGAAGTAATCCGACGATAGAATGAATTTCAGAAGAGCGGATTACGAGTATTCCACCTATAAACATCTGTTGTATAAAACGTTAATTAAATTTGTATGAAACATGGGAAAGTCTGCATTGAACGAAAGTTAATTAGGAAATCTATATAACCAGCCCCTGCAAGGATTGACAATTCGCTCTAAAAGTAGTGATAAGTGATATCTTATCTCGACCTTTCGTAACT